>CM076583.1:1182225605-1182416463 GCA_034641835.2 Pinus albicaulis
CTATAGTTGAATAACTGAGTTATTGAGAAGGTAGAACAAAGGAGAAATCCATTGAGAGGTCCTTTATCCCGTCTGAATTCCCCGACGAGCTTTGAGACGTGCTTCACCCGAGCCCTGCTGGAGGAGACCACAACGTCAGAGCATGGTTGTATCTCTTCTTTCTACCTATTAATATAAGTGACTATTGTTTGGTTCCCCTCTTGTTTTTTATCTTTATCGAATGAAATATGCTAGTCCTCTCTGACTGACTAGTAGATTTTGGATGAAATTAGTATGGGGGATGTGTTTGTCATTTTTTGATCTTTGTGCAGGTGTCCAAGCGCGATAAGCGAAGGGATTGTGACTTGCCGAATCGGGAGCGAGCAGTTCTCATCACCACCACGATTGCCAACAACAGCATTAGACCACAGGTAGGTTATCTTATCGCGTCCTTTTTCATTCGAATATCTAGGAACCTACACCTTAGCATGATTCCCTTTTACTAGACCCACCCTAGGGATAGAGGGATCGTCTCTGTCCGTAGAGAGGATTTACCTACATAATAAGTTGGCGACTCCACTAGGGAACAATGTGAGTTTGTCTTTGATCTTGTTGGGTCGTTTTTTGGGTTTTTTGTCTTGTTGTCTACCTTTTTGGTTGTTTAACTGTGCTTCAAACCCTTGTTCAGCCCCAGAGTGTCAAGATTGACCTCTGCTCTGTTGAGTTTTTCCCTTTTCATTGGTTAACTGGCTTGGCGCGGTTTTCCCCTGAATAGTCACTCCAATTGGCGCATGTTGCTTTTGTAGCACTCGCGCCATCCCTGTTTGGTGCTGAATACCGCCTTAGAGTCGCGCCGACCACTGTGAGTTTTTGGGTGTTACCTTTTCATGAGTTTTTGGTTGATTGTACTTGTTTTCGAGTTATTCTTGAGAGTAATTGAAGTGTTTTGGACTGTCTTTGATTGCTGGAGGCTCATTTTATTCAGTTGTTTGTCCATTTATGATCAGTGTGACTTGAGGTCTTAGGATTTCTGAGTGCCTTGGTGCACTGATTCTTCTGTTTGGAGATCGAGTTTCTTGATAGTTGTCAGATTCGTTCTCTGTTTAATTGCTCTTGGTCTCTTTGATCCTGTTGAGTATGTTCATTGGTTGAATGATCATTGCCTTGCTTGTTTGATTTTTCTTACTCTTACTCCAAGCACCGATTACATTGCTTGCATGGGTCATTTTGGAGATTTCTCTTTGATTTGAAAAGATTGTAGCATTGGTTTGGGTATTGTTGTGTTTGTTTTTTGTTGGAGGACTCATTCCATTTCAACTTTTACATTCGCTCTCTCAAGCTAGTGTTCAGTTTTTTTTTTCATGTCATTTAGTGCATTGTTTGCTCTATTGCATTGAAAAAACCAAAATATTGCATTTCTTTTTGCTTTGAAGATAAAATGTTCTTATGCATAACTAGCATTGCATAGGCTAGGAAAGAGTTTTGTTTTCTGTAGATTGCATTAGATGCATTAGTGGATGTTTTCACATAATTTCACTATTCGCTATTGCTTGAAAGTTTTCTTTCCTTCTCGTATATAGCTTTGATTGAATGAAAATGGTATTCTTCTGCATATAGTTTTGCATTTAGGAAGATTTCAGATCCGAAATACGTTAAGGCCTAGAAATTGAAACCTAATCCAAGATCAACATTAAAATCTATTTCAATTAACCTAAGGAAACATTAGAGACGTGTTTCGGCGTCTTAAAACCTAGTAGCTGTCGTTCGCCATCTGGCTCTAGACAGCGCTAGTACAGACTTGTGCTCCCCGTATCGTCGAGTATATAAAGGGAGACCCCTCTAGGTTGCAATCCTTTTATCCATACGAAACCAAGTTTGCCACCCTGTAACCATGATACACCGAACATAGCATTCGGGGAGACTACATGCACGTACGTCAAGTCCTTGGTCATTTCTATTTCATTTGATCACTAAGGTGTATATGGCAGTTCACGAAAACCTGGCATACCCTCTTGCTTAGATTACTTGAGTAGTAATTTTTTATCTTTACTGACTCCTTAAATTTGAAAAGATCATTGAGCACTTGTCCTTTCATGCTCGTTCAAAATTGAAAGTGACTAGAGTCATCTTTTGCTTGTTTCTTGACTCTTAAAACATGAAAAAACAAAGTTTGGTTTCAGTGTCGTAAAATAAACTACCCACAATCACACGCACATAAAAGTTTTAGCACTTGGCTTGTTTTTGTTTGCCTCGGTTTTTTGAGTCTTTGCTCGGATCTTTCTTTTTCCTTCTTATTGAGAAGCAGTCACGGTGGCGAAACCACCGGTTTCGTCGTCCTCGCTCCCTTCTAGAGGTATTCCTTTACCAGACAGTTCATTTGAAACTCCTCAATCCTCTAGGTCTGTCGAGCTTCAACAGCCTATTCTCCCGTTAGTCTTACCCATTTCTACCCGGTCTCCTGCTGACGAGCCAGTTGAGTTCAATTGGCCTCCCTTGGGTGCTTGGTCTGGTTTTAGGGACGAGGAATAATTCCCTCCTCTTACGTCAGGATCCCCATTTATAGCTGTTGTTATACCTCCTAGTCCCCATAGTCTTTTCGAAGATCTTACAAAGGAGTCAGACATGGACACATCAGGTCCTATTGGCAGTGATGGAATTCCTATTTCTACAGAAGAGTATCAACTTTTCCCTGAAAACACCACTCAGGTGTCTGCTCAATTTTCACCATCGGTGTCACTTCCAACCGGATATAGTTCTTTGGGCCAGATTATTGCTAGTGTTGCCTCCATGGAAGCATCTACTCCATCCAGGAGTCCAGTCCTTCCATCGTTAGGATTATCACCGACAACACCTGCTTCGTCGGTTGTGGTTGCATCTATCCCAGTTCAACCTACTGTCTGTGCGGCTGCATCTGCGCCAGTCACCAGCAGCCTCGACTGAGATACCTGGTGGCCTCACTTTTGAAGAGTATCTATTAGCTATTCATCAACATAACTCTCAGGTTTCTCAGCAGCCTCATGCTCCTGTTAATCTGCCACACCCTTATGATGAATATGGTAATCCTGTTTATTTGACCTATCTTACTCCTCATCACTATGATGCTATCGGTACCCCCATCTATGTGTTTCCTAATCCCCATCATTATGATGAGCGTGGCGTTCCTGTTTATGACCCCTATGAAATAGTTCCCGAGATTGGGAGGACTTATCAGGTGCAATCCCCTGGCCCACAAGGACAACCCTTTCAGGGACAACCTTAAGCTTAGTCAGGATTTGCATACAGTACTCAGGGACAACCTTACAGTCCACAGGGCCAACCTTTACAAGGCCAGCCCATGGTCCAACAAGGAAAACCTTAGGGGCCTTCCTGTCAACCTTTGCATCAACCAGGACTTTCTTACGGTCCTGGGGTTCAAATATATTCATCTCAGGGACAACCTTTTGTCCAAAAACCGGGATCATATACTCAAACTGGTTCGAACGTTGGGCAACAAGGACAACCCTCTGGTCCTCCTCTGGGGAAACCTAGTCCATCGCAACCATCAGGCCAACCTATTTAGCCAGGGAAACCTAGTGGCTCTCAACATCCAGGCCAATCTGCTCCATAGGGGCAACCTACTCAACTGGCCCAACAACTGGCTCAGTCTGCTCAACATAAATTTTACTCTACTTCACAGTAGGGTCCTACTTTTCAGTAGCCTGTTCAGTCTGCTCAGCAGCCGGTTCACCCTGTATATTCAGCTCAATAAGGACCCACTTATCAACAGCCAGCTCAACCCCAAGGCGTTTATTATCCTCGTGGTCAATATCGACCAGTATATAGTGCGCCTCAAGGTTTTACTTATCACCCTCAATCTCAGTTGCCATATAATCAATCGCAAGGCCACAGTTACATTCCACCTCAAAATCCTCAACAAGGACCTCGATGGTATACTCAAAATTAGTATCCTCAATATCAACAGAATTATTCAACTTATCCCCCATATCATCCGAATCCTTTGGGACAGAACCCATGGGGGAAATTTTTTTCTCAAACAGGATGGAATGAAAGTTTGAGTTCTTATTAAGTACCTACTATGCCTTTTAACCCTCCACTACCATTTCTCGCCAGGTTGGAGTTACCGGATGTGTCAAATTTGACGAATGATCCTATTCTTCACAACTCGTATTGGCCTCCGGTTCCGACTAAGATTCCTGGTGATTGTCCCAAATTGGAGGGCAAGTCCAGAGAAGACCCCCAAGCACATGTTATGACTTACCACTTGTGGTGTTCCTCTAACTCTTGGGTTGATGATTCCATTCGACTTTGTCTTTTCCAACGGAATCTTACTGGTGCTGCTGCTAAGTGGTATATCGAGCTCTCTCGCGGTATCTTTCAAGATTTCAACTCTCTTTCTATGGCGTTCCTTACTCATTTTCAGTTATCGGTTTGTTATGAAGCCGAGACACATCTCCTCACCTCCTTGAAACAGGACCGGGCTACTCATATCTCAGACCATATTCATGAATGGAGACGTCATCGTCGCTTGATCAAATTTGAAATTCCTGATCAACTTCTTACTCATTGGTTCACTACCTCCTTTGTCAATCAGATTGCAAAAGACATAGCCATGGGGGCATGTGTAACTGAGGAACAGGCCATTGCTCGTGTCCAGTACCTTGATATTGTGTACTCTCAATCGGGCATATTGTATGATATTTTTACTGATGCCCCTCGACCTGGAACTTCTATCGCATCGGTGACCCCATCCGTTGATGGTATTATTGGTTCTGTGTCTTAGACTTCACGTAAGTCTTCCTCGTCCAACCTTGGGAAGAAAAATTCTAATTCTTCCAATGATATTTCTCTTAAGTCTAGTTAGAATCCTGGAAAAACCTCGGAGGTGAATTACGTTCAGGAAAATACTGCGGATAAGACTTCTAAAAGGAAAAATAAGGGTAAAGGCAAGACCAAGGCCAATGCCCCGAAACCAGATTCGTCCAAATATCGTGCTGATGATTGTTCACAGCATAAGCCGAATTATCCCTGTCTGATTTGTGATGAAGAGCACTACACCAAGGACTGTCCTCGACGGTCCGAAGTGAGTAGGTTGCTGAAAGGAAATCAGGGTACTCCTGCTTTTCTTAAAGAACCTTTTCCGTCTCAGTAGACCCAGATGGTCGAGCAACATCAATCATCTGTTCCATCTGGCTCTCAAGTGTTCATGATGAATGGTTCTGCATCCGTTTCTATTGCTACTCGGTGGAAAGATTATGCAGGGTCACGCCAGATAACATGGAAGGAGATCACTGATGGTCCTCCTCCTCCACTTGTTTCCGGCCCTCTTGAGATTGAAAGGCCCAGTGCTGAATCCATTGTGCGACCACCTTCCAAAGGTGTTCTCCGGAAATCTTCGTTTAATCCCAACGCCCGTGCTGCTAAAAATTACAGTATTGTTGAGGATTTAGCACAGGTGCCGTTCGCGATGTCCACATTAGAAGTACTCCAAAGTTGTCCATCTCAGCAGAACGCTTTATTATCTGCGATCGGTGGGGTTGATCCTACTGATACTAGCCTTCTCGCTTTCGATCTAGAGAATTTCATCCCACGACTTCCGCTCCAGATTGCGCTCATTATACAAGTCGTTATTAATGGTCTCGACATCCATTGATCCATTGTGGATGAAGGTGCATCAACCTGCGTCATGTCAGATTCTTACTGGAAGGCCATTGTCTCTCCAGCCCTGAATTCCTCGCCAAATTCCCTTGAAGCATTTGATTGAAGGGAATCAAAACTTTTGGGTGTTCTCGCAAGTTTGCTGATTACATTGAAAGGGAAGACAGTCAATGTTGAAGTAACAGTCTTTGATGCTAAACTCAATTAAAATCTTCTACTCGGTCACAGTTGGAATCACACTATGGTTTGTGTTCCATCCACCCTCTTCCGTGTTTTGAAATTTCCAAATGAGGGCAAGATTGTTACTGTCGATCAATTGTCATTCTTCACCTCTTCTTCCGAGAACAACGTTCCGTATGTGAATAAGATTCCTACTCCCTTCGAGAGCGTTGGGCCGGGTCTCTTCAAAGATCCAGCCCTCATGGGTATTTTTCCCCTTTCACCACCAAAGACTGTTCAAATTAATATGATCTCTCGGTCTGATGACCCATGGATTATTCCTTCACCTGAATAGGTCGATTCATATGAAGATTCAATGCCTTTGAGTCTGCTTGAAATCGATTATTGTGAACTCATTGCTGCATCGGATACTCCACCTTCTGATGGTGCTCCTTTGAGCTTGTCTCTTGACGTGTATTATCAATCCCCCTGGCTCAACAATTCAGACTCACCTGATCCCTTTAATGAAGTGTTTCCTTCCGAAGAAGCCATCGTGGAAACCATGTCTCTCGAAGACCTGCCGTGGGACGATAGTCATCATCGTTCTTCGTTTATGCCTAGCCTCGGGGCTATGTCTATGTGTCTTAAGTGTTTTACATCTCAGGTCCCTTCTCCTCCGCTTCAAACACCAATTCTGACACATAAAGACTTTATAGAAGGTAACTTAAGAAATATCACACAGACGATGCCTATTGACATTTCCGTGAAATCCGAAATCATCGAGAACATCCATGTGGGAGTCACTTGTTCTTCAGATGAAGTCCAAGTTTATACTAGCCTTTTCCGTGAATTTCGTGATGTTTTCGCATGGTCCTACGAAGAAATTCCCGGCATTGATCCTAGTATAGTGGTGCATGAAATCCATAACTATCCCGGTTTGAAGCTTGTTCGCCAGTGTCTTCGTCCGGTGCACCCTAGAAAGGCTGCAGCCATTAAAAGTGAAGTTAAAAACTTCTCAAAGCTGGTTTCATTTATCCAATTCCCTTGACATATTTTGTTTCGAACATTGTTCCTATTGATAAGAAACAAGGAACTATCCATGTCTGTGTTGATTACCATGACATAAATCGGGCCTATCCTAAGGATAATTAACCCACTCCCTTCATTGATCAAATAATTGACGACTGTGTCGAGAGTGAGATTTTTTCCCTTATGAATGGATTTTCTGGGTATAATCAGATTAACATTCTCCCGGCCGATCAATATAAGACGACTTTTATCTGTCCTTGGGGTACCTTTGCATACAAGAAACTCCCTTTTGGCTTGAAGAATGCCGGGGCCAAATTCCAGTGAGCGATGTCCTACGATTTTCATGACATTCGTCACATCGTTCAAACTTACCTGGATGACCTTCTGGCTCATTCAGCTAAGCGTAGGGACCATCTGGACCATCTTCGTCAGATCTTTCTTCATTGTCGACACTACAACATTCGGCTTAATTCGCATAAGTGTGTCTTCTGCATTGATTCCGGTAGAATTTTAGGGTTTATCATATCTAAAGACGAGATTCGCCTCGATCCACTTAAGGTTGAGGCTATTGTCAATCTCCCCTCTCCCAATTTTCTACGCTGTTTTATACCGAACTATGCCGAAGTAGCTAAAGGATACATGCGACTTTTGAAACAGGACATCCCTTTCTCTTGGGATGAGGTTGCTCAACAATATTTTGATACGCTCAAGATATTGTTGGTCAACTCTCCTTTGTTACGTCCTCCAAATTATCATCGTGTTTTTTCCCTCTACTTAGCTGTCGCTTTTAGTACAGTTGCCATGTTTGTTGCAGTTTGTAAATTCCATGATTGCCAAATTTATCAAAGCAATATGCGTGTGCCACCTATTCCCCTTCACCCTATCATTATCATTAGTCCCTTTTCCAAATGGGGCATCGATTTTATGACGTGTAACCCTCACTCGGCTTGGGTGCATGCTTATATCATCGTAGCCGTGGACTACTTCACCAAATGGGACGCAGCAATGCCTACACTTGCCGGTGACAGTAAGACAACCGCTTAGTTCATTTTCAATCATATTATTGCTAGGTTTTGTGTCCCTCAAGCCATCTTTACCGATCATGGTTCCCATTTTCGACATTATATGGTGGCAAAGTTGACTTCTAAGTTGGGTCTACATCACAACAACTCAACACCATACTACCCTCAAGCCAATGGCCAGGTTGAAGCTGTGAACAAAGTTCTTGTCACAATGCTTAAGCGTACGATTGGGATCCATAAATCAAACTGGAATCTCATGTTATTTTCGGTACTTTGGGCATACTGAACCTCAGTGAAGAGTGCAACCAGATTCACCCCTTTTCAGTTGGTTTACAGTCTGGAAACTACTCTCCCAATTGAATGTGAAATACCTTCGCTCAAGCTAGCTATGGAATTGCTACCTAATACTTCGCCGAAAGAAGAGCGTCTCCTTTACTAAGAGAGGTTAGATGAAACTCGTTGCTTAGCTACTTTGGTCGTCGAAGCACAAAAGAAGCGAGTCAAAACTCATTTTGATCAATCAGTTTCCCCTCGTTCTTTCGTTGAAGGAGATATCGTCCTCCTATATGACCAAGCTCATGATAAGATGGGGGCAGGTAAATTTCAACCTGTGTGGCATGGGCCCTACATCATTAAACCTGTGTTGCAAAATGGGGCCTATGAGCTAATTGAATACGAAGGCCATCCTCTTGAACACCCAGAAATGGGTTGTATCTCAAAAAATATTATGCATAAGTCATTTGTGCATATTAGGTGTACATAGGTGTTATTTTCATTTTTGTACATGTTTTTGGGTTTGGTGTGCTTTGTGAGCGTTTTCCTGCTTATTGGTCTTGCATATTTTGCAGATGTCTATTACCCCTTATGTCGGTTTCGCGGATGGTGCTTCCCGCAGTACCAAGAATTTGTCTTCGGCAGCCTGGGTAAATTATAATCCTGTTGGTGAGTTGATAGACCTGCAAGGTATTTTTCTAGGACGAACTTCAAACAATGTCATTGAATATAGCGCTATTATTGAGCTATTAACCAAGGAAATTAACCTTGGCATACGCACATTGCTTGTAAATCTAGATTCATAGCTTATTGTTCTGCAACTCAATAATCATTATTCGGTTAGAAATCCGCACATTCTGAGATTGTATTTACGTATTCGTTTGTTGGAAAGACATTTTGATTTCATTACTTATCAACATATTCCTAGACGAATGAACACATTAACTGATACAGTGGCTAACATTGTATTAGATAGACATTTGCATAATTTGTAAATGCATCATCATATGTAAAAATATCCATGTAAGGAAATAGATGTATATATATATATATATATATATCGCATGTTTGCAACTTTGTGCATCATAACGTCAAAAAATATGTGTGTTTCTGTTACATCCTGAGACATCCTGTCTCACAAAATATGCAGATAAAATAAACCTAGGTGTCTAATCAACATGATGCTCGTGATAACATGTCACGGCCCGTACTAACTACCTCAGCAAGCGGTGGATTCGGCTGGGCACTCCTACAGTGTGTCTCTGATAGGCGCGGGGAACATCATCAAAACATGCATAATCTGGGACTCCTCGGGTGATCCCATCCAGGTTGCGCACTATCTCATCTTCCTCACTGCCCTCACCTTGAGGGTGAAAATAGTGAGGGATTAGCCTCGCTATTGGTGACATGTCGGTAGGTCTCTCTGGGCCAACATCTGCATCACATGGATTTAGTGTCAGAATATACATAAACAAAAAAAATCATAATACTCATAAGATTCAAAAATTGAGTCTTACCTAAATCTTCATCCCAATATTCTCCCTCAGGGAGTGGGAGGTCCGGGTCATCAGTGAAGTCTGTGCTAGAGTAGGGCCAATCCTCCCTGACAATTAGTTGTCAACGGAGCCAATAAAAAAATTCCAGCCTCCAAGACATCTGTTGGCCGCTCCCCGCCCTTGGCATCAGTGCTGCCCATCAAGCCATCTATGGTTCACTCGCTGGTGGATTCAGAACTATGACCTCCTCTCGCTGAAAAATTAGTAATCGTTCCAAGAAGTACGATACCAGGATGGATCCATAACCAAATTGTTTCAGTTTGGTCTTCTTGCATTTGGTTAATTGGCACTTCATGTTTATGGTCACTGCCTCTGCCTAGTTAAAGAGGGTCGGAGCCATGCAGTCCACAGCAAGAAGCAACTGTGTCTTTTTTTCTTCGTGCGGTGCTTGCAATCCTGCAGCACGTGTGATGGTATGCAATACCACACGTAGTGTCAAATCTGGGATAGTTTGTATATCAACTTTCCCACTACCAGATGTTTTCCACACTCCTCGACATACCCTATCTATCACCATGGACATGTTTTCCATACAGGGCCGAGTACCGGTTAGGAGTGGTGCTACACCTCTCCGTGATAATCCTGTGATGAAGGACACATCGAAAACATCAATATCAAGTTCTTGATCCCGTAGGATGAACTTATCTTGATTTTCGTCCCATATACTGATAAGATATTGTAGCAATTCTGGTTGGGCTCAGAGACATGGTGTGAGTAAGAATTTTTTCAAACCACAGTTTCTAAGGGCTTCCATAACTCCCTCATTTTCCATGGCTAACTCATCTTCTTCACTATGTTCCCATTCTTTCCATTCAATGACCATTTTTCTCTTTTCTACCTACAAACACAAACATACAAGTGGTATTAGTCAATATTTATCCTTGAATTTGTAAAAAATTGGGACATTTGGTATGTATTATTTATTGAAATTGGTTTGCACCGTTGGCGCGGCTGTTTCTAAAATATTCACGCCAATGGGCGTGCCCTAATGTTAAAAATAGGGCAGTCGGCGCGACTCCGTGCCCGAAACCTGCGCCGATCGTGCAACCCTAAATTTTACAATTTCTCCCCCCAAATTCAAAATTGAAAAATGCAGGAAGAAAGGAATGGCTTAAAATGACAAGAGGGATCTCAGATCTTACCTGGAGTTGACGGATTTACGATTGATGTACTGGATTGGCCGCTATCGTCGCCACAAGATTACATAGTAAAATGGGTAAAAATTGCTCCACAAGAGGTAAAAAGTATAAAAATAATTCTTTTTACTATTTTTGGCTTTTTATAACTTTTTCACAACCCTAATTAGGTTTTAAGACATGTTTTTTGATTATTTTACTGTATTATTTTCGAAAAATGGGTTTTATACATGTCTCTTATGTAGTAACAGGTTTTCATGCGACAAGGATGAAGTGACGAGTTATATTTTATACTTTTTTGGACTCGGTAAAAACATGAAAAAGTCACTACTGGAGTCATCTTTCAGCTCTTTTCGGACTCTCTAAAAATTGAAAAGATTGGCGAGATGCTTGTCGTTTTGAACTCGTTAAATGGCTTCGAAACGATATCTACCCAGTATGCGTTTACCCCTTTTTCGGGCTGGGATGGATTATTTACGAAAAAGGAATACCTTAGCCTATCGTGACTAAGAGGTTCTCTCAGACACAGTTTTCTATCTTTTCAGATCTGTGAGACTACCTATGAAAAGGGACTGCTAGAGTTTTCTTTTCTACCTTCTTTTCAAACTCTCTAAACATGAAAATATGCCGAGTTCTCCCTTTCTCAGACTCGTTAAACCCTGATGACATAGGACCTCATCACCATGATGTTATTCGAGTTACTCCTTCCTAGGGCTCGTAAAATGTACTAGGATGGATTTGTCCGAAGGAAAAAATTATAGTGCAAGCATATGCTATCCCCTTCAAGCTTTTTTTCAAAAATAATTGGGGTACTCACCAAAAATGGTGGGGGAAAATGGAACCAGATTTTAGTTGTGTTATGTCGCTCTTGAACATGGCACTTGTCTGCATTCGTGTCGGGTTGGGGACATCTCATTTCGTCATTTTTTCCTCCATGGGTTTGGGTAATCTCTTTTGGCCTCTCATTTTATCTTTGCCACGTCATCATGACCTCAGATCCTTTGATGTCAAATACTGCCAAATCCAGTGTTGTGCTGCTGATATGTTCAAGAGAAGTTCGCCTCTACAGTTTTTTGAACCTCCCTCTGATTCTCTGTTGGTCCTGATTCACAAACATCATATTCCTCTATCTCGTGTCGATGATGTGGGAAACATTATGGCCCTCCTTCGACTAGGTCACTTCCTGTCGAATTCAGTTCATTATCTAGTAATTTGATCTAGAGACTCCCTTCCGGTACCTTGGAGCCTACATGACTTAATGGTAGGTTCTTCGCATTCGACGCAAGGTCCACATAATTGGCCTTCGATCGACTGACTCTGCGGGTGTTCGACGCCAGATCACTGTTCACATTCCGTGTATTGTACCTTTCGTACCTTGAGATCCATTGTCATTATTGGTGGTTCCTCTCGCGTTTGTTAACAAATTTCATCATTGGCTGGTAATCAGACGATTTTCTTGCATTTTTGACTTCAGCTCATACATTCACATGCTAGAACTTGTACTTGTTCAGGTTGAGATGGAGCGCAAGACCCTGGATTTTGTCTGATAAAATCCAGGCTGCGGATTCTTTGTGGATTATCATGAATTATTGCACGACTCTTTGATTGGATGGCTATGACCAAACCTGAGTCTATTTGTTGATCTTTACTACTGGATGGCTGCGTCTATACCTAGATCTCATTTTTTATATACTCTATTATGGATGGCTGCGCCCATGCCACATGTTCATGTATCAGAGATATCATTTGTATTTGTAATTGCAGGTTTTCTGACAACGGTGTTTGGTTCGAATGCTTTCTCATAAAGCATTTTTCCCCTCCCTCTCCCTTGAACCTCATGTTTTAGGGGGCATATGTTACACATTATTTTGTCACTGTCCCTGCAATCACCAAGTCTCACATTGGATGGTCGTTTCTATGACCAATGCACAGTGTCATGCTTTGCAAATAAAATCCTTGCATCCTTTTTGATGAAGGCAGAATTCTTCTTGTTGACATTTCCCTAAGCAGAGCTGTAAAAATCCCTATTTTTGCCTTGGTGTGAGTAGCCCTTTACCTCCTCGCACTGACCTGGGAATTTTACACTAAGCCTGCACCACTTGGTGCTCTGTGCCAGTTAGACACTCGTGCCAAGCTATTTATGAATTTAAAAAAAAAAATAGAGGCGGAGGTTCCATTCCAACCACCTAAGGGATGAGTCATTGGGAGTGGTTGAATTGAAACAACCACGGGCCTCCTCCTTTAGTTAGTAGTTTCCACCTCCCTTGGAACACTCCTAAAGGATAGGCCTCCCTTCCACATTTGTATGGATCCTAACCTCCTCCTTTGCTTCTATATAAACAAGCCTTCTCTCTTTATGAAAGTTAGCTGAACAAAGAGAATTATACAACTGAAGTGTTGTACTTGAAAGACTAAGCTATAATTGAATAACTGAGTTATTGAGAAGGTAGAACAAGGGGAAAGCCATCGAGAGGTCCTTTATCCCGTCCGAATTCCTCGACGAGCTTTGAGACGTGCTTCACCCTAGCCCCGCTGGAGGAGACCGCAACGTCAGAGCATGGTTGTATCTCTTCTTTCTACCTGTTAATATAAGTGACTATTGTGTTTTATCTTTATCGAATGCAATATGCTAGTCCTCTCTGACCGACTAGTAGATTTTGGATGAAATTAGTATGTGGGATGTGGTTGTAATTTTCTGATCTTTTTGCAGATGTCCAAGCGCGATAAGCGAAGGGATTGTGACTTGCCGAATCAGGAGCGAGCAGTTCTCATCACCACTACGATTGCCGACAACAACATTGGACCACAGGTAGGTTATCTTATCACGTCCTTTTTCATTCGAATATCTAGGAACCTACACCTTAGCATGATTCCTTGTTACTAGACCCACCCCAGGGCTAGAGGGATAGTCTCTGTCCATAGAGAGGATTTACCTACATAACACTACCTATATTCAAAATAAAATTTCTCACACGAAACTTGACAACATGACTCCCCAAGAAGCATTACTAGAAATAAACCATGTATATATCATCTTTGAATATTTGGTTGCCATGTATACATTCACATTCCAAAAGATAAAAGGAAAAAATTGGATCCTACAAGCTTGAAGGGAATATTTTTTTGGTATAGTAACACATCAAAGGCATATAGAATCTACATAAAGGAAGGGAACCAAATTGAAGTAAGCAGAGATGTGAATTTTAATAAAATAATTACATATAATAAGTATAAATATATCTCGATTGATTCTGATGATGAAGAACTACCTATATTTGAAGAATATACAAGGGAATGAGAAGATTGCAATCATGAAGAAGAAGGTCCCAATGAACCTGTGCAACAAGTCATAATATTTGAAAATTGGTTAAATTCCAGCAAGCGATGTCCTACGCTTTTCATGACATTTGTCACATCATTCAACCTTACCTAGATGACCTTCTGGCTCATTCAGCTAAGCGTAGGGACCATCCAAACCATCTTCGTCAAATATTTCTTCATTGTCGACACTACAACATTCGGCTTAATCTACATAAGTGTGTCTTCTGTGTTGATTCCGGTAGACTTTTAGGGTTTATCGTATCTAAAGACGGGATTCGCCTCGATCCACTTAAGGTTGAGGCTATTGTCAATCTCCCCTCTCCATCCTCATTACATCAATTGCAGAGTCTACAAGGTAAGGCCAATTTTCTACGCTGTTTTATACTGAACTATGTCGAAGTAGCTAAAGGATACACACGACTTTTGAAACAGGACGTCCCTTTCCGTTGGGATGAGGTTTCTCAACAATATTTTGATACGCTCAAGACATTGTTGGTCAATTCTCCTTTGTTACATCCTCCAAATTATCATTGTGATTTTTCCCTCTACTTAGCTGCCGCTTTTAGTACAATTTCCATGGTTTTGGTTCAAGACGATGATGACGGTCACGAACATGTCATTTATTAATTGTCTCATAACCTTCTCGATCCTGAAACTCGTTATGCTCATTTCGAGGAGTTAGCACTAGCTGTGGTCCAGGCCGTCCAGTGCTTTCGTTATTATATCCTTTTGTGTACGGTGACTGTGATTTCCGATTGCAACCCCATGACCTATATTTTGTCTCGAAAATTGTTGGGGGGAAAATACTCGAAGTGGATCGTAATCCTCCAAGAGTTCGATTTGGAGTTTACTATTTCCAAATCAAAGAAATCACTAGCTTTTGGTGATTTGATTTGTTCCCTTCCCTCTGACTCTGCCCTATCTCGTTCTGAGGACTGTATTCCGGACGATATACTTTTCTTGAATAGCACCCTCGATCCTTGGTACGGTGATATCATCGTATATCTCCAAAATTCCACATTCCGGTCTAAGTTGACAAAATATGCCCATCGTCTTATCCAGAATCGCTCACAACCTTATCGCATAGTCGGGGATACGCTCTATCGCGTTGGAGTGGATTCCATGCTCCGTCGATGTTTGACCCTCGAGGAAGCTAAGAAAGTGTTGAATGATTGTCACAGTGGCGCCTGTGGTGGTCACATGTTTGGCTACGCTACTGCACAAAAGATACTTCGTGCCGGTTATTTTTGGCCTTCCATATTCAAAGACTGTATTGTCGTAGTTCGTAAATGCCATGATTTCCAAATTTATCAACCCAAGATGCGTGCGCCACCTGTTCCCCTTCACCCTGACATTATCGTTGGTCCCTTTTCCAAATGGGGCATCAATTTTATGATGTGTAACCCTCACTCGGCTTGGGGGCATGCTTATATCATCGTAGCTGTGGACTACTTCACCAAATGGGCCGAAGCAATGCCTACACTTGCCGCTGACGGTAAGACAGCCGCTCAGTTCATTTTCAATCATATTATTGCTAGGTTTTGTGTCCCTCAAGCCATCGATACCGATCATGGTTCCCATTTTCGGCATTATATGGTGGCAGAGTTGACTTCTAAGTTGGGTCTGCGTCACGACAGCTAAATGCCATACTACCCTCAAGCTAATGGCCAAGTTGAAGCTGTGAACAAAGTTATTGTCACAATGCTTCAGCGTACGATTGGGATCCACAAATAAAACTGGCATCTCATGTTATTTTTGGCACTTTGGGCATACTAAACCTCAGTGAAGAGTGCGACCGGATTCACCCCTTTTCAGTTGGTTTACAGTTTGGAAGCTACTCTCCCGATTGAATGTGAAATACCTTCGCTCAAGCTAGCTGTGGAATTGTTGCCTTATAATTCGCCGGAAGAAGAGTGTCTCCTTTACTAAGAGAGGTTAGATAAAACTCGTCGCTTAGTTGCTTTGGTCCTTGAAGCACAAAAGAAACGAGTCAAAACTCATTTTGATCGATCAGTTTTCCCTTATTCTTTCGTTGAAGGAGATATCATCCCCCTGTCTGACCAAGATCATGATAAGCTAGGGGCAGGTAAATTTCAACCTATGTGGCATGGACCCTACATCATTAAACGTGTGTTGCAAAATGGGGTATATGAGCTAATTGACTACGAAGGCCATCCTCTTGAACAACCTAGAAATGGGTTGTATCTCAAAAAATATTATGCATAAGTAATTTGTGCATATCAGGTGTACATAGGTGTTATTTTAATTTTTGTACATGTTTTTGGGTTTGGTGTACTTTGTGATCGTTTTCCGGCTTATTGGGTCTTGCATATTTTGCAGATTTCTATTACCCCTTATGTCAGTTTCACGGATGGTGCTTCCCGCAGTACCAAGAATTTGTCTTCGGCAGCCTGGGTAAATTATAATCCTGCTAGTGAGTTGATAGACCTGCAAGGTATTTGTCTAGGACGAACTACAAACAATGTCACTGAATATAGCGCTATTATTGAGCTATTAACTGAGGCAATTAACCTTGGCATACGCACATTGCTTGTAAATCTAGATTCATAGCTTGCTGTTCTGCAACTCAATAATAATTATTCGGTTAGAAATCCGCACATTCTGAGATTGTATTTACGTATTCGTTTGTTGGAAAGACATTTTTATTTCATTACTTATCAACATATTCCTAGACGAATGAACACATTAATTGATACAGTGGCTAACATTGTATTAGATAGACATATGCATAATTTGTAAATGCATCATCATATGTAAAAATATCCATGTAAGGAAATAGATGTATATATATATATATATCGCATGTTTGCAACTGTGTGCATCATAACATCAAAAAATATGTGTGTTTCTGTTACATCCCGAGACATCATGTCTCGCAAAATATACAGATAAAATAATTCTAGGTGTCTAATCAGCATGATGCTCGTGATAACATGTTGTTTCTGTTACATCCTGAGACATCATGTCTTGCAAAATATACAGATAAAATAAACCTAGGTGTCTAATCAGCATGATGCCCATGATAACATGTCACGGCCCGTACTAGCCGCCTTAGAAAGCGGTGGATTCGGCTGGGCACTCCTACAGTGTGTCTCTGATAGGCACGGGGAACATCATCAAAACATGCATAATCTGGGACTACTCGGGTGATCCCCTCCAGGTTGCGCACTATCTCATCTTCCTCGCTGCCCTCACCTTGAGGGTCAAAATCATGAGGGATTCGCCTCGCTATTGGTGACATGCCGGCAGGTCTCTCTGGGCCAACATTTTGCATCACATAGATTTAATATCATAACATACATAAAAAAAAAAATCATAATACTCATAAAATTCAAAAATTGAGTCTTACCTAAATCTTCATCCCAATCTTCTCCCTCCGGGAGTGGGAGGTCTGGGTCATCAGTGAAGTCTGTGCGAGAGTAGGGCCAATCCTCCCTGAAAATCAGTTGTCAATGGAGCCAATCAAAAAATTCCAGCCTCCAAGACATTTGTTGGCCGCCCCCTGCCCTTGGCATCAGTGCTACCCATCAAGCCATCTGTGGTTCACTCGTTGGTGGATTCAGAACTATGACCTCCTGTCGCTGAAAAATGGGTAATTGTTCCAAGAAGTACGATACCAGGATGGATCCATAACCAAATTGTTTCAGTTTGGTCTTCTTGCATTTGGTTAATTGGCACTTCATGTTTATGGTCACCACCTCTGCCTAGTTAAAGAGGGCTGGAGCCATGCAGTCCATAGCAAGAAGAAACTGTGTCTTTTTTGCTTCATGCAGTGCTTGCGATCCCGCAGCACATGTGATGGTATGCAATACCACACGTAGTGTCAAATTTGGGATAGTTTGTATATCAACTTTCCCACTACTGGATCCTTTCCACGCTCCTCGACATACCCTGTCTATCACCATGGACATGTTTTCCATGTAGGGCCGAGTACCGGTTAGGAGTGGTGCTACACCTCTCCGTGATAATACTGTGATGAAGGACACATCGGAAACATCAATCTCAAGTTCTTGATCCCGTAGGATGAACTTATCTTGATTTTCGTCCCATATACTGATAAGATCATATTGTAGCAATTCTGGTTGGGCTCAGAGACATGGTGTGAGGAAGAATTTTTTCAAACCACAGTTTCTAAGGGCTTCCATAACTCCCTCATTTTCCATGGCTAACTCATCTTCTTCACTATGTTCCCGTTCTTTCCATTCAATGACCATTTTGCTCTTTTCTACCTGCAAACACAAACATACAAGTGGTATTAGTCAATATTTATCCTTGAATTTGTAAAAAATTGGGACATTTGGTATGTATTATTTCTTGAAATTGGTTTGCGCCATTGGCGCAGCTATTTCTAAAACAGTCGTGCCAATGGGCGCGCTCTAATGTTAAAAATAGGGTAGTCGGTGTGACTCCGTGCCCGAAACCCGCGCCGATCGTGCAACCCTAAATTTTACAATTTCTCTCCCCAAATTCAAAATTGAAAAATGCAGGAAGAAAGGAATAACTTAAAATGACAAGAGGGATCTTAGCTCTTACCTAGAGTTTACGGATATGCGATTGATGTACTGGATTGGCCTCTATCTTCATCGCAAGATTGCACAGTAACATGGGTAAAAATTGCTCCACAAGAGGTAAAAAGTATAAAAATAATTGCTTTTACTATTTTTGGCTTTTTGTAACCTTTTCACAACCCTAATTAGTTTTTAAGACATTTTTTTCGATTATTTTACTGTATTATTTTCGAAAAATTGGTTTTATACATGTCTCTTATATAGCAACAGGTTTTCATGCGACAAGGATGAAGTGAAGAGTTATATTTTATACTTTTTTGGACTCAGTAAAAACACGAAAAAGTCACTACTGGAGTCATCTTTCAGCTCTTTTCAGACTCTCTAAAAATTGAAAAGATTGCCAAGATGCTTGTCGTTTTGAACTCATTAAATGGATGCGAAACGATAGCTACCCAGTATACGTTTACCCCTTTTTTGGGCTGGGATGGATTATTTACAAAAAAAGAATACCTTAGCCTATCATGACTAAGAGGTTCTCTCAGACACAATTTTCTATCTTTTCAGATCTGTGAGACTATCTACGAAAAGGGACTGCTGGAGTTTTATTTTCTACCTTCTTTTCAAACTCTCTAAACATGAAAAGATGCCGAGTTCTCCCTTTGTCAGACTCGTTAAACCCCGATGACATCAGACCTCGTCACCATGACGTTATTCGAGTTCCTCCTTCCTAGGGCTCGTAAAATGTACTAGGATGGATTTGTCCGAAGGAAAAAATTATAGTGCATGCATATTCTATCCCCTTCAATCTTTTTTTCAAAAATAATTGGGGTACTCGCCAAAAATGGTGGGGGAAAATGGAACCAGATTTTAGTTGTGTTATGTCGCTCTTGAACATGGCACTTGTCTGCATTCGTGTCGGGTTGGGGACATCTCATTTCATCATTTTTTCCTCCATGGGTTTGGGTAATCTATTTTGACCTCTCATTTTCTCTTTTCCACATCATCATGACCTCAGATCCTTTGATGTCAAATACTAACAAATCCAGTGTCGTGCTGCTGATATGTTCAAGAGAAGTTCGCCTCTACAGTTTTTTCAACCTCCCTCTGATTCTCTGTTGGTTCTGATTCACAAACATTATATTCCTCTATCTCGTGTCGATGATGTGGGAAACGTTATGGCCCTCCTTCGACTATGTCACTTCCTGTTGACTTTAGTTCATTATCCAGTAATCTGATCTAGAGACTCCCTTCGGTACCTTGGAGCTTGCATGCCTTAATGGTAGGTTCTTCGCATTCAACGCAAGTTCCACATCATTGGCCTTTGATCGACTAACTCCGCAGGTGTTTGATGCCAGATCACTGTTCACATTCCTTGTATTGTACCTTTCGTACCTTGAGAGACATTGTCATTATTGGTGGTTCCTCTTACGTCTGTTAACAAATTTCATCATTGGCTGGTAATCAGACGATTTTCTTGCATGTTTGACTTCAGCTCATACATTCACATGCTAGAACTTGTACTTGTTTGGGTCAAGATGGAGCGCAAGACCCTCGATTTTGTCTGATAAAATCCAGGCTGCGGATTCTTTGTGGATTATCATGACTTATTGCATGACTCTTTGATTGGATGGCTGTGACCATACCTGAGTCTATTTGTTGATCTTTACTACTGGATGGCTACGTCCATACCTAGATCTCATTTTTTATATACTATATTATGGATGGCTTCACCCATGCCACATGTTCATGTATCAGAGATATCAGTTGTATATGTAATTGCAGGTTTTTCGACAACGGTGTTTGGTTCGAATGCTTTCTCATAAAGAATTTCGCCGCTCCCTCTCCCTCGAACCTCATGCTTTAGGGGGCATATGTTTCACATCATTTTTTCACTGTCCCTGCAATACCCAATTCGCACATTGGAGCTTCATTTCTATGACCAATCCACAGTGTCATACTTTGCAAATAACATCCTTGCATCCCTTTTGATGAAGGCAACATTCTTCTTATTGACATTTCCCTAAGCAGAGCTGTAAAAATCCCTATTTTTTCCTTAGCATGAGTAGCCCTTTACCTCCTCGCACCGACCTGGGAATTTTACACTAAGCCCGTGCCACTTGGTGCTCTGTGCCAGTTAGACACCTGTGCCAAGCTATTTATGAAATGTTTTTTAAAAATAGAGGCAGAGGTTCCATTCCAACCACCTCAGGGATGAGTCATTGGGAGTGGTTGAACTGAAACAACGATGGGCCTCCTCTTTTAGTTAGTAGTTTCCACCTCCCTTGCAACACTCCTAAAGGATAGGCCTCCCTTCCACATTTGTAGGGTTCCTAACCTCCTCCTTTGCTTCTATATAAACAAGCCTTCTCTCTTTATGAAAGCTAGTTGAACAAAGAGAATTATACAGCTGAAGTGCTGAACTTGAAAGACTAAGCTATAGTTGAATAACTGAGTTATTGAGAAGGTAGAATAAGGGGAAAGCCATCGAGAGGTCCTTTATCCCGTCTGAATTCCTCAATGAGCTTTGAGACATGCTTCACCCAAGCCCCACTGGAGGAGACCGCAACGTCAGAGCATGGTTGTGTCTCTTCTTTCTACCTGTTAATATAAGTGACTATTGTCTGGTTCCCATCTTGTGTTTTATCTTTATCGAATGCAATATGCTAGTCCTCTCTGACTGACTAGTAGATTTTGGAAGAAATTAGTATGTGGGATGTGGTTGTAATTTTCTAATATTTGTGCAGGTGTCCAAGCGCGATAAGCGAAGGGATTGTGACTTGCCGAATCGGGAGCGAGCAGTTCTCATCACCACTACGATTTCCGACAACAACATTGGACCACAGGTAGGTTATCTTATCACGTCCTTTTTCATTCGAATATCTAGGAACCTACACCTTAGCATGATTCCTTGTTACTAGACCCACCCTAGGGCTAGAGGGATCATCTCTGTCTGAAGAGAGGATTTACCTACATAACACTACCTATATTCAAAATAAAATTTCTCACACAAAACTTGACAACATGAATCCCCAAGAAGCATTACTGGAAATAAACCATGTGTAGATCATCTTTGAATATTTGGTTCCCATGTCTACATTCACATTCCAAAAGATAAAAGGAATAAATTGGATCCTACAAGCTTGAAGGGAATATTTTTTTGGTATAGTAACTCATCAAAGGCATATAGAATCTACATAAAGGAAGGGAACCAAATTGAAGTAAGCAGAGATGTGAATTTTAATAAAATAATTTCATATAATAAGTCTAAATATCTCTCGATTGATTCTGATGATGAAGAAATACCTATATTTGAAGAATATACAAGGGAATGAGAAGATTCCAATCATGAAGAAGAAGGTCCCAGCGAACCTGTGCAACAATTCATAATATTTGAAAATTGGAAGAGATCAAATTGGTTAAAGTCTACTCTTCAAGAAGTTGAAGGACATGTTGCAGCTAAAGGTACATTCAGGGAAAAAAAGAAACCAAAAATGTATTCAGGGTATGCAACCTATATGAAAAAGTTAATTGAAGCAATACCATCTAGTTTTGAAGAAATTGTTAATCATCGATAATGGAAAGATGTTATGAATGAAGAATATCAATCTGTAATGAAATATGGAGTTTAGGAAATCATTCCTAGGCCAAATGAAAAACCTATGGTAACTTCCAAATGGCTGTACAGGATTAAGGATGTAGCAAATGGAAGCATTGACAAGTACAAAGAAAAGTTTGTGTCTAGGGGTTTCTCTCAACAATAAGGCATCGATTATGAAGAAACATTTTCACCTACAACTAGATACATAACCATAAGATCGTTGGTCTCTTTGGAAGCAACTATGGGATGGGACATCCATTAAATGGATGTCAAAAAAACATTTCTAAATGGTACCATTGATAAAGAACTGTATATTGAACAACCCTTGGAATTTTAAGTACATAATAGAGAAACTCATGTATGTAGGTTGAATAAGGCACTTTATGGATTTAAGTAAGCCCCAAGGGCTTGGTATGCTAGGATGGACACATATCTACAAATAATGGGTTTTTCAAAGAGTTCTATTGATCCAAATATTTATATCAAAATAGTGACTGATGAACCAGTGATGATTCTTCTATATGTGGATGATCTTCTCATAACATGTGTGGAGGGTCATATTCAAGAATGCAAGAGACAATTGGCAGCAGAATTCAATATGAAGGATATAGGGTTTATGCACTATTACTTGGGGTTGGAGCTTTGGCGGGAACCTGGTGAAATATATCTAGGTCAAGGAAAGTATGTAATTAAGATGCTACATAGGTTTGGAACAATATATTGCAAACCTATGGAAACCCCCATGGTCACAAATTTGAATAGGTCAATAAGTTTTGATTCAAGCCCTATGGATACTACAAGTTATAGACAATTGGTTGGATCTCTGATGTATTTTGTGAAGACACGACTAAGCATTTTCTTTGCAGTGAATATTTCAGTCAATTTCAAATAGAGCCTAGACATGACCACTAGATAGCAGCCAAACATATTTTGAGATATTTTCAAGGAACAATACATTACTGCCTAAAGTATGATAGAAATAATGATACCCAATTGATAAGATATAAAAATTATAATTGGGGAGGCAGTGAGACAGATGGAAGAAGCAATACCGAAGGACTTTTTAGCTTGGGATCCTCTATGATATCATGGATGAGTTGAAAGCAAGAATCAATTGCTTTGAGTAGTGTTGAAGTTGAATACATTTCAACATGTGAAGTTAGTAGAGAAGGTGTTTGGTTTAGGAAGTTGTTATCCGATTTGTTTGAAGGAGCGATGGACCTTACAATTATACATTGTGACAACACCAGTTGTATAAGTTTGTCTGAATACCTTGTATTCCATGGAAAGATGAAGCACATAAACAACAAGTATCATTACATATGAAAAATGGTGCAAGATGGGGTGGTGCAGCTACAGTATATCTCCACCGATGGGCAAGTAGCTGATATTTCGAGAAAATATCTTCCTAATAAGAAGCTTTTGTATTTGAGAAACAAGATTTGATTGGTTGATATCTCCTCCCTAGTTGAGAGGGGGAGATATACACATCATTATTGTCTTCACTTTATGAAGAAATAATGGAGGATTAGGTAAGCATTTGATTTTTGATATTATTTGAGGATGAGGTAGGGTATCCAATAGGTAAGACTAGTTGAAGAGGAAATTCCTTGAGGATGTGTCAATCCAAGACATGAATGTTCCTAAAAGGACATAGATTGTGAACATATGGATGGGTTTTGTGCCTTGAGAGACAATGATGATGGTGTCTATAATTCACTTTCTCCCCAACATTGTGCTCTAATACTTCGGAGAGATAAAGTTGTTAGTCAAGGCCTTGTTATGTGAAAATGTTGGTTGGTATTATGAATTGCAATGAAATAAGTTGAAAAAATAGCTTATGAGATGGCTTACCATTCTGACTCTTCTTATGAGATCTCTTCAGTATGAGAATGCCAATGTCCTTGTACCATTTTGAATACTTCCCTAGTTAAGAGGGAGTGTTGAAATATCTAACTAGGTTCAGTCTTCATAAGTACTCTTGATTATTTTATATTTTAAAATGAAAAAATAAATCATTATTATTATTTTTGTAGCATAGGTTTCGTGTTCAAGGTCAATTTATTCTAGGTCAAGGCACCCATTAAGTGCTTCTAGGTTTTATCATTAATTAAAGAAGTCAAAGAGTCATTATCATATGTAAATTCTCCACTGAGAATCTTGTAATATGTCAAAAGAATTATTTTTGAGTCAAAAGTGTCAAAATACCCCTCCAAGACCAAGTCGTTCTCGCAGTGGAGAAGTCAGCCTGATTAGGGAAGTTCGAACTCTTGGAAGGGCTATAAATAATAGACCATTCGACATAATTTTATCACTCACTCATTCAATCATCATTCAAGTGAAGGAAAATAAGGATAAGGCAAGCGAAGGAATAGAAGGAAGAAGGAAGACAATTTTTTGAGTTTATACTCTCTTTCTCTCACGTGCAAAGGAAATCTAGGGTTTCTGCAGCATCAATTTGCAATGAAAGGGTCAAAGTTCTAGAAGAAGAAGAAACCCAAGTGAATGAAGGAGTAATCCTTAGAAGCCATAAATTCTCCACACGTACAAAATTTTCAATTGCTGTAGGGGCTGAAAATATGAAGCTGGGGATCAAAGTTCTACAATTGGAAGATATTTGACTTGTTTTGAATTTTTAAGAAGCAACACATCCTCGAAAACGTTTGACTTGGTCTTGGAAGGGTATTTGTCTTGGTCTAGTGGTCTTGGAATTCGTCATTTGAAGAATCTATAGGAAGAGAAGAGATTTGCAGGTTTTCCTCTCAAGAGAAGAGGTTTTGGCCCTCGCTAGCAACCTACATCTCGTTTCCTTGTGTGTTATTTATCTTCATGTTTTGGTAGTTGTTTGATGATAATAACAATATAATAATAAGAAAAGAAGAGCCCAATAATCAAGAAAAGTAAAATAACATAACAAGCAGATGTCGAGTCTAAGATGTAGCCCTATTTATTTTAACAAGAACAACCATGACATAATCTTTATCCACTATGGGATTATTGCTCTTTGCAAGTTTGATATATCGATTTATAAATCTAATTAGCCACATTTTATATCCAAAAATTTTTAAATTAAAGATTTGCTCAACATTTTCAACCTTGTACCTATTTCACATTTCTTTAATGTCTTCAAAATAAATAACTAAATGCAAGAATTACATACTTAACAGTGCTCTAGCGTTGGGATCCATCAGGATCGACCTATTCTATTAAAGCAGGCGATCAAACTCTTTGCAATATGGAATACCCTACACCCACATTGTCTCTCTGGAAATTAGTTTGGAGATCTGAGGCCCTCTCCAAGGTCAAAATCTTCATTTGGACCTTACTCAAAGGGAAAATCTTAACCTCTGATAATTTAAAGAATGAGGTGTGATTGGTCCCTCCCGCTGCCCAAACTGTCAAGCTGCTGAAGAAACCATCCAACATCTCTTCATCGAATTCCCCTTTGCCACCAGTTGTTGGAAGGAGCTCACCCCAAACCCCAACCTCCCATGTGGCTCATACAGTTCCATCGTTGACGCCTTGGGCTTATGGAAGAAATGCTACCCCTGGAAACGCAAAAAGAACAGTATAGAAAAAAGAGTTTGGGATACTATCCCCCTCACAACTCTTTGGAATATCTAGCTGGCTCGAAACAAAAAAGTTTTCAAGGACAAAGCAACTGACTTTAGGAAGCTGTGTAGTAAAGCTAGAAGTCTTACTCTCGAAACTATCTCAACCAAGAATCATGCAAACCAAATTGACTATAAGGATCTATGTGTGGAAGAGCGCAATTTCATAAGCTACCTGTTAGAAAAAAACAACATCATCAATCGCAGCAACAGCCTCAAAAATCAGTGGACCATCAGCAACAACAGTTGGAAAATTCGACTGAGCGAGGAGGATTTCAGCATCTGGTTAAAAAATTGCAAAAGGCCCTCTCTATTCTTTGATGGTGCGTCTAAGTCCAACCCGGGCGTGGCAGTGGCTGTTGGTATTATCTGCAATGAAGAGGGTAACATCATTTCTTCCTTTGAATGGGGATTGGGAGCTCTTTCCAATAACAGGGCCGAAGCTCTCGCTTTGCTCCAAGGCATATTACCTTTGCAAAATCTTGGCATAAACAATGCCATGATCTTTGGAGATTCGGCCATTATCATCAGCATTATGGTTCACAAACGCTTGGCATCAAACATGGCCCTTCAACAAACCACAAGCAGATGCCAAATCCTTATCGAAAATATGCAGGGTGTCAGTTTCTATCACATTCTCCGCACCCTCAACAAGGAGGCAGACCTCCATGCCAACAGGGCTTGTCACAAAGCCATAGGATTCCTCTCCTGCAACGATGTCGATCTCCAAATCCACCTGCCATGATTTTACACAATCAACTATGGATCCACAGCAAAAGGCTCTTCGCTTTATGGACCTGGTGTGTCTTTGCCATCAAAGCTCCAATTCGGAGGCGTTTTCACGTGCCATCGGAACATGTGCATTATCTTTTTACCATTCCTGTAATGATTTCGAATCTTTCTTCATCTGATTTAATTCTCCCTCTGCAAATTTACCCCTTTCTAGGCCATTGTCCTCCCTCCGCCCTCTCGTGACTTCCCATGGCCTGTCCCACCCTCCTTTTCTTGCCCCTCCCTTCTTATACACCCTCCTCCCCTCTCTGGCTACCACTTCTCTCCCTGCACTTCTTTGCTGTGGAAGCCTCCGCCATTCTTCTGCTGTGTATGCCCTTTTGTGGGTGTGCTCTCTGCCCCACACGCTCTCCTCCTACCTACAGCGCTAGCCCCTTTGCCCCCGTTATCCTTCGCCTCATCCTTGCTGCTTGAAGCCTCATCCCTTTCCATTTTCCCTTCCCTGTTTTCGTTACAGACTTCTGGAAATTGGTTTTTACTGCCTAGAATGGCAAGGAGTGAAGACTTTCTGCACTGTGCTGACCTCCAAGAAGAACTGGAGCAAATCCGAGCCCATCAGAAGATCATGGATGACAAGCTTCATTTTCAGGCTAAGCTGGCTAAAGAGAGACACGAAGCTGATCTCAGCTTCTTCCACCAGAGGGTCACCTCCCTCCAGGAGCAGTTCAAAGAACTCTCCAACAAGTGCACCCACGCACAAGAATCAATTGAAATTTTGAAGTACATGTTGGAAAAGAATAATGCACCGAGATCCAGCTCTACAAATGAAAGAAACCAGGGAGCAGATGCCAATCCTGAAGACTCCACCGCTCGCCAAATCCGCCATATAAACATAGACTAATCATGTCTTGCAAGTTTATCTTCTTACTGTTTCAGTTCATTCGAATCTATGCTCCTTCTGTTTTTCAGTTTTTCTTGAAAGTTAAAAGCAAAAGGGTGGCAGCAGACATCACTGCCACACCTCTCTCTGCTACTTATATATCACCTCTTGTAACCTTGGAGCTTCGTCTCCCCTTTTTTTGAATAATAATAGCAACCGACCTTGTTAAAAAATAATAATTTACCTTTACCGTTTTTTTTTTTTTATGTTATTCACTTTTTATTTCAAGTTATTTATATTCCCAATATTTTCAAGTTACTCATATGTCTTCTTTATTCCTCCTTGCAAAAATAAGCACCTACATCATAAATGTTGATAAGAACATTTGTAACATTTCCTTTCTTAGTTATATTTTCTTATCATGTGTGGAAATTCACTTAAATTATGTCGAATATGGAATCTTTGTTTGACCTGATACTTCTTCATGTACACTTTACAAGCATTTAGGAAACCTTTTTTTTCTTTTTGGTCTATATCGAAGAATTTGGGCCACAAATTTGGAAATTATTTACAAAACTTTATTTTTTCTTTTTTTTTCTCTCTCTCTCTCTTTTCAATTCCATTAGAAAAATAAACTTGATCACAAATAAGTGAAGCAATCAGAAGAAGAAAAAAAACACACTTAACTATAGGTTGGTGGAAAATTCGCTCTAATACCAATTGGACTGAACCTATTGGTCGCTTCCCCTAAACATCCATTACAACATGGAAAAATCCATACATTCTTAATGAGACAAGTAATTATTAATCATTTTTAATTAGCATGTTCTTGAGATACAATGAACATGCATATAAATACATGTAGGAGTGACAAATCATGTGCCTAAAAAAGTGCATGACTTAATATTATTACGTATTATTGACTACATTACATAATAATTGTCCTATGACTATTAGTACCTGATATTTTTTACATTATTATAATAAATATAATATAAATTAGGTATATTACAACATATCTAGTACTAAAGCATTTGTTAGTGTCTCCTTAAGAAAATCAAAGCTTAGTTTTCACACAACAACCCATTTAAATGGAGTACCTTTACATAATAATTTTTCCAAACATAAAGTAATTGAAGGAGATCACTTAACAAACTCTCAATAAAAATTGATGTGTCTAAGAAAAACTTTAGCTTGTGTCGGAATTACTAGTCATACAAATCTCTGATGTTATAGACTTTGGTTGGGTTGACAAACAATCCTTCGTATGAAACAATGTGAAATAAAGAATCGCTGAATGGCTAGAAACATGTTAGTTTGTCTAGTTTGAGGGAGATTATTTTTCCTAATGGTGTTGGACCATCATCTAGTAATTTATAAACAAGGTACCTATAGCCCACTTTCTTCACCAACATAAATCGTTTGCAGAATTAACTCTGTTCTTTATTCCAAGTATGTAGAATAACTACAAGTCCTATGTTTTCATTGCAATTATGAGTGCAAATACTCTGCAAAATTACTTGGGATTGGTGATACTACCTATTCTTAATGTAACCTAGACACAATGACATGTTAACAATGTGATTGTAGTCAATGCTCTAAGTCGGTTTCTCTTTTCTAATTGTTACTAGGTAAGCACAAAAAAATTATTTGTGTTTCGCTACTTCAAAGCCTATTCCTATTCTTGAGGTATGAAAGGATGGGTGAATCATTGGGACAATTATTTCCATGCAAATGTCATCAGTGAAAAACAATTGTTACTTGTGAATGCTCAGATAAGACAACCTCTAATCTACAATCTATTAATTAACAAACACCTTGCTACTCAACTTAGTTGATTGAAAACAATTGGCTTATTCTAGAGGAATGCCATCAATGTCTTGAATGCACCATAACTAGCTAGAAATTAGGAGAAAAATAGAAAATAAAAGGAAAAAATTACAACGACTATATCATTAGGGCCATGATCTCAATGCTTGAATGGAATTAATAGTGAGTGAATTTTAACTAGTGGATACAGTTCAAGTTAATTGTAACAATGTTTCGTTGTGTATGTGCATGATTGCATGATCCTAATATGTAAGGGTTGTCTACCTAATTTAGAGATCTAAAACTAGGAAATGATTTTTATATAAATCTAGTGTCCGTGAAATTTGAAGCAGACTACAATAAGTAATATGAGTTAACTTAGATTGGTTTTCACTTCTAAGTCAAAATTCACAACTAGATTTAGAAACCATGAAATACATTTTTTTAATCTATGGCACAGACTTGAAATTAAATCACTCTGACTTGACTTAAGAATACTTCTGACTGAGCATATATTGGTATATCTCACACAAATCCAAGTTCTTTATGCAATCTATTCAAAAAGACAAGTGTTCACTCAAATGTTGAGAG
The DNA here is from genome assembly GCA_034641835.2 of Pinus albicaulis. Taxonomy (NCBI): domain Eukaryota; kingdom Viridiplantae; phylum Streptophyta; class Pinopsida; order Pinales; family Pinaceae; genus Pinus; species Pinus albicaulis. Next base: position 1,182,255,486 of record CM076583.1, read on the forward strand.
AAAAAAATGATCAAATGGATTTTCAACCAAAGAGGCTAACTATTGCACTATGGCCTTCCTTGTCAATGAAGGCAACTAGACACTCTAGTAATATTTTAATCAATTTAGTTAATCGAGACCCAATACTAGTTATGAGGATGATAATGCACTACGACTTCCCCCATATATGGGAGTGAATATTAGTGGTCACTCATAACCTTATACTAATCTCCTTAACTAGCATGTTCTTAAATCATCATTATATTCTAGGAAAGTGGCAAATGAAAGCATGGAACTATGGTTTTTGAAAGATTCAAGGAAAAAAGGAAAAATCCTTAAGAGGTTGGGGCCTGCTTCTTCTATCAATTTGGTAAATGACACTCCCAGTACCTTGGTTACTTTGACCAATTAGGTTTATTTTTCAAACAACTGAACTATAATAATAAAAAATTAGAAATGACATTGAAATCTATGGCTATGGGAAAGAATACAAATTTAGTGATGCAATGGAATTGTCACGTAGCTCATCAAATGAAACTATGATATCTATGATAGTCAAACCAAAATATATCTAAGATAATAAAATCAAGATATTCTAATCAAATATAAGTATATTTAATCAATATATGTTCTGATAACTAGTTTCTAACTAGAGTTTTAGTGACTGGTAGCTAGTAGCTAGTATTTAGTATCTAACTAATATTTAGTATTAAATTCATTCTGATTCTTCACTCACTAACTAATTCATGATATTTAAATACATTTAAACACCAACAAGTGATATATCGTCATTGAGGCAAAATTAAACAAGTATGATTGCCTATGCAAGACTAAAACTATATGATTGTTATGCTAATTACTTTACTAAATAGCCCGATGATAAAACTTGTATTGAAGCAACATTAATAGCTCCAAAAAATTAAGATTACACTCATGAAACAAGAAGGAGGAACACATATAAACAACGGTTGAAAAACTAGCTTTTAAGTTTATCTACAAGTTGTCCAAGATGTCAATTTTATAACCTTACTCAAATATGAATGTACATGGATGTAAGTAATGAATATAAACATGGAAATATGATGAAATGTTAGCCTCATACTCACATAAACAATCAATAAGTCCAAAATATTCACAAAATAATAAAATTATGAAACCTGGAAAATATAATTCCTACTTGTCTTTGATGTACTCATCAATTCTAGAATGAGTATGTTCCTAATACTTGGGAGTTTGTTGAGGTCTATATGGTTGAGAGTTTTTCTCCAACTAGTTAGCCTCCTAGATTGGTGTGTTGTTAAGATATTCACTCAACTAAGAGATTGCATTTCCAAGATAGACTAACTATCTTCAGACACAACTTGATGTATTTATATTGTATCATTATTTTATGTGAATATACATTCAGGCTTAAAATCCTTTTCCGCCAAGTTTCTGCTTCTCTGATTTTATTTTATTTTTTAATTATCTTCATGAAAATCAACATAAAATACCAATTATTTACAAGGATATTTGCACAAGAAGAAGAAGTTGTACTAGCTCAAGATATGGGGGCCTTACAAGGCTCAAGCAATCACATAAAATTAAAACCAAAAGTTAAGAATTCAACGACACTTCATTACTTGATGAAAACAATTATCGACAAGTTTGCAATTTAACTTTGAACTAACAGGTCTAAATTTGAGTCTTCAAATAAATAAAATATATCATGTGTTTTGGCAAGCCAAGTTACTTGCCATTATATGCATAATTTTAACAAAATATGCATATAAATATTTTTCATAGTTAATTGAAAACTATTCTAAGAGAAACATCTAATCTTATTCTCCTTGTTGGTCGCTTAGATCATGGATATGGGCATTTTTAACAAATTTTTCTACGTTTTAGTTGCCAGAGTGTCCGTGTTGACCATGCATTGAACATGCATCTTGAGGCAGTTTTAGCTCGAACAAATAGGTATTTCACCATCATGGGATACCTATGCGAAAAACCCATTTATTTGTTTTTACCCAACTTTCTTGTAAATATGACAACGAATGATTAATTGCATAATCTATTAAAATCTGCAATTTCCTTTCACACTACAATTAATTATAAGAAATTTCAAAAATTTAAAACCCAATGAAAATGCATAGGAAAGTATTATTATAGGCAAAGTATAGGAAAATATCATCATAAATTATGAACAAATGTGTTTTCCAAGGTAAAGGAATTAAAAAACCATAGCAATATTTTTGGCCAAAAAGAGGACTGACAAGGGCATTGCCCCAAACATACATAACCGTTGAGTATTCCATTTAAAAAAAAAAAAATTGATCTTAAAAAATTACTTATCGTTCATCTTGTTTTAAAAAAAGAAAAAATTAATTAAGTTCCAGTAGTTATAAATTCATACGTATGCTAGTTATGAGAACAAAACCCAACTCTTCATTCACTAGAGCCGACCATTCACTCAACCACAATGATTGTGTTTCACTGTGCATAATTTATAACCTTTAACATAATAAAGAGATGATTGAAGATGGTTCTAAGTTTTGCACTCTCACATAACAAAATACACAACAATTTATCACAAGGGACACAAATTTTACCTTAGAAACCCAAACAAGAAAATCAACATTCAATGGTTTCTCAATGCTCCTATTTTGGAAAGTTTTGGTACAATGCAATCCATGGCTCTATGGTCTTTCAAAAATTCACAGTGAGCCTTGGTTCTACTCATCATGATCTTTGAACACAATGTATTATTACTCCATGTTCACAACCTTCTCAACCAAATGCAATTGATTTTTCACCAAGTTCTCTTCTACTAAAAGAACAAAAGCCATTACTTTTCTCACTTCTAAGGATGTTGTTGCTCTGACTGTGTTATATGGTGCCTCATAGATGTAGAGGGGAACATTTATGGAGTGTGATATTACCTTCTACATTAATTTTCATTTATTAAGGTCACCTTGTTCTGCTAGAAATGTAGTGGCACAATGATGGAATGGTAAGATTAATCTTAGAATATAAGATTAATCTTAATAAGGTCTTCAATTTATAGAATGATAATATTAATATTTCACTAATGTTATAAAAGGGTTACATTTGGTTCTGGTCATAAAAGACGTTATATTGTTAAATAAGTCTCGATCAATTCACTAGAGCAACAAATTACAAAGTCAAAACCATATTGAATAGACTAAGAAAATTTAGTACCCTAGTTATGAGTGGATTTTTGTTGTGAGAGATTCAATAATGAATGCCAAAATGATGAAGAGGAGTTGCAACAAAATATCCCAAATATGCTCTATGCAAAAATCCTATTTATTAATTGCACATGGATAAGTGACGCACATTCTACAACTTGGTATGAGAGTGATGTGTAAGGTTTATACCTAATTTTGATGTGACTTGTGGAATAAGTGGTTATATATACTATTTTGAAAAAAAAATAACATTCCAACCATAATACTATAAAAATAACAATTAAGAAAATAATACAAAGCATCAATTAACACACAAACATACCCTTTCATAGATCCATCTTAACTTAGAATTTTCAAAGCACCAAGAGATTTACATTTCAAGTTATTCTAATCATTCTTGGTGCTTAATAGATATAGAGTTAAGATGGATCTACACTAGTTTAATTTTCAACATTTTTCTTCATTAGTAAGATACAACATTAATACATGTCGAGTCATTGTAAGAACTAAATTTCTCTTCAAATTATTTGAACATAATGGCACCCATGTGGACACCTAGACTCTCTTTGAATTTCCATGTGGATGAAAGATATCCACCCAACTCACTTATGTATACTATATTCCTCAGCATAGATCATCTTAGCTCAAAAATTTTAAAGCACTGAAGGATTAACATCTTAATTTCTTTTGATCCTCTTAGTGCTTAATAGATCTAGAGTTAAGATGAATCCACATTGGTGGTTTATTTTTCAGTATTTTTCTTCATTAGTAATATATAACATTAATACATGTCCATGCATCGTAAGAACTAAATTTCTATACCTATTATTTGTTTACAATGGTACCTACGTCGACACCTGAACTACTTTTGGATGCCTATGTGGATGCAAGCTATACATCCAATTTTCTCACATAGACTGTATATACAAATATTTACCATATCTTCATTTTTTTCTCTTAAATGTTTCTTAATAACCACTTTTTGAACAAAGTTAGTTGTATATTCCATTCGGATCTTGTCATTTAGGGATATAATTTTCACTCAGACACTATTGTTAGAAAGTATTTATTGCTTCTCAGTCGTTCCCCCAGAGTAGATGGTGTGTTTCAACAGCGGGATAGCAAGTCATAGGAGAGGAAAAACAGTTAAGGAAGGAGCATGGTGCATAGTAGTCCTCTAGCCATGAATACATTGTTCTTAGGACCTTTTACCATTAAATATTGTTCTAAACCTAACAGTTCTAGGATTAGGAATTATTGTTGTCCAAATTAGTTTTTTATCCAGAATATGTACTTTTTAATTTAGTTTGACTTACTTAGAATTATGAATTCCAAATTTAGGAGAGAAGGTGCTTATTTCAAGTTTACATTGGGGCACCTTGCATGCCCCTTGATAATGAAGTGAAACTGATTTGGCAGTTCAAACACATTCCTTCACACTTAAACAAGGGTTCCCCATCCGCCAGGGTTTGAACCTGGGTTGTTTGCATGGTGGTGCTCCATTCCAACCACAAAGTAACAACTCATAGCCAAGGTTTTGATCCTCGTACTTGACTTAATATTACATTGGAAATCAAGTTTCAATTCTTAATCTAAAAATATGTCAACCACCTAGCCCACAGGGGACAACTCAATTCGTGATTGCCATGATATGAAGTATTATGTAAACCATGAGAGTCAAAGTTCAAATCCCCTGTGGGTCAAGCCAATAAAAAAAAATTGTGTCAACCACCTATAAAAAAATCCGATATATAATTATAAATGATGTCTTTGGAAGTATGGTTTTCTTTCAATGAAAAATTTTCAATCTAAATTTTTTTCCAAGATTTGGATATAATGTTATTCGTTGGATAGAAGCTTTTGTAAGCTGAACACTAATGCCATTTAAACAAAAGGATGATATGATATGCATTTAGTTAGAAGTTATTTTTCTTGTTGAATAATGCTTATGGTTGTTAAATAAGGAAATTTTTGATTGGCATGATAATTTATCAAATCTAAATTGTTTTCTCACCAATATTTTTAAAATGGATATATATGATTGAAAAGTTTCATGCATAGTGGCATTGATATCAATTTTGTGACACAGAGGTTGCTTGAGTCTAGTCTATTTGAGTCAGAATTGTATAGAGCATTGGATGAGATGTTCAATGGAGGAAGAATGTCAGATGATTCATCTTTATCGGTGCTTGTTGATACCCTTGTTAAAGAAGGGGATGAGAGCGAAGATGTTTTCAAATGACTTCTTTTCAAGTTTAAAATTGTCTCAAACACAAAGATCAATGTTGTCATAATAGAAGAGCTCATAAAATCTAAGAAATTAATCACTTCTTACCATTTATTTAGAGTATTAAGGAATGAAGGTGTTGTTCTGAACTTGGTAGTTTACAATTCTCTTTTTATTGTTGTAGGAGAAGCTAACAACTTTATTTTTACATGTCCTATCTTCAATTATTTGTTAGCTAACATATCTCCATATTCCATGTCTTATTTTTCTTTATCGAGGGAATTTGTAATGGTTGGAGACATAGGAGTAGCCTACGACTTTTTTTGGGAGTTATTGGAGAGCTCTATTTTCAATACCATAGAGATAAAATAACTTATATATGCCTTTGCTGAAATTGGGAAAACAAAATCAACTCTTCGACTCTTTGAATTTATGAAGCATGGGAAGTGAAAACTAGATGTGTTCACCTAAAACATTATTATTTATATGCTTGAAAAGGAAGGTCAGGAAAATGAAACCTTTCATGACTTTTTTTATCGCGAAGGATTTGGGACATGTACCTGATATTATAACCAACAATATGTTACTAAACAATTTTAGTAGTTTTGGTAGATTAGATCTGTGTTTGATGCTTTTTCAAGAGATGGTTTGAAGAGGAATTTAGTCCAATTTGTGCTCTTACATTGCTCTAATAGATATTTTTGGTCGAGTGGGACATGTTGAAGAAGCAATAAGGTTGTTCCATGAAAGGAACGAAAAGGGTTGTAAGTCATCAAATTATGTTTATAGGTATCTCATAAGCATTCTCAAAAAGGTTGGTAATATGAGTTTAGAAAAAAAACTGTAAGAAACTCAGTGCTTGTTGATACCCTCGTTAAAGAAGGGGATGAGAGTGAAGATGTTTTGAAATGACTTCTTTTCAAGTTTAAAATTGTCTCAAACACAAATATCTATGTTTTCCTAATACAAGAGCTCATAAAATCTAAGAAATTAATCACTTCTTACTATTTATTTAGAGTATTAAGGAATGCAGGTGTTGTTCTCAACTTGGTAGTTTACAATTCTCTTTTTACTGTTGTAGGAGAAGCTGACAACTTTAGTTTTGCATGTCCTATTTTCAACTAGACGTGGTCATCTAAAACACTATTATTTATATTCTTGGCAAGGAAGGTCAGGAAAATGCAACCTTTCATGATTTTTTTATCGTGAAGGATTTGTGACATGTACCTGATATTATAACCAACAATATGTTACTAAACAATTTTATCAGGTTTGGTAGATTAGATTTGTGTTTGATGCTTTTTCAAGAGATGGTTGGAAGAGGAATTTAGCTCGATTTGTGCTCTTACATTGCTCTAATTAATAGTTTTGGTTGAATGAGACAAGTTGAAGAAGAAATAAGGTTATTCCATGAAATGAACAAAAAGGGTTGTAAGTCATCAAATTATGTTTATAGGTATCTCATAAGCATTCTCAAAATGGTCGGTAATATGAGTTTAGAAAACAAATTGTAAGAAGAATTAATATGTGGTTATAATTTGATACATCCCATTTAGTTTAAGAAAAAAAGCAGATGATAAATGAATTTCTAGATATCTTACATATTGAAATTATGCATTTGTGTTATTCTTTTGATGAGTAATCTTGGTTCTTAGTGTTGTTTGTTGATTGGTTTTCTTGTTTTTAGTTGTTATTATGATGTTTTACAAGACCCCATCAGTAAAACTCTATGTTGTAATGGAAGAAAACAAATTTATTTTATCAAAATGAGGTGAATGCAAGATCTCGGGAAGAATAGAATATAAAACATAAACTTTGAAATGCATGTGTACTTAAAAATGCACTTAAGAGCTAACCTGTTTCAGACACGTAAGTACCAAATAGTTTTTATACTACGGACTGAGGTTGAAAAAATAGTACTCTCTAATGCATAGACTATGCAGGGATCATCAGATTGTTCCAAAATAATAACAATGCATTTTGTGCATATGAGTATAACTTTTATAAAGCATCCTTTTAGGAATTTTCATGACAAAAATTATTTAGCATGCATTATATGAACGAGAACCTTGTCATTCCTAAAAAATATGTCTTATGTAATAAGGTTGGGTTATAAAAAACCATCCCATTATAAATATTTGACCTTCAAATAAAAAATCTTCACTCACCGTAAATTTCAGATAAGGGAATTGAACGCTGCAAAAATAACATACTTTCACTTTTTTATTTGCTATCAAAAAACTCGTACACCACTTTAAGGTCACTAAAATTGGTCATTACAATCAGATTGTGTCTTTCTCCAAAATCATTCCTGTGCTTGATGAAAATAATTGCAATTCTCAAATCTTGACCAAGATAAGGTTGTAATTGTGAAACGAGAAAAAAATTTAAGACATTATAACTATGATATAAACAAGTAGAGGCCATTTTGTGATACATGCATTTACTGAAGTAAAAATTTCCTTGTGTAGCAATAAAACCAATATAACATAGTCTTGTAGGAACCCAAATGATGAGTTGAAGCATCTCATTTTTTAATGGTTCCTGAAAAGATTGTGTCATATTGCTAAGGAACGATTTCAAAATAATCTGTTTCATGGCACAACATTATCATGTTTATTGATATTTTCATTTGTTATTATGTTCTTTGTAGATGTGTAATAGATAAGCTCTTAGATTATATCAAGTTGTATTATATGCACTTTGAAGTAATTGCCTTTCTTATCCTTCATTTTTCCTAGTTTTTTTGTGTAGAAATTGTTATTTAAAATTTTGACCTTTATGATCTTGAATTTGGGATGTTTGTACTTCAAAATTTGTAGTCCACATGCTAGGAACTTTTGTATAGTCTTTTGTGTGGTCTTAAATAATGGTAGAAAACAATTTGGTTTTGAGTTGGTGAAACTTAGTGCTCACATATAACTTCATACTTATTTAGGCACCCACACTTACTATTTGAGATTCATGAAAGAGAGAAAGGTTTGAATGGAACCAACCAAAAACCCTAAATCTGCTTAAAGAGAAGATAAATCAACACCAGGACAAAAGATAAATCAATGCTAGTTTTAAATAAAAGGAAACAATCAAATGTGCCATGAAAATAGATCACCCAAGAGCAATAGGAAAATGGACTTGAAAGAAAACCCATGACAATAGAAAACACCATCAAGAGAGTGCAATGCTAGATATGGTGCTTATAGGTTAAACGAATAAGTGATTTCTGTTAAAAAATCAAAGGATGAAAGTGATCACTTGATGATCCTACTAATGAGATTTAGGTATATTTTTATACACAACTCGAGAGGAGGGAACTGACACCAACAATGTTTATGGGCCCATTATGACTAGGATGGACTTGACTACTTAACAATACATAATAAATAAGGGTTTTCTAGGTTGTCTTAACCAAACCTTGTGGCTGTAAGTGAAAATTGTACCATTCGCAACATTTTAACATTAAAATTTACGCCAAGCAAGAGCCTATGGAGAAGAATACAAATAGGAGAGTGGCTTTGTAGGCACAAAACTAAATCTAACACTGGTGTGTGCATGATAGAGAAAAGGAAATAAGTTTATGGATACTCAAATCAAATACCTGAAGAGTGGGTGTATATATACTCGATACAAATGAGAGTGTGTTTGGATATGCAATGTGAATACATATGAGAGTGGGTGTATGGATACCCAACTTGAATACATTTAAGACAATTGTTGTTTCTTCTCAAGATACTGATGAAAGGCCATAATCCATAAATTAAAATGTTGTGTTTATCAAACAAGTTTGGTATGGAATGTGACGCCATAATGCAATCTTATTATGAAGTTAGTTATTATATGCCTCAAAAATACTGTTGCAAGAGAAAACTTCAAATATCCTTTGATGAAGAATGTCATTTTCTAGAATAGAATTTTTTAAAACAAATAATCTATAACGAGAGAATCAAACAATCTATTGAGTTTTATGTTTTACCAAAATACTTGGCTTAAATACAGTTAAATTAAAAACTGAAAACTGGTTTAGAAAAAAGTTGGACAATTTATTAGTTGACATGAAAGTCAAGTTGTTATGCAATATTAGTTAGCCAACGATCCCATATTTTCAAGGATGAAAAGGTTAAACAGGTTTATAACTAAAAACAAATGTTAACTTTAAAAGTAATCAGGGTTTATAAGTAAACGATTGATGGATAAACCTTTTCCCATTTCCTGTTGAAATAACTAAGTGAGAATTGTGTCGAAACTATGATGTTGATTAAATTTCATTGATAGAGAATAAGGTACGTTTTCAGGAAACTCTTAGAGAGAATATATACCAACCAACTGAATTCCTAATTGATGATCATTAAATGCATAATAATAGTCATCCAGGTGGCTCAATAAATGCTCCAAATTCAAAATTGGCTTTAGAAAAGCTAAAAAAAAATTGATTCAAGTGAAACTAGGGTTAGATCGAAGAGCTCGGTGAGAGCTTTCGAATGATGCAAACGGTGTCTCAATCCAAGTCCGTATGAGAAACTTGTTTCAGTTTAAAGATTGTCACGACAAGTAAAAAGGGGGGCCCACAGTGTGTGTTAGGTCCATATAATAGTAGTGTATCCCCTTATTGTTGTTAGTGTACCCCCCTTATTATTATTATTATTATTGTATCCCCTGTAACTCCCATATTTTTATTATTGTGCCCTTACATTATTATTTTTAGGCTGACTAGGACTATATTGTGACCCCATGGACTCCTTAGTATATAAAAAGGACATTTTGTCATTTGTATCATCCAAGAATTATTCATTTATGTAATGTAAAGGAGGTTTCCCCGTCGAAATGGCTTATTTCTAAGGTGTTGATCTCTCTTTTCTTCTATTTTTGGAGCTGGTTTCATCACATTTGGTATCAGAGCTTTGGATTCTAAGGTTTCACTGCTCCAAACAGGTCATTGTGGCATTTTCGCTATAACTTTTTTTCTACGAAGGTTCAGAAGCTGAAATTTTAATCACGCGAAGCTGAATCCGGAGGAACCTTGTGTAAAAATTTCAGACCTTGGTTCGCAATATTTTCAGAGATATGATCTGTGGAAGTTAGGGTTTTTGCAGGCTCCTGAATTTCATCTAAAATAGGTGACCTTGGGAAAATTTCCATAACTCTCTCTCTGAGCATCAGATTGGAATTCTGTAAGAAGTGGTCGAACAACACGGACTATAGTTTCCTGTATATTAATCTCAAATCTGAAGGGGGGAACAATGACACGTGGTGCACCGTACAAGTTCACTCTACTGAACTAGTCCATAATTAGGTCATTGTGGGAGATTGGGAATAAATTTAACTTGAAGCATCCACATCAGGTCAAACCTGTGGCATTCGAAAGAAGCTTCAGATGGATACTACAGGACCAAATTTCATATATTGAAGATCATAAATCATAGATATAGTTCAATTTCAATATCGAGCTTCTCAAAAGCAAGAAAAATGTGTGTATTTCTTTTCAAATTGCGTAAGTCTTGTTTGAAAAATCAATTTGAAGTGATTTGAAGGGAATATTGATCCAGGGTAAATTCCTAATACCCTCAACCAAGACCTTTTACTTCAGCTGATGTGTTAGAATTGCAATCAATCAAAGCGTTTAATGAACATAAATGAACAACTGCATGCTGTAAAGAAGAGGAACATAACATGTCAAGATCAACAATCATAAGAACACGTCATTTGATAACGGAGTTCGTCCATGAGGGACTGCATCTCTGGGCCTCAGTGTCAAGATGGTGTGGGCCACTGCATTAAGTGTTGTAAGGAGTGAAGATGTACATGGACGTGTTTTCTCTGACATACTAGGAAAATTCCCTCACACAGGAGTGTCTAAACCTCTCTATGAGATGTTCCACTACCAGAACTCTCATTCACAAGAAGGACTCCTATCAGTATGAAAATATCTCACACATAATGAATATGAGTATCCTGCCAACATGGCATCAAAGAGATCTCAAACATAATACAAATCCATGACAGAAATTACGTCAATAACAAAACAAGATCCCACGACACATACATCAACATGGATTTGTACAGCACAATGCATCTCATAGACAAAGAGACAAGAAGTACACGAAATCAACGCATCATATACCTCATGCTGAAGATGACTGAAGAATGAGTTGTCGTGCTGCTGGATCTGAAATCACCATCACAATCGTGGTTTTAGAAAGGTGTGAAATCGACTCACTAGTACATTTGTGGGAAATTCCGACACTTGGTTCCGACACTTTTGACCAAATGTTGGAAATTTCCCCAAATATTTTCAATCCCGCCTGAAACTGTCGCTATACTGACGTTTAGAGAAAAGTGTTGCAATACCGACACTTAGACAAAGTGTCGTAATTGCGACATTTGGAGGAAGACATCACAATTGCGACACTATGCCCCAAAGCGTTGCTATTGCGACATATGCCTCCAAACGTCGCAATTGCGACACAATGTCTAAGTGCCGCAATTGCGATGTTTGGAGGCATCCGTCGCAATAGCGACGCTTTGGCTGTCATCGGTATAACGACACTTATATGCAATAAACGACACTTATATGCCTTTGCAAAAATGGTCAGCTTACAGAGCAGCGCGAGGAGTAGTTCATGGAGGCACCTTTGCAATTTTGCATAATTTGGAGAGAAAATAGTAATAATGAGAGAGGCTCCTTTAATTGTGTCTTTGATTTGTGAAGGTATGGATTTTCTAGCCTGCAATTCTATGCTGTCGAGAAATACTCACAATCCTCTAGAAACAAGACTGTTGTGAAGATGCCTGGTGAAGAAACGGACATCAGGTTCATGACTGTTGATGAACACATCGTAGTCCGGCGAAGAAGGCACCAAGGAGGGTATTCTCAGTGAATGAGGGATGTTGAAATATCAATTTCAACTACCCTGTCCTCTGGCCACATTCTAAATCTATTTGAATGGCTCTGTCAAATAGCCACTTTCTAAAACTGATGAACAGTCAATTTTGGTTTTGAAATCACAGTCCCTGCACACTTAAAAATAGAGCGTTGTATTGTTTTGGAAACAGAGCAATTTAATAGTAAATGCGAGAGACTTTAATTCAGAAGAACACGGTCCCACAGACCACAGACCAAATCAGCCATCCACGTGGAAGCAGGCGATTCGATCGCGTTATTTTTTGGTCCGTCTGCATTGTGGAATTCCAGACCCGAAACATTATAGGGCGGAATTAATTTGATTTTTGCGTCACAGTTTTCCTTCGTACGCAAAGCCAAAAAACAGACCCGAATTTTTATATGGCGTATTCTATGAAGTTTTCGCATCACAAATTAGGGTGACATCAGCAGGCTAGTTTGGAACGCGAATTTGTGATTGAAATCGGGTTATTTCTTTTGAAGTCCAGACATATGATATAGTTTTATTAATATTTTGTTATAAGTTTTGTTTCACCACCCGATAATTATTTAAACCATTGGCTCATATATAACATATGCACAAATATTTCACTTTGGGCATTTGTAATGTGGGCCCCGAATACTTTAAATAGGTCTAGTTTAATAGTTTTTTGTTTTGTTATTATATGTAATAGCATGTGTTTTAAAATAGCCCGAAGGCTAATGTAAAAGGAAAAGCACTCCCGCACAAGCAGTATACCTTGGGTGCATGGTTTTATAACCATTTGTGTAAAAGGGAAATGAAATTGACTATGGTTGAGACCATAGGTTGAGCCTTTGACAAGAAGCTCCCAATAATACTCAACACTATTTCAATAAAATAAATAAATAAATAAATAGAAATAATATAAAATAAAGATAAAATTAAAAATACAATTAAAATAATTTTTTTAATTAAAACATAAAAATAAAATAAATAAATAGAAATAGAAATAAAATAAAGATTAAAATAAATAAAATAAAAATAAAAATAAATAAATTAAAATTAAATAATATTAAATTAATAATTATTATTTTTATTAAAAATAAAATCCAATATTCCATATCGTCACAAACGAACAAAATATTCAGCTTCTTCAGTTATTACACATTTTACCCCTCATATAGCACAAAATGATTCACATCTCCTCCTTCCGGCGTTCCCTTGCACCCCCGGTGCAATTGTTTGTTTATAAGATTATATGATACATGTGAGATAAAGGTTTTTTATTTATCATATATAAATAAAATTTATCAATATTGTACATTTACACTTTTATGAGGTGATGTTATAAGTAAATTCATAAATATCTCTTTTTAATCCTCATTTTACTCCATGAATATGTTTGGAAATGAAATTTCAATAGATTAATTTTCTCCTAACCTATGTATCATCAATATTGTACATTTACATTCTTAATTATGAGGTGATGTTATGGGTAAATCCATGAATATCTCCTTTTAATCTTCATTTTACTCCATGAATATGTTTGGAAATGAAATTTCAATAGATTAATTTTCTTGCTATTATATGTTTTACGAAGATATGGTAAGGAATTCTCTCTTGTTCTTCTTAGAAATAATTATATATAATTTTTTTTTTCAAAATAGATTAAAAAAATTATATGAGAAAATTTATTAATTCATCAATATGTGTGTGTGTGTGTGTTGTGAGGAATAATTTCATAGTTCAACTTAATGGTTCATTATATAATCATGTGATCATCACCAATGATATATCTTAAAAAGCAACTAAAAAGCCATGTGTACAAAATCGATGTATACTCTAGAGAGTGGTTCTCATATCACTATGTAAATTGTTGTATGCTACTTCAACAAAATTATAAGATAAACTGTAATACACATCATATATGCACCATAACAATTGGTGCAGGGTAAAACCCACTTGCCACACCTTTGTACTCGATCCAATTTTCTCTGTCAACTCTTCTAGCTGTGGGAGTTTCCTCCAAGGATCATAATACCCCCAAGGCCTATGCCATGCCTTCTCGCATGCGGAACTTCTTCACTTGATGGTTCTAAACCATACTATAAGTCCCCACGTTCTATGGTCTAATCCCCATCATACCTATCAACATTCAACCGCTCTTTACACACCCCAAATATAATGACTAGCCTACTCTCATTAATATGTACCCCAATAAATACAAGCCACTTAGGAATTAAACCCCAAAACCCTGGGCTCACTCATTTTACATATTCGAATTGATATTCGAATGTATCAACTGCTCGACCCTCTCGTACTTCAACCGTGATGTTTAATGTATGTCGACCTTGTTAATTCGAACTTCGTCACTTGGTTTTAACCAAACACACGGCCATTCACATAATTATACAGTCCTCCTTATTATAATCTCCGCTAATCGTCAAAGATCGTAACAAATCTCGACTTTGGTCTATAACTCAATGGTCATACATAAACCATTCTTGGCTCCACAGTAATTTACCTCTCAATCCGACGGTCGATGGAGCATCACGCTGATTTGGAGGATCCAACGGACACAATGAAATCTCGCGTAACGAACACGCCCAAGGGTTAATCTGCGATGAAAACGGTTTTATAATTCCGCCCTCAGCCACGTGTCTCACGGAGACATATGTCGCGTCCTTTTCACCAATTCTGCTTACCACCTCCAAACTTGCGCGATATCACCAATTTTCCAAACGGTGGTTTTACTGTGCACTTCAGTCACGGTTCCGCCTCTTATCTTCCAGGTTCCGTCAAGCTTTCTTTTATTGTACTCCGCCTCCACTCCTTTGACTCGCATCTTCTTGTACTAGTTTTTTTTTCTTCAATTAAGGACTCGCACTCCATGAGGTTCCTTCACACGCCGGTTCTATGTACGTGGTAGCACCGATCGAACCTTGAATCGAAGGCTCGAGCACAATTCTCTATTACACTGTGGGGAGATCCATAATTTGGACCTGTGGACCCTCTCTACCATGGAATTTCCCACTATATTACAAGAGTCTCAACCACAACATTGCCATACCACTGTCCAATGCCACACCATCCACTGTCATGGCACTTAACACGGGTTATCACACAACTTTATTCGTCTGGCAATTCTTACATTGAGTTAAACTAATATCCAATTGGTTCGGGAAATGCTAGAACCTCTCGCACAGAGGCTAGTAATTCAGGAAAGGACCCAGTTCCTCTTTCAACATACAGGACCCCATTAAACCACAATTATCGAGTATGTATTCCAGACTACTATACAGTTGATTATCGGGACACAGAAACCATTCATGCCATAATTAACTCGACAAATGCACAATACCATTGAAATAATTCTACATTTATGCAGTGAAGTACTTACAACTTTGGCTCGACTAGATCTTCGAATTACTTGGCCCTTCTCCTCTACTCTGTCTCTACGACAGTCCTACGCAGCCTATGCGGTTCTCTATGCAGGTCTGCCTTATTATGCCTATAAGGCTTATTTTTATACAAACCCTGAATCGACTCAACTCCTCTAACGCTCAAAACTCTTCATATCTCTAACTCTGAGACTAACCCTCTGATAGACAGAGACAGACTCCTAAAATTAGCTTAACTTCTGAAACTGACTATCTCTTCAGGTGCCCATTAATCATTCGGGCAGTTACATTTTCTTCTCTAATTAACTAAAAATAACTCAAATATGAATAAATACATGGGGAAATAAAACATGAGACCCCCCTTTACATTTATTTATGGAAAAAGGTTGTTTTGAGCCTAATGCCCCTGAATCGACAATTTCCATACAACTAATTTGTTTTAGGATACATGTGGCATTCTAGGGGTAAATTCCATATGATGTGTATATCAATCTATTAGGTGTTGGTAAGTTGTGAGTATCTAATAAATGATAAGGAATATCCATACATCATGATCTTGTAATGTGATTATAAATTGTGTCTATAATTTCCATAAAATGTATAAATGATTTGTTTTAAAAAAATCAACACAGTCAACCCTAAACAATGCTCATGATGTGGAATGTCATTGGCGAAACCAAAATGATGGTCACATGTCCCATTTCTATGGTAATGGTGATCATATATATGTTGTAGCGACACTTGATGAGTAATTAAATAAATCTCTGAGTGTGACTCATTGTGCCATATTTTTTTAAAGCTTGATTTGTTTTCCTAGTTTTTACTAATTTGTTAACATATTTTATTCATTTGGAAAGCTAATTAATGATGCTTTAAGTAATTAGGACCTAATGAGAGATCATATTCACATATTCACTGAAATATATTTGGTAATTGTAGTCACTATATGAACCGCACATGCATGCTACTTAAGAAAAATTGAAATATAAACTATAATACACATCTTATATCTGCCATAACAATTGCCATACAACTTATTTACTTCTAGATACATATGAAATACTTCAGGTAAATGCCATATTATGTGTATACCAATATAGTAGGTGTTGGTAAGTTATGAGGATCTAATAAATGATAGGGTATCCACACATTAGTGCCCTGGTGAATTTTTTGCATAATTTTCTATTTGTTGTAATTTTGTTGCCTGGATTTGTTATAGATTTCAAATAATACAATTATCTACCAATTGTTATTTATAAAGAAGAAGTACAATAAGTAGTCACCTAAAAGTGAGCCATGTGAAAATATTGGTAACATGAGTAACCTGGTAAGTTGTAAATGAAAAGTGAATAACCTCCACTCACCAAAAGTGAATAACCTCCACTCACCAACAAGTGGCAGGCAAGGTTGGAATTTGGATTTCTCTTTACCCGTCACACAAATTTTTTTGACGTTTTGGTCATTATTTTTCTAGTCAAT
Source organism: Pinus albicaulis (assembly GCA_034641835.2). Classification (NCBI taxonomy): domain Eukaryota; kingdom Viridiplantae; phylum Streptophyta; class Pinopsida; order Pinales; family Pinaceae; genus Pinus; species Pinus albicaulis. The sequence continues at coordinate 1,182,272,620 of CM076583.1, forward strand.
AAACGTTACGTTTAAAATTTTGCACTTCATTAATGACGTTCTCATAATAAATTAACCCTTCACCAATAAAAGTTTGATTAAAAAAATTGAACGCTCTTCCATTTTCTTTGGATTTTGGAGTGTGATATATCTGTGTCATGGACTTTTAATACCTAAAGTTTCAAGAGAAATAAATGATTCTTGTCAAACTAATATTTCCTCAATATATGCTATGATATACTAAAAATTACTTCAAAAAGAAAGTAACCTTCCAATATAAAGAAAAAAACATGAACGAGCTTTCCCTAAATTGCAATAAATTTATGTTTATTATTAATATTACATAATTTGTCTTATAAAAATTGCATAATCTTACTAAGAACAGATCCCCAGTGCATTTTTTATTGTTGTTGTGATTAAAATAATGAGCCAAAGAATGCTAAGGCACTCATAGAAATCAATCTATGTATTATTTCTCACAAAATCATGTTGAGTAGTGGAGACTAAGCGCTAGATTTTTTTTTGTCCTCAATCTCTCTATTAATTATGTCTATGTAGTTATAAGAATAACAAGCCAAAGAAATCTCAGGCTTCCAGAGAAATTAGTCTCTGTGTGCAGAAATTAATGATTACTGTTGACTAAATGTTATACCATTTGAAATTGCTGAGCGAAATTAATTAGGCCATGATGTACCATTTGTCAGTATCTATTTTCTCATGTATGAAAGTTGATGTACCATTGAAAGTTTAATAATTATATTGAAAGTTTAATAACTATAATAACTATATATATATATATATATATATATATTAAATTTAATGATTAATAATAATTAAATTAAAATTCTTAAAAGACAAAATAAAAGCCTAATAATCACGAACTATTATGATAATTTAAAAATATAGAACTCGGGTTGAACATAGTTACAAAGATACCAAGAAAAGAAGAGTGCATGTGCATGATAACCTCTTTCTTGACAACCTATGAATGCCATTCTCAATGAAGACTCAAGACTCAACTGGATTAGATTGTGTATCAAAACAGTAGGAATGAATCAAAGTTCAATGAATGAATAACTTGATCCAGAAAATTTATAGGGAAAGGTAACTTGACTATCAATCTACTAAACCTCACTTCCATGATTAAAAAAACACCCCCACCTTCTCAGTGGTCCCATCATGGTCCACCTATTGAAAAACAACCAACAAATAATATTTTTTATATATTTTTGTATGGCCATTGCACAATGATTTACTATGGTTTTCCTACTAAATTCCAATCACTAGAAAATTTGGCGTAATTTCCAACGACCAATTCGTCGCTATTCCGACACATAGTCGTCGCAAGAGCGACAGTTCGAGGATGGGAAAAACGTGGTTTGCCATACCGTCGCAATTCCAACGCAGTTAAAAAGTGTCGCCTCACAGGCTTACTTTTTTCCATCACTTCCAAACGAGGCATCGCTCTCTGACGTTTTGAACGTCGCGCTTCCGACGTTTGTAAACTGTCGCACTTCCGATCAAATGTGGTCCGACGTTTTGAACGTCGCTCTTCCAATGTCTGTAAACGGTCGCAACTCCGACGCAATGTGGTCCAACGTTTTGGACGTCGCTCTTCCGACATTTGTAAGATGTCGCAATTCCGACGAAATGTGGTCCGATGTTTTGAACGTCACTCTTCCGACATTTGTAAACTATCACAATTCCGATGAAATGTGGTCCGACGTTTTGAACGTCGCTCGTCCGACGTTTTTATAATGTCGATCTTCCGACGTTTTTAAGCTGTCGCAATTTCGACGCTTACAAGGCGTCGGTATACCGACAGCAGACTCAATTTAAAAAAAAAAAATATGAAACTTTAAAACAGGACAATAAATCTCCAATATTTGTTATGAATTGTGGGCATTCCAATTACTATGAAATATTAATATAATAAACCACCCCACAGCGCTTCGACATAAACAATCATTTTTTTTTCACAAGAGAAAAAATGTTGTTTTGAATATATTATATGAAGTAAAGCAGTCCATGAAGTCATTACATTTTCACATCTGAAGATTGGAACCCAAATATCCATCCAGAAAAGTGGAAGTCCCACCCCAGACAATGATAGAAAAATACCCCATGTCACATACGGGGACATGATATAAAACCCAGTAACGGTCCACATGGAGATTATCGACAATCTGAGAAAGCATCCAAATATGCCCGAGGCATCTATAAGAAAGTGAAATAGCAATATGTAGAATAGTAAAGCAACAGATAGAGTACCGGCGTCCATTGTTCCAAATACAAATTAAAGTACCCAAAATCCTTGAACAGAGAAAAACGCTAATCATGTGAGGAGTGTGATATGTCCAAAATATAAAAAGACCATCAGACCATATCAATAAACCAGCATCGCTAGTTTTGAAGGCAGAGTGATTGCATCACACACACATTTGAGTTGCCAATGAGGATTGTGCAGTCAAGGCAAGGGTAATTCATTCAGAGCTATTCTTTAGCAGGGATTGCGTAGTGGAGACAGGCTAGCAGGGGGGCAAAGATCGGTGCATGGATTTGCAGATTTTTCCTGATTAGTGTGTGACGATTGATTTTACTGAGAGCTTGATGTACTAAGCTTTGTATGATATTTTTACATGATCTCCATGATACATAATATATGATAGTTGGGGGGTTTTCAGCTTCAGGCTTTCCTGTTAAACAACTGTGTTATGTGTGATTGTTTTTATTTATGCTTCACATGTGTGTGCAATTAATTTTCTATAAAATATTAATAGTGGAATGATTTTGTATTTTGAAAGAAGTTAAATATTGTGAGATCAGGGGAATATGGATGTATGCATGCTTAGTGTATACTAATTTCTACATGTGGGGTGGCGGGGGTGGTGGCACACCACCCCCTTTTTTTAATATTTTTTTGACTTCATTTAAAACAACCCATTCAATTTTAAAATTCTTGATTTTGACCATAGGAGTCAAATTAATGACCCCACAATTGCACCCGGAATCCGGCCAGAGCTGGTCGGAATCTGGTGACTGGATTTCGGAAAAATTGCGCCTCCTTTAAACCTGCCAAGTCACCAAGTCGACCCAAAACTTTGACCGGCTCTAACTTTCGCATACGAGTTCGGTTTGACGAAATGTTCACACCGCTATGATCAGGACGACGAGATCTACACTTTGGTCCTGGTTATAAATCATTCCAAACACTTTTATTTTTGAGCTTTCATCAGCCCTCTTTGTCCTGTGGTGTCTCTGGAGCCACCTGGATCACATATTGAAGCATAGATATCAGTATTGGGTTCTAAAATTCCCCCTAAAAAGAATTAAACAACTATTAAGCCCTCATAGTACTCTACTATGACTCATGAAGAGGAAGAAGTGCAACATGATATATCAAAATTACAAGAGCAAGTGCACAAAATTTCACTCTCACAAAGACCAACAAAAAATGAAATGGAATTTTTGAAGAAAGGCATGGAAGCGAAGATGGATGGTTTGAAGAAATGCATGGAAGCTAATATGGAGGGTTTGAAGAAAGGTGTGGAAGATAAGATGGATGGTTTGTAGAGTGACATAGAATACATGGAAGAAAAAATGAAAGACAACATGGAAGACATGAAGAATCCTCTAAAAGTAGACATGGAATGTTTGAAGAAAGGTTTGACAAAGTTGATACAAGACATGATTCCTAATGGCGAAAATGTAGTAGAGGAAACTCATGATGAGAGAAAAATAAATGTTAATCATGATTTCATGAACTCTAATGTTGGATCGAAGACCCACCATATTCCAAATATCGATATGAGGAAGTTTAATGGCAAGGATCCCATAGATGGAGCAATATTTTGATCTCAATAATGTGCAAAACACACAAAAGGTACGCCTTGCAGCTTTATATTTAGAACATAATACATTTGTATGGTATCGATGGCTTTGATCCCGTAAAAATTTTTCCATTTGGTCAATTTTTACGGAGGAAATGATAGCACATTATGAGGATACAAATAGAAACACCTTCTTTAGCCAATTGATAAATCTCAAACAAAAGGGTTCAGTGGTGGAGCACATTGAGGACTTCCAAAAATTGAATATAAGGGTAGCTAATATTCCAAAGGAACACAGGATTGATGTCTTCATAGGGACTTTAAAGGATAACATCCAACATGAGGTTTGCCTTTGGAAACCCGATTCATTGGAGAAGGCATTCAGGTTGGCAAGAAAAATTGAATGTAAAATTATGGTGACAAGGAAGCCTACCACTCACATCTATAAATATGGAAGTGTTGCTACTCCTATAATTCCACAACCTACAAGGTTTACACCACAAAAATTGGAAGAAAAAAGAGCAAAAGGGATTTGCTACAGTTGTGATGGAAATACACTAAAGGTTATAAATGTGCCGAGAAGAAATTATTTTACATAGATTGTGAAGAGGAGGAAGAAAATGAATAAGAAACTTCAAAGGAAGAGGATATACACCAGGAAAAAACCCTAGAGAAAGAAGAAATGAGTCCGACCATATCCTGTAATGCATTGGCAGTTATTACCACTCCTCAAAATATCAGATAGAAGGAAATATCAAGAAGAAAAAGGTAATAGTGTTGATTGATTCAAGTAGTACCCATAATTTTATTCATTGTAAGGTAGCGAAGGAATTGAATTGCTTCCTGTACCCAGCACCAGAGTGTCAATTGATGGTTACAAATGGAGGAACTATAAATTGCTCTGGAAAATGCCATAATATCAAGCTAACCATGGGGGAATATGTATTGAATGGTCCAATGATTTTCATTCTAGTGGGAGGTGCTGATATTGTACTAGGAGTACAATGGTTACAATATTTGGGGACGGTAGCTTTTAATTTTCAAGAATTTTTTTCTCAGAAGGAACGAAAGTTGAATTACGGGGTATCACAGGGAAGTCAGGAAATATAATAAGCTCTAATGTCATGACAAAAATTATGAAGAAATAACAACGAGGTGTAATTACACAATTATGCTCACTAGAAGTTCCAACATCAAAATTATCTATTTCTCCAGACGTCCAAAAATCCTTGGACAATCTTTCAAAGGTGTTTGAAACTCCCAAAGGGCTCCCACTTATTTGTGATCATGACCATGCTATTCATTTGATTCCAGGAAGTTTTCCTCCAAACATCAGGCCTTATAGATACACTTATGTCCAAAAGAGCGAAATTTAACATATTACAAAAATGTTAAGGCTGGTATAATTCAAACTAGTCAAAGTTCTTTCTCTGCTCCAGTAGTATTGGTGCACAAGAAGGATGGATCATGGCACATGTGTTTGGATTATAGTGAGCTCAATAAGCTCACTATCAAAGATAAATTTCCCATTCCTGTGATCAATGAATTATTGGATGAATTACATGGAACAATTTATTTTACCAAGTTGGATCTTTGTTCAAGATATCATCCAATTAGAATGAATACTGAAGATATCCCGAAACAACATTTCAAACTCATGAGAGTCATTATGAATTTTTGGCATGCCTTTTGGCCTTACCAACACACCTTCTACATTTCAAGGGTTGATGAATTCCATTTTCAAACCCTTCCTTAGAAAATTTGTGTTAGTATTTTTTGATGATATACTAATCTACAACAGGTCTTGGAAGGATCATGCTCAACATGTTGACAAGGTGCTCAAACTATTGGAGGAGAAACAATTATATGCAAAAACCTCCAAATTTTTCTTTGGAGTACAAGAGGTGGAATATTTCGGTCATATTGTATCTCACAAGGATGTTAAGGTAGACCCTAACAAAATTAAATCCATCAAGGAATGGAAAGTCCCCACAACCATAAAGAAGTTGCGGGGATTTCTTAGGTTAACAGGGTATTAGCAAAAGTTTGTTAAGAATTATGGGAGAATAGCAGCACCTCTAACAACATTATTGAAGAAAGATGCATTTTCATGGACTCCTGAAGCAACTAAGGCCTTTGAACATCTTTAAAAAAAAATGTTCCTAACACCGGTCTTAGCTACACTAGACTTCATAAAAACCTTTATTATGGAATGTGATGCCTCAGGAAATGGAATTGGTGATGTTTTAATGCAAGAAGGAAGACCCATTTCTTTTGAAAGTCGTCCAATCAAAGGAAAGTATTTACAGAAAGCTTTTTATGAGAAGGAAATGTTGGCAATAATACATGCACTCAAGAAATGGCGACCTTACCTAATGGGAAGACACTTCAAGATAAAAAATGATCAGGATAGTCTTAAACACTTTTGGAACAAATATTATCTTCAGAAGAGCAACAAAAATGGGTCACAAAGATGTTGCGTTATGACTTTGAAATCATCTACAAAAAAGGGAAGCTAAATGTTGTTGCAGATGCACTCTCAAGAAATGATGAAGAGGTCAAAGAATTGCTTTGTTCCATTTCTATTATCCAACCAGATTGGATAACCGAAGCCAGGGATGAATTGACAAAGGAAGAAGAATTGTGGACACTCATTCAAAAGTTGCAACAAGATCTGATACATTTAGTTGGAAAAATGATTCCTTGTACTAACTTTTTTAGTCACTTGGTCATTAATTTCATCATTTTTTACTAGTGTATGGTACAAAGATCACTTATATATTTGTAAGAATTCCCAACTAAAACAAAATAATCTCTTGGAATTTCACACTTCTCCCTTAGGAGGACACCCAGGAATTTTAAAAACTTACCACAGGGTGAACAAAGATTTTTTTTAGGATGGCCTTAAATTTGATATTCAAAAGTTTGTGGCGGAATGTTTGGTTTTCCATAAAAACAAAGTTGAGACAATTAAGACCCCTGGTCTTCTACAACCTTTATCCATTCCAAGTCAAGGTTGGGAGGATATTTCAATGGATTTTATCACAGTTTTTCCCCAGTCCGAAGGAAAGAGTGTCATCATGGTGATAGTTGATAGACTTACCAATTATGCACACTTTTGTTCATTATCTCATCCATTTAAAGCAAGTACATTTTCTATTGAACTTATGGAAACAATTCAAAAGCTACATGGAAACCCAAATATTATTGTAAGCGACAAAGATCCCATTTTTGCTGGAAAATTTTGGACGAAATTATTTTCTTGTTTGGGTACTCAACTAGCTCATAGCTCATCTTATTATCCTCAATCCGATGGGAAAACAGAGATAGTGAACAAATGTTTGGAAGGATATCTTCATTGTTTTGTATCTAATAAACAAACACAATGGGTCAAGTGGTTACCTATGTTTGAATGGTGGTATAACACTTCCTTCCATACTACAACAAAAATGACCACATTTATGGCACTTTATGTATATCATCCACCATCAATCACATCATATTTAAGAGAAAATTCTAAAGTTCAAGCAATGGAAGATCACATCGAGCATCAATAACAAGTTCTCCAACTCTTAAAGGATAACCTAAATTTGTCACAAAATCGAATGAAACAACAGGAAGATTAACATCGCAGAGAGAGAAGTTTTGATGTAGGAGACTGGGTATTTTTATAGCTACAACCATACAAAACAAATTTCCCTCAAGCAAGCTAAGAAGGATAATAAATTATCGCCAAATTACTATGGTCATTACAAGGTGTTGCAAAATTTTGGTACTATGGCATACAAATTGGAGTTTCCTACTTCTTCTTGAGTGCATCCAATTTTTCATGTTTCATGCTTAAAGAAGGTTATAGGTGACAAACTTCCAGTTTAAAAAATATTTCCAGAACTTGATGAGGAAGGAAAAATCATATTGGAACCTAAAGTAGTCATGGAAACAAGAACTCGACAATTACGAAATCGATCAATTTTAGAGTATCTCATCAAGTGGAAGAATTTACCCATTGAAGATTCTACATGGGAGGATGAAAATTTTATACAGAAGCATCCAGATCTACTCAAGCGTTGAGGACAACACTTTTTTGAAGGAGAGGGGCATGTTAGGTCCCTATAATAGTAGTGTATCCCCTTATTGTTGTTAGTGTAGGCCCTTTATTGTTATAATTGTACCCATGTAACCCCCATATTGTTATTATTGTGCCCTTACATTATTATTGTTAGGTCGGCTAGGATTATATTGTGACCCCATGGACTCCTATATATAGAAAGTATGTTTTTTCATTTGTATTATCCAAGAATTGTTCATTTATGTAATTTAAAGGAGGTTGCCCCCTCGAAGTGGCTTATTTCTAAGGCGTTGATCTCTCTTTTCTTCTATTTTTGGAGCTGGTTTCATCACAATGTACCACATAGCATCTCAGTCAGCAAGTAGGACCCACGAGGTACATGGAAGTCCATCAGCCATTGACAAATGACACTCCATCATTAGCTCCGCACTTACACGGAAAGGAAGTTTTTTTATTAAAAAAATAATAACAAAAAACAAATAAAAATAGTTATTATATTAAATAATATGGTTATTAAATAACCATATAAATTCACATGGATATTAAAAATGGGCATGGTCCAACCCATATAAACCATTCAATGAAATATATATATTAATTTTCATATGGTTATTAATTTAATAATCATATAAAACAAAAACAAATATAAATATCAAACCCATATAAAACAAACAAACAAAAAATATAAACATCAAACCATATAAAACCACCCAACAAATTAATTGGCATATGGGTATATTTAATCAGAATATGGTTATATATATTAAACAAATCCAAAAAATATTCTGAATTAATTCAGTCAACCATCGATAACCCATGGTTTTAGCAAGTGGCGGAAATTGGGTTAATTTAAAAGTTAAAATTCGTTGAGTTTGGTTTCTATTACAAAGCATTATAAAAATGGGTTTTGGTTATTAAAAAATGAGAGGGAACAAGGGTTGAACACAAGTATCTCATGGGCCATATTTAATAATTACCAATGAACCACAAGGGGGAACCTTCAAAAAATTTCTCTGTTTTATATGTTTAAACACGATTTTGATATAGTGCAAGAGACCCACAAAATAGCGGAACTTGGTTGGGTAGAATATGGATGAGCGATCTCGAATCGTGAAGTTTTGGAACCTATTGAGGCCTCAAAATTCCATTGCCACAACATGGGGGAAAACCACCCAGTTCGGACCTTAGAGCAAGTCCTTTTCCGTTTGGTATGGTGGCTCCGACTAGGGATGAAGGGACCAGTTTCCCAGTAAGGATGATTTGGGGTGTGTTTTTTTTATATAACATGCAATGGGGAATAATTTTAATATATCACATGCATTTATCTACTCTACTATATACCCGAGGTGTTTCTTCCTTTATGTGATCTAAAGAGATATCCTCCAACTATTAGTAATGAAGATTGTTTAACAGTTGAAAGATATGAAAATTATGTAAAGATGATTCTTTTAAAAAAATAGTTTGATTAAAATAATTGTGAAAAGTATATCACATTCATATGTGTGATTATATATCAGATAAGAAATCATAGACAAATATTAGTACATAAGTGCATTTAACATTCATTTATGATGACGTTTCAAATATATAATGTGAATAAAAAGATAATTGTCAATTTAGAAAGCAAAGCTTAATACAAGTGAATAGAAGTACCATATGTACACAGTCCTACTCATATAAACTGACAATAGATTTTTTTCTCCTCTTCACTTTCAAGCAATTTAAAGAGTACAATAGTGCAACATTAGTTAAACAGCTTCAAATTTCAAAATATAACAAATTGTGTTCCATCAATCCATCAAAGCATTTACAAACTTAAAAAAGTGCATTCTTTGCAAATGTTTTTGAAAATTTTCTCGACCCTTCTCTAAATGCATGAGAGGGGTTTAAATACCAAACTAAATATGTTTAAAAATAGATTATTACATAAAAATAGAGGAGGTTTCAAACAACCATCCTTGTAAGACAAACTTTAACTACAATCAAGGAAAATAAAGTAACAATATAACTATGAATTTTGATATTTCATTTGGATTTGATCCTAAAGTTGACAAATATCTAGCATGGGTTTGAGCTGAGCTGGCTTCAAAATTCTTGATCTGACTTGTCCCTTGAATACTGCATTTGAAAGTGTTGGCTGCGATATTTTTGTTGAATCAGCTAAATATTTCAGGGTTTGGTACTGATGATAAGGTTTGATCAGAAAATTCCAATATTTTTCTTGATCAAAATTATTTACTTTTTTAATCATTTCTTCTTGCATTTTAGTCTTTTCTTTCCACTGCATTTCCAACTGCTTGATTTCTGAGAGCACTTCATATGTGCACTCTTTGATAAATTCTGATTTCAAAAGTTGTTCACATACATATTCAGTAATTTCCTTCGTTAACCTTACTGCTTTTGGTGCTGCTTTGTCTGCTTGCCTTATATGTGCTTCCCAATCCTTAAATAAGATTTCCAAGTGAAATGTATCTACCTGAGGTAGATCAGCTTCCTTGCCTGAGTCTGATGCTTTCCATTGAATGTGTTCATTGATTTTCTTCTGAATCTTCTCACACTCAAGTTTCTGGATAGCCACTTGTTGGATTAGTATTTCGTTTGAATCACAGTAAGAGCTAATGATAGAAGCTTGTTGGAAAAATACTTCTTCTTGTTGTTTTAGTTTAACATTCACATCTAATGCTTCCTTTATAAATTGATCTAGCTGTGGTTGGCTTTGTAATTTTTTTATTGCTGCTTCTAGCTGTGTTTGATTTTCTATAAGTTGCACTTGATGTTGTAAGTTTAATATTTCAAAATCTTTTTGAAACTGGGACATTTTCATTTCCATTTTCTCGTTGGAGTTAGACTTTTCTTGCTCTAACAGTCTCTCTAAATCTTGTATTTTATCTTCTTTCTGCTTCAGTAACATTTGAACTTCAGTGGCTTTATCAATAGTGGTAGTAGCATATGCCCCTACAAACTGTGATAGCTTGGTTAAATGTTAAGTAGGATCAGCTAGAGGATCCTTCCATAAAACGTCAACATATTCATTTGTAAGACTTGAGATTGTGTCATCAATTCTTCTCCTTTTTCTTCTCTTGACTATAGCCTTATGAATATGACTATAAAAGACATCTAGTGAAGGTATTTCCTCAATTTGTAAAACTATATGCTCTCTATGGTAAGCCAGAATGAGCTCTCGATCATGAGTTTCAGGAACTTGTTGTAATGGAGTAATAGTTTCCACTAATTTATGAGAATGTTCTGGCGTCTAAAAACTGGTAGATTGACCAGTATTAGGATTTTTTTGAGGCAATTTTAGTGCCTTAGAAAACTTATCCCATTCAATCTTCAAATCCTTTGGCTGAGATTTTTCTGACTGATCAGGTGTATCTTGGTTGTGCTAAACTTCTTGGCAAGATAATTCAGTTCCATTAATTCTTCCTTTCTCTTCCATCTCAATCTCTTTGATTACTTGATCAATTACCTTTTCTGGGTTCTCATTTCTATTTTTGGATTCATTATCAAAATGATCCGAATTCTGAGATTGATGTTCTAATTTCCTTAACTCATCTTTAGACATGTCTTTTGTAATATTCCTAATTAGCCCAAGCTAATAGGATTATACTATTTTGTTTTCATTTTCTTGTTGCAAGAATAGAATTGTAAAGGAGGATAAATTAAACTTCTAGAACAACAAAATAAATCAATGCCCATGTGAACAAGGCCAAATCTTGGCTACCTTAGCAAAACACCCTTATGTGTGAAAGGGCTTAAGTCATTTGACTGGGTCAACTAGACCAATTCAACAGCGCTGTCTAGATACATTGAACCACCTGGATGCACAGCGCAGTTTTAGTTGGAGGCTAATCATGTGAATGCAACTAAATCATTGAGATGGTTTAGGGTTTGGCAAGGATTCCATCTTATTTAAGGAGGAGGACAGCATGAGAGGGGTTGTTGACGATATTATTTTTGAAGGATTTTTCTTCTTAGACACTTCTCATTCTCTAGTTGTTTAGCTGAGAATAATGTTGTTTAGCACGAGGGTGTTCCTGATTGGGAATCCCACTTCTTCCTTGAGAGTCCTCTTGGAGGAGTCTTGCATTTCTTGACCACTATCAGGCATTTGGCCAAGCTCTTCTTCCAAATAAAACATAGATCCTGTTGAGGGTTTGGTTGTATTTTTAAGCTGCAGCAAGTGGAGGCTAGATCTATTCAGATCCAAGCCATGCTAGTGCCTCTTTTCATTGGGAAAGTCTTCTATCCCATTGGCAAAAGAGTATTGGATGAGGGGAGCTCATTTTCAGATCTTGGCTTCAGGCCACATCATGTTCTAGAGCCTAAAGTGCATTCCATCTTCCAGAACAATTTTATTTCCAAGGAGAAAGTTGCAGGGTCTTTTGGCACTTCAAGGAGGAGAGATCTCTAGTGTTGGGAATCTGCCCTTCACTATGGTGATCCATGGATTACATATATAATCCATGTTCCATTCAGATCTGATCTAAATACTGATGTATTTTCTTCATAAATTCTGAATCATTATGCAGATCAGCTGCATTAGATCTCAGATCTACTCCATGTACTTCACTTTCTGCTGAAAACCCCGAGAGGCATGTAAAGAGGAGACTCTATAGTGTACAGATCTGATATAGATCTATATTTTTGTACACAGATCTGCTTTAGACCTAAAGTGTAACTTACAGCTCTTTTAAGCTAATAAAATAACGCTGTCAAGCTTGTACAGTCATATCATATGGTTGCAGCCTCTTATTTTGAGCAAATCTTCATGTAAAGTCTATTGTTTCCTATTCTATAATGAAAGGGCTTCAATATAACTCTGGTTTTATGTTATAAAAAATCATATTGAACCTCCATATTGGCCTCCTACATATATTTGGCTGAAATATGTTATTTTCCAAGCAGTTTTGTCACATAGTGTTGCAGTCCCTTCTTTGGGCAATTTTCCAGCTGTACTAGGTGTGGGAGATCTATTTAACCCACCTATAAATATTTTTTTATGATCTCCTCTTGGATTTTGGTCTTATATTATCAGATCTAAGGGATCCAAGGGCTGATTTCTAGTTTTTTAGTATACATTCTTGAAAAATGCGTTTTTCAGGCATGCCTTGCTAGCAATCCCAATTTGGGGATATTACAGTGGTATCAGAGCAACTATCTTAGCACAACCTATGCTTGCTTATTGAAGAGCCAATCTGTATTTTCATGGAAAGAAAATACTGATGAAGAAGTCTAGTTACACTGAAGACACAGAAGACAAGGGTCCAAACCCTTCATTTGGAAGATTGAAAGGGAAAGATTTTTCAAAAACTCGATTCCAAACTATGCATGAGCTGAAGAACGAAATCAGGGGAGTGAGGAATGAAAGACAATCAGATCTTTTCAAAATGCCTGCATATGAAGGAATCCCCACTACTTCATATGATGTGTGTGAGCATTCAGCCACACAATCTGATCTACTACGTTGTAGCATGCCTACATTCCTTGCAAGAGGAGAAGAAGAAGGGGAGACACCAAAAGAGGAGACTCTTGGTGACTATATCCAAGAATATGAATCTTAGTCTAAAATATTCAAAGAGAATCTAAGATTTCCGGAGTTTTTTCAACTCAAAGAAGAGAGAATATCTAGCAGAACTATGAGAAGAAGAGGGTGCATGCAGCACACCTTGGGTAGAACTCTTCTACCTACTTTTGATGGGTCACCTGAGAGCTCAACAGAGTCTTGGGTAAAGAATTTGGACACATATTTTCAGCTGCATCCAATTTCTGAAGAAGAAGCCATAACAGTAGCAGCGCTGCACCTCCAAGGTAAAGCTTATGCCTGGTGGCTATTTGAGTCTTTTTCATTAAAAAATGTAAACATCTCTACTTATGCAAAGTTCACTAGGGGGTTAGTGAAAATATTTGACTCTATGCAATCTAAAATTTCTTTGGGTAAGCAAACTAAACCCAAGAAATCAAAACCTTTGCATGAGATGGAAAGGTCCATGAAGATAACTCCATTTCAGAACATTGTTGAAGGGGTTAAAGATTTGCTACATGATTTTCCAAGGGCAAAGGCCCCTCTTCAGCAAGATCATTCTTCTCAAGAATAATACATGAGTGTTCCCCTTTCAAGGAGAGATCAAGAGAAAGGATCTCTTATAGATGAGGCATACTCCATTGATGAGGAGAAGAAAGAAGAAGAACTGAAAGGTTCCTCCAGCGTTGTGACAGCAGGAGGAGATCTCTTTTTATTGAGAGATGGAGATGAAGCTATGCTTTCCACTAAGAGGGCTATTGTATATTTGCAAGGAGGCACCAAGGATCCTATACATGAAGAGGATGAGCAGCATGTGTCTATGATGATAGACAAAGAGACAAAACAATGGAGGAAATGTGTTCCAACACTGAATCCAATTTTTTGAACACACGCTATGATGGATCAGTCCTTTGTGATCAAGACTCTTGACACCAAGGAGATGATAGGTGTTCATGAGTTAAATTCATCTAAAGTGAGCACCTTATACTGTGAGATCTTGCAGAAGGTGGGTGATGAAGAAGAAGATGGGGGAGTTGCTCCAACTTCTCCTTATCATGATACTTCCACACATCAATCAGAGATGGATTTGCGGAGTGGAAGCAGTCATAATAGGTTCCAATCTGTTGTTCACATGTGAATGAGCCATGAGACATCATTATCTTATGATATACCACCTGGGAGACCACCTGATTCAGATTTTATGAAATATGTTTCATGTGTTGATGCTCCTTTCATAGATCCAAGAAGGAAGGGAGCATTAGAAAACCATGCTTCAACGCTGAGAGTATGGGGAAAGTACAAGGAGAGGGAAAGAATTTTTCCCTTAACATCACTATCCATTCTCTCATATCATACTGTGCTAAGAAAATATGCTGCAAGAATGAAGGATGACACCAACATGAAGCAAGGAAGGCAATCCTTGAATCAGAAGACAAACTTGTTTGGAGGATCCTCTTCCATACATGATGAGAGATGGTGGTCACACATGCATACTTTGGAAAAACCAAGGAGGTTTTGGATATATGATAGCCTTCCATGGGAGACTAACTTCCAAGAACTTCCATTTTCTTTTGAGCATGTGCATGAGCAAGGAGGGCAGCAGGGAAGGACTGGAAACCTTCCACATTCTACCTTTGGCATGGGAGATGTCAAGGAGGAGAAGAATGGGAAGCTTGGCTTTCCAACATACACATTTGAAATTGGATATTTCAAGGAGAAGAACAAAAATATGGCAGACACTTTACATGACACAGTATCAATGCTGTCATTGTTGGGCACATTAGATCCCTATT
Source organism: Pinus albicaulis (assembly GCA_034641835.2). Lineage (NCBI taxonomy): Eukaryota > Viridiplantae > Streptophyta > Pinopsida > Pinales > Pinaceae > Pinus > Pinus albicaulis. The sequence goes on from CM076583.1 coordinate 1,182,287,815, forward strand.
GGAAATCCCAACTGCTAGTGGAATATTCCAAGGATCTTCATACTTGCATGATTCTTGATGACTGGCTGCATGAAGAGAGATATTCAATCCTTGATGGATTCATCTATAATCATGGTAGGATATTCTTGTCTAGAGCTTCCAAGCTCAAGGAGAAGTTACTACAAAGAGCTTATGAAGAGTTTTATTTCAGCCACACATATTCAATGAAGCTCAACAACATCATCTTGAGGAGCTATTATTGGGAGGGCTTTGAAAGAGAACTATATCAGCATTGTCAAAGATGCATGAACCTGGTGGATTTGGAGCAGCAACATGACTCTAAGGAAGAGTTAAATCAACCCTCTCTTTCTTCCTTTGAAGAAGAGAGTAGATTTATGCACCATTCCATTGATAGGAGGAGGATTGTTGGTGAAGAGCATGCTCTTAGTACATATGTTTTATATTCTGATTTCATGCATGCTTACACCATGTTTTTGTAGGCCATGACTCCAAGGAGGAGTAATATACTTTGTAAGCCTCATGGAAAATATTGGGCCCAAAAAATTTCTGAATTGGGCCACTCCCTTGGAAGAAAAAGGGATATTTTTCTTCATGATGGGTGCTTCCCAAAGGCACCAAATATATCTCACACTTTCAGCTATGGTGAGATGGTATGGGAAGCAAGTAAGTGGTGGGAAAACCACTTACCACATCTTGGTTTGATGCAGGTAGGGGATGCTCTGCGCTGGTTCCACTTGTGGGACTATGATCCACTTCCATGTGCACAAGTTTCTGTTTGTTTGCACATTGTTTTGATCCCCTATATTGATGATGTACTTGTTATTTTTATGGGGATGTATGGAGGAAGGAGGGAAGGCATGAATGTGCCCTATGGGATGACTACACTCCATGTACTTTCTATCTTATATTTCAGGGAGGGCATTGGGAAAACCATGATTGCTTCATGTGATTTATTGTTTCCTCATGGGATGAGTTGTTTGCATTTCATGAGAACATTGTTGGAACAAGTCATGGATGGAAGGTTTGGTGAACACTTAGCTTGTGAGAGAAGCTTATCCTTGTTTTTGTCACCAATGGAGGAGGAGATGAGTTGCAGCACTCACCTTATCAGTTGCTTGAGTACAAACAACATTTTGTATGGGAGGATTGTAATATTCCTAATTAGCCCAAGGTAATAGGAATATACTATTTTTTTTTCATTTTATTGTTGCAAGAATAAAACTGTAAAAGAGGATAAATTAAACTCCTAGAATAGAAAAATAAATCAATGCCCATGTGAACAAGGCCAAATCTAGGCTGCCTTGGCAAAACACCCTTATGTGTGAAAGGGATTAAGTCATTTGACCGAGTCAACTGGACCAATTCAACAACGATGTCTAGATAAATTGAACCACCTAGATGCATAGCGCAGTTTTAGTTGGAGGCTAATCATGTGAATGCAACTAAATCATTGAGATGGTTTAGGGTTTGGCAAGGATTCCATCTTATTTAAGGAGGAGGAGGATAGCATGAGAGGGGTTGTTGATGATATTATTTCTGAAGGATTTTTCTACTTAGATACTTCTCATTCTCTAGTTGTTTAGCTGAGAATAGTGTTGTTTAGTACTAGGGTGTTCCTAATCGGGAATCCCACCTCTTCCTTGAGAGGCCTCTTGGAGGAGTCTTGCATTTCTTGACCACTATCAGGCATTTTTCCAAGCTCTTCTTCCAAATACAATTCAGATCCTGTTGAGGGTTTGGTTGTCTTTGTAAACTGTAGCAAGTGGAGGCTAGATCTATTTAGATCTAAGCCATTCTAGTGCCTCTTTTCACTGGGAAAATCTTCTATCCCATTCAAAAGAGAGTATTGGATGAGGGGAGCTTATTTTCAAATCTTGGCTTGAGGCCACATCATGTTCTAGAGCCTACAGTGCATTCCATCTTCCAGAACTGCGCTATTTGCAAGGAAAAAGTTGTAGGGTCTTTTGGCACTTCAAGGAGGAGAGATCTCTAGTGTTGGGAATCTGCCCTTCACTGTGGTGATCCGTGGATTACAGATCTAATCCATGTTCCATTCAGATCTAATTTGAATACTGATGTATTTGCTTCAGAAATTCTGAATCATTCAATATAACTCTAATTTTCTGTTATAAACAATCATATTGAGCCTCCATATTCGCCTCCTGCATATATTTGGCTAAACTACGTTATTTTCCAAGAATTTTTTGTCACATAGTGTAGCAGTCCCTTCTTTGGGCAATTTTCCAGCTGTACTAGGTGTAGGAGATCTGTTTAACCCACCTAGAAATATTTTTTCCTGATCTCCTCTTGGATTTGGGTCTTATATTATCAGATCTAAGGGATCCAAGAGCTGATTTCCAGTGTTGTAGCATACATTCCTGAAAAATGCATTTTTCAGGCATGCCTTGCTAACAATCCCAATTTGGGGATATTACATCTTTAGCGTCGTTATCCAAGCTAATACTTGGATTCGGTCTATTTACATCTTCAATAGTCAATAAATACAGATGAATCCTCTCCAGTCTCTTGTTTCTGTATGCTTGGAAGGCTTCCAAGTCATCTTGATTGAGTTGACTGGATGCAAACTTTAGTACATTTGAAAATTTTTCAATACCTTGAAAGAAATCATCAAATATATCTATCTCTTTCACAAAAGGCTTTATTTTGAGCTCCGCGATGAAGTTCTTAATTACATCACTAGGGTCATATGGCCACTTTGGAATTACAATGAAATTCAACAAATTAACATTTGAAACTTCCTTGTAGGCATAACCAATATTAAAAAGTGCAAAAGTACCATACTGTAAAGGGAAATTAGGCCAAATGACCTTCTTAGCATCTTTGAGCTGTTTCGAAATACCATTTACCACAAGTTGGTGAGCAATCTCTCTAGAAAATAGCTTGTCAGGAACATAATATGGCAGGATGTGGGGAGAAGCATAACTCCCAAAAACTCTGACATAAGTGAAACTTTCTTCGACAAATCATCTGGCAATGGGAAAATGTTTGTACTAGATTCCTTGGAAATCCTAGGGGCTTTCTTGTTAAATATAATCTGGTGCATAGGCAGTATGACTCTATGGCAAATTTTGTAACAATGTAGATGAAAATCCGACTCCCAAAGGGCTCTGTGGTAAATGTGGATTGGATTAGGTTCTTGGGTCGTCCATTTCCATCCAATGGTAGGAAAACTCGAAGAAAAAAAAATTACGTCCATGACATAGGCACTCATGTAAAATGGGGGTATTTCCCTAGAGGAAACACTTCTTTTACTCCTATACTCCATGATATTTCTGGCTAAATTCTCAGATAGAATATTTTCCCAATTCATAATTAAGGAATTAATGATTGCGTCAATTAATGGAACCCAATCTACAGGAAACCTAGTAGTATCAGACTTCGAAAATAATCTGCACAACATACCGGCATCATAGCAATAAAGGGAAGGAATTTGTGCTATTGGGTACGTACTATGTTTGTCTCGTTTAATCTTGCCTTGGTCATCCTTCCATTCTTTTATGACTTTCATCAGGTCTAGATTTTTTTTCTAAAGCTTTGAACAAAAGCTTTATCATAGTTCTTCTGCGGGACAGGTAAGTGGTACATTGCCCTCAAATATTCTGCCCTGAATGAACCGATATTCTCGCCCTTTGAATCCTTAAATTTTCTATCTTCTATGTTTAAGTGGTCAATTACCAAATTAACCATATATGTATAGGGGAGAATCTTTGGCCTTGCTGATACCTTATGGATGAATGGGCATGCAACGTTGAAATAGGATTGGTTTGAAGGAACTCACGCGCCTGTTGTAGCAACTTTGATTGTTACCCTTGGCTTTTCATTCTCGAAGAATTGATACATTGCCTCTTACAAGGAACTTCCGCAATCCTTGTTGCATGTGGTATCTGAGAATAGGGGAGACATATCTGAGTCTTCAGTAGATTATCCTTGGGCAGTTTCCTTGCCTTTCTTACTCATCGTTGTTATCCTTTCTCTGATAAGTGGTTTCCTGAATTCAAGCAAATAGAGCAAACTCTAAAAATAGAGAGAATAGAGAGACAGATAGAATTAAAGCGATATAATCTCAAATATGACATTAAATCATTCAAAACATGCTCGAAGTAGATATGAATATTTCAAACCTTACTCCTGTTAAATGCCATTAATCACCGATAATTATTTCAATCAAATCTCTTACACACCTTCACGTGAAATATCTATCGATCAATTTAAGATGTTAGCTTTTATATTAAGTTGATTAGATATGAATCATTTCGCACACTTGAGCGATAACTATCATTTATCGCATATCACAACTTAAAAATATTTCCATTAGTTATGTTACCTATAAATTTCGTGAAATGCGATCTATGCAAATCACACATCGTAATTTCCATACAGCAACGAAACTTGTATTTAGTTATTTGCTGCGAAATACGAAATTTGGTTAAAGAATTATGTCAATGCACTTTATCAGACACTTGAAATTTTATGTTTGTCATTTTATTGACTCGTCGGGTCCATTTAATCGCAACTCTTATCGAATTGTTATAAGTTTGATAGATTTACCAGGTGCGATGCAATTTTCTTTTATAGCAGTGTTTAAAGCTTTCATAACAGGAATTTAATATGACTTTGGAAAGGTTTAGTGCATATCATAGTCCACATGACTTAATATGTTTTAAGTTGTTTAAGCTTGTAAGTTATGTGATTTGCTATGCGCGCTAAGGAATGAAAGAGGAAAGGAAAAGAACTTTATTTCCTAAAGTTTTTTGACGTAGGATAAAATAAAATTAAACAAAATAAATCTCCTATTTATTTTTAAAGGGTCCCCATTTAGTAAAAATAAATGGGGTTTCTTGTATAGCACAACAATTGGCGATTCACTTGGGAGAACCAACTATTTCTGATTAAATTTTTGAAATTTCTAAAAGCTTTTCGAAATAAAAATAGTTGCAGGAATGAATTTCAATAAATAATATCTCACTAAGAAACAAAATCTCTTTTAATAATAATTCATAAGAATTCCTCTTTACAAATAAAAGTATGAATATCTATATCAGTCCTTACTCAGTTCGAAAAGATAAAGCAGGTGACTCTTTCAGAGTAGATTTATAAATATTTACTCTTTTATCACAAGTAGAGCCACTAATCCAATAGGAAATTTAAGCTCTTGGTAGGGTTACGTTTTACCCACAATGATTCATTGTCCCATCCAGTTTTTCCTACAATCTTTAAAATTAATTCCAAATTTATACACTTGATCTTTTTTGGAACTTGATTTTCTTTTTTGTAGATATTTTCTATTGTATTTTTATTCACTTAAAAGCCATTGTCTTGGCTTGGTAACCAAATATTGACAATGCCATTCACTGGTTGTAATTAAACTGATCAAGCTGGCTCTTGATGAGACCCCTTGTCCTCTTGATATAATCTCAAGTCATTACCTTGTTTTGGTAGGTAGTATTGGTAATGTCAGTTCAACTATTTCCCCATGAACATGGTAAACAAGCTCGTGATGAGACTTATTTTCTTTTAAGTTTTTCTAGTATAATTTTTTGAATTTATTTCTAAAAATTGATAAGTCTTCCCGGATGGGGTGAATCATTGGTCCTTTTGAGGATTCTGGATGATAATTTTTTGAGTTTTAAGATTGCTTCTGTGTAAAAAAGTATTTACTATGTTAAATATTCTTTTCTTGACTGATAACAGAATAACCATACTTTGTAAAGATGAGAGTTCATCAGAGAATAAATAACTTCAAAATTGCATCTTTCAATGAAAATAGAATCTATTTGACCTTCAAATCTTTTAATTTTTTCCTTAAAATTTCTTATTTCTATAAGCGATAAATCAAAAAGATTATCTGAGATGTTTATTTGAAAAGCCAAAAATCAATACTACTCAACTTTTATTTTCCTAAGGAAAAGAAAAAGACAATAATATACAGGGAATAGAAGGGGTTGCCTCCTATGAAAAGTATTTCTTTAAAATCTTCTCGTTAAAAAACAAAGAATCTCTTTTTCCTGATAGATCTTGCAATAAAAAAGTTGATGGGCCTATTTCTTCAATGATTTGAAATAGAACTCACCACAATCTTTGAAATTTGGTGTGTTTACGTTTTTCCTCATGTGACTTGTCCCATTTTAATACCAGATCACCAATTTGAAAGTTTTTTGGAGTAACAGAAGTTGAATCAAATTAGGCTTTTATTATTTGTTGATGATGTGCATGAGTAACTTTAGCTTTTTCTCTTTCTTCTTCCATCTTAAGAATTTGAAATTGTCTTACTTGCAAGGAAGAAGAAGGAGATTCATCAATAAATTGAACTAAGGCAAGATAAGGAACAACTACATTGGTAGGAATAAAAACTTGTTTTCCATAAACAATATTGAATGGAGAAGTGCCAATGGAAGCTTTATGAGTTATTCGGTCTGCCCAAAGAGCAAAGATTAACGATTTATGCCAATTTCGTTGATTTTGATCAATAGTTCATTTGATGATTCTAATAAGGTTTTTATTTGTGGATTTTTCTAACCCATGTCCTTGCAGATAATAATTTACAGAATACTTAAGTTAAAAACCTCTTTTGATTTCAAATTCTATCATAGCAGCTCCTGAGAAATAAGATGCATTATCGAACATTAAAGCAGTAGGTAAACCAAACCTATTTATAATAAATTGATCAATGAAATCAATAATATTCTCAGAGTTGGATACCTTTAATGGAATTGATTCCACCCATTTAGTAAAATAATCTTTGGTTTTAAGAATATATTTATGTTGTTTGGAAGAGTTAGGAATGATCTCACCGATTATATCTAATCCCCATTGTTCAAATGGTTGTTCGATATTAACTAGTTGTAATGGGAAGGTTGGTTTCCTTTGTCTTCCAGATGCACTTTGATAAATTTTTAATTTTCTTTCATAATCATGAGCATCTTTGAAAAGTGTAGGCCAATAGTAACCTGCATGCAGGATTTTGTGTGATGTTGTATTTTCTCCAAAATGTCCTCCAACTGGTCCATCATGGAGTTCCTGCAAGAGTTTCTTTGCTTCAGTTTTCTCTAAGCATCTTAATATCACATAATCAAAGTTTCTTCTAAATAATACATCATTGATTATTTCATATTGCTTGGCCTTTAATCTCAAAGCACTTTTTGTTTTATAACTGAGTTGGGTTGGGGCATATCCATTTTTCAAATAAAATTTGAGATCAGTGTATTGAGATTGCACATCGTTGAGGCTTACCCCTGATATTTGCACATTATTACCTGAATCTACCTCTGATGATAAATGGGATGCTCCTGTTAGCATTCTGCAAAAACCTTGACCTCTAAAAATTTTAAAAGGTCTAATTTCTACATCATATTCTTGTAAAGCAGTAACCCAGTTAGCTCTTTTCTCTCCTAATTCTCTTTGCATCAATAGTTGTCTTACTGTAGAGAATGAAACTCATTAGGGGAATTTTGAGGTCTAAAATGAGCCTCCTAAGGAAATTATAAAATAATAGTGGAAATAGTAAAATAATATTAGACTACATCATCAAATTTTAGAGGGAAAAAATAAAAAACTACTTTTTTCAACTCATATTTTGAACTTATCTCCCTATGGGTTTACTAAAATTTCAAACGGAAACACTTTTTGGATGCAAAATTTGATTCCTCATCCAAGGAGTACTCATGTTGCATACTTGCGATGGACCCTGCTACACAAAAAATGAGAAATACATGAAAAATGTGATTGCAATCATGCTTTTTCATGTATTTATCATTTTTCATGTAGTAGAGTCCATCGAAAGTATGCAACATGGGTACTCCTTGGATAAAGAATTAAATATTGCATACAACGAGTACTCCCACTCAAAATTTGACTAAAACCTTAGGGAGATAAGTTGAAAATACAAGTTGAAAAGGTAGTTTTATTATTTTATTATTTTTTAATCTTTTTACTTTTTTCCCCTAAAAATGGTGAATCATCCCCCATGGTTGACATCTCGCATCTTGAATCCTAGTGGTTCTTATAAAGTTTATTTTGGTTGTACATTTTTCTTAAGAGGCCCATTTTAGACCTCAAAATTTCTCTAATGATTATTTTGGTGTGAGTTTTAAGGAGAAATGGTCTAAAATTCTTTATAGCTTTAAAGACAACAAATGCTTGTTTCTCAACAGATGAATAATTTAGTTCCTTGCCTTGAAAATTGAAACTGAAAAATGATATTGGTGCTTCAATTTGTTGGTAATCAAGCTATGTTGGAACAACATCGTAAGATGTATTTGATGAAAAGACGTATAAAGTAAAAGGATTAAGAAAATTGGGGGTATTTAGGAATGGAGCATTGATAATGGATTGTTTGATTAAATAAAATGCTTCTCTTTCATTATGTCCCCGTTTAAAGACTGAATTTTTCTTAATCATGGTTTGCAATGGCAAAACTATTTGCAAAAATTCAGGGACAAATATTTTTACAAAATTTATTTGTCTAAGAAATGACTGCATAGTTTTCTTGTTATGAGGAAAAGGAATTCTTTTTATCTCTTCAATTCTTTCATGATTAATATAGATACCTTTCTTTGACACAATGAATCTAAAATTTTTCCTTCATCTAAAGAAAAATATGACTTCTTTGGGTTTAATGAAATTCCATACTTACTACATCGCTCAAATACTTGCTTTAGGTCATTCACATGATTGGTTGCTTGTCTAGAAAAGACTGTAATGTCATCTAGAAAAATAACCACTAATTTATTGATGAGTCCTCTAAAAGCCATGTCCATAGCTCTCTGAAAAGTGGCTCCTGCATTAATTAACTAAAATGGAATATTTTGATAGTCGTAGGTTCCCCACTTAGTCCTAAATGTAGTCTTCAGTCTGTCATTTGGATGTACAAGGATTTAATTATATCTTGTCAATCCATCTAGGAAAGACATAAGTTAAGAATCAGCTACTATTTGCAGTACTTGTTCCATGGTTGGTAATGGAAAGTTGTCCTTATGTCATGCTTTGTTTAAATTCCTAAAATCAATACAAATCCTAATATCACCAACTTTCTTTCTGACAGGAACCAAATTTGACACCCATTTAGAATGTCTGACTGGAAAGATGATCTTTTCTTTGAGGAGTTTATTCAGTTCTGTTTTGATTTGATTTTCAAGATTGGGATGAATTTTCCTCAACTTTTGTTGTACAGGTTTCTCATCTGAAACATAGGAATAGTGTGTTGAATCACGGAAGTTTCATATGTTTTAAGATCAGTGTAATCCCAAAAAAAAACACTTTTGTACATTCTTAGTAACTTGAAAAATGATAATATTTCATCAAAAGATAGACCAAGACCTAAATTGACATTTTGAGGTTTATCATCAGTTCCAAGATTTACTAACTCAAATATTAAGGTAGAACTTTGAGTTTTAGAGTTAGTAACTCTTTTAAACCTATATTTTAGATCATAAAGGTATTCTAATTTGACAACTGATTTAGGAATTGGATTTTCATCTTGTTCATCCTTTATCTGAATGTCATGTTCATTTTCATCTAAAATTTGACTATCATAAGATCCTTCAGATGTAAGGAAATATATGATATATGAATCATTATTAAATACTCTCCAATTGGTAATATTATCAGCAATATATGGTCTAAATATTAATTCAATGGAAAATATATCGAGACTAAATTCTTGAGATGGGATTATTTTTTATGCTACATTAGCCAATAAATATGCACTAGCATTCTGTATTCTAGGTACGGAAGAAATATTGAAGGCTAAGAAATGAATGGTCAATTCTTGGACTAATGATTGGTAATGATTTAAATGTCCAGAATGACAATGAATGGTATTTCTTACATGTTTAACAATGATTTCTGAATCTCCTAGGACTTTCAGATATTTTATGTTGAGATCAATTGCTTTGTATGAACATTAGATTAATGCTCCGTATTCTGTTATATTATTTGTGCAATCGAATTCAAGTCTCCAGGGTAACATGGTTTTTTCTCCTTCTGGGCTTATTAAAATACATCCAGCTCCTGCATCATCTTCAGATTTAGAAATGTCAAAAGAAAGAATTAACTACTGGTTTATCTACAAAATTTTACATTTCGAAGTGTATGCCTGGGAAGAATTCTCAATTTGAGAGATAACTGCATTATCGAAGAAGGGTGATGTTTGAGCATTAAAATTTCCAAGAAATGATTCTATTGAGTATTTTCCAATATTATTATTATTGAATGCTACTGGTTCATTTATTCCTTCAAGAACGGTGAGTGTATATTTCATGAATTTTTCACGGTCTAGCTGAATTTGATTTGGCTTTCCATTGTGAGGTAGCCACATATGTGACCAGTCTGTTGCAAAATATCCGTGAAGTTTTTTAGACCAGTCTCTACTTAACACTAAACCGTAAAACTCAAGAATATCAACCACCAATATATTGATTATCTACGCAACCTTAGGATTTGATGACAATCTAATAGAAACTTAATTTATTTCTTCTACAACTTCTACTTTAGTTCTATCAAGCTCTACTATATGAACAAGAGAACTTTGAGGAGTTATGTTCAACTTAGCACATACTAATTTTGGCATGATGTTAGAGGAAGCCCCTGAGTCTATTAAACAATTATGGACACTTTTATTATAGAGCTCATAGGTTAAAAGAAATGGAGTATGAGAGATGGATCGGTCACCTATTATAATCAAATATTTAGCATCTATTTTAGTTGAAGGAGGATGTGGTTTACCCATTTTATTAGCAGCTTGGACTACTACTGGAGTAGGTAAGGCTAAAGCAGGAACTGCATTTAAATCTCTAAGTAAGATTTTCTGCTGCTGCTTTAACTTAGTAAGTTCGTGTATTGAAATTTTGGCCCTGGTCCTTTTCATATTTTCAACTACATTATACTCAATAGTGTCAGAGACTACCATTTTCTTTGATGTAGGTGGCGTATCTGAAGTAACAGGGTTTGTTTGTGTAGCCTTAGAAGTAGACTTTTACTTATTGTTTTATCTTTAGCAGGCGTTGAATTCTTCTATTGTTGATTTGGTTGCGTTGCTTCAGTAGTCTTTTTGCTCCTTGTATTCACAGGTAAAACTTCTTGTTGTTCCTCATTTGGGAGGATAAAATCCCACATTCCATTTAGTTCAACTTCTTCTTCTTCTTCATTATATTCTTCCTCTGTTTTCTCTTCATCTGTGTCTTGATCAGACTCAACATTAGATATGATATTCGGAGGTTGAGTATTATAATACTGATTTTTCTTGAAGGGTCTGAAAGTCTTTTTTGAGCTAGAAATTTTAGCGACTTGTTTGTTGATATCTTCCATCTCATTTGTCATGGTATTCAAAACTTTATGAAGACCTTCTACATCAAAAGGGTCTTTAGATGGATTCTTTTTTTATCGTCTTTGAAGGATACTCTCTTTGATTTCCTATCTTCTTGGGAATTCTTCTTTTCAAGAGTGATTATGTGTTTCTCTACAGATAAAGATTCCTTCATATTTTCTACGAGTGTAGGCAGTTTTTCTCTATCAATAAAAATGGCTATATTGGATGGGAGAGATGAAATATACCACTCAATTTGAACTTCTGCACCAGGAACTGATGTAGAAGGAATTTTATTGAGCAATTTATGAAATCTTGAATTAAAATATTTTATTTTCTCCCCTATTTTAGCCTTTAGATTTGATAAATAATTGATGAGTGATGCAGTGGATCTGTCATCCCCAAACTTAGCTAAAAAAATTTCTTCTAACATATTCCAGCTAGTTATAGAGTGGGTAGGTAATGAAAAAAAACAGGATCCTGCAGATCTTGTGAGAGTATATAGAAATAATCTCACAACATAATATTCTTCAACTACCTCTTTTAAATTAATGGCTAACATGTAATTATGAATGTGTTCTTTAGCTAGAAGACCATCATCATGATTAAATTTAGGTAACCATATTTCAAGGTATTTGGGGAGAGGATGAAGAGGAGAAGTCATTTGTACAGCCCCTGGATTATTCCATGGTTTTACATTTGGTGGAGGTACTTGGCCTGCCATTAGTCCTTGGGTGAATGTGATGGATTGAGTTTGAGTTGAAGAAGAGGCAGATTGAGTGTTAGAACTAGTTGAAGGGATAGTAGTCTGAGTACTGGAACTAGTTAAAGTAACACTGATTATTGGAATGGAAGTTGTGGAAGTGAGTGGGGGTAATGGAGGTGAATGGGGTGGATTACTAGGTAAGATCTCGCTGGTTATTAACTCTGATTCAATCTCCTTTATTCTCCTTCTAGAACTATCGATGGGAAATTAAAAAGGAATAATTCTTGTCTTTTCACTTTCTGATCGAGTTAATATTCTTCTAGGTTGTAAAGAAGATGAAATACTAATCTCATATGATTGAGAAGTTTCAGGATTTTCACTATAAATGGATACTCTCTCTAAATTTTCTATCAAAGACTGAACTTCACAAGAATATTTGTGAAAATCGGGAGATAGTATGGGTTGAGTATCACTAGGAGACTTAGGAGAAGGATATTCAACTTCAGACTTTAAAGATATAGATCTAGCTAATTTTCTGGAAGTTGAAGGGGATCTAAAGGGAGAGAGACTCTTAGATTGATAAGATCTTCTTGCCATTCGCAATTTGGCCCTCCTTCTAGTGCCAAAATGTTGAGGCCTCGGAATTTCGTTGCCACAACATCGGGGAAAACCACCCAATTCGGAACTTAGAGCAAGTCCTTTTCCGTTTGGTATGGTGGCTTCGACTGAGGATGAAGCGACCATTTTCCCAATAAGGATGATTTGGGGTGTGTTTTGTTTATATAACATGCAACGGGGAATGGTTTTAATCTATCACATGAATTTATCTATTCTAATATATACCCAGGGTGTTTCTTCCTTTATGTGATCTAAAGAGATATCCTCCAACTATTAGTAATGAATATTATTGAACAGTTGAAGAGATGAAAATTATGTAGAGATGATTCTTTTAACAAAATAGTTTGATTAAAAGAATTGTGAAAAGTATATCGCATTCATATGTGTCATTATATATCAGATAAGAAATCATAGACAAATATTAGTACAGAAGTGCATTTAACATTCATTTATGATGATGTTTCAAATATATGATGCGAATAAAAAGATAATTGTCAATCTAGAAAGAAAAGCTTAATACAAGTGAATATAAGTACCATATGTACAGATTCCTACTCATATAAACTGATAATAGATTTTCTTATCCTCTTCACTTTCAAGCAATTTAAAGAGTACAATAGTGAAACATTAATTAAATAGCTTCAAATGTCAAAAGATAACAGACTGCATTCCATTAATCCATCAAAGCATTTACAAACTTACAAAAGTGCATTATTTGCAAATGTTTTTGACAAATTTCTGGATCCTTCTCTAAAATCATGAGAGGGGTTTAAATACTAAACTAAATATGTTTAAAAATATATTATTACATGAAAATAGAGGAGTTTTCAAACAACCATCCTTGTAAGAAAAACTTTAACTACAACCTAGGAAAATAAAGTAACAATATAACTTTGAATTTTGATCTTTCATTTCGATTTGATCCCGAAGTTGAAAAATATCTAGCATGGGTTTGAGCTGAGCTAGCTGCAAAATTATTGATCTGACCTGTCCCTTGAATACTGCATTTGAAAGTGTTGGCTGTTATATTTTTGTTGAATCAATTAAATACTACAGGGTTTGGTACTGATGATAAGGTTTGATCAGAAAATTCCAATAATTTTCTTGATCAAACTTATTTACTTTTTTAATCATTTCTTCCTGCATTTGCGTCCTTTGTTTACTGCATTTCCAACTGCTTGATTCTTAAGAGAACTTCATATGTTCACTCTTTTATAAGTTATGATTTCAAAATCTTTTCACATACACATTTAGTAATTTCCTTTATTAACCTTAATGCTTTTGCTACTGCTTTGTCTGCTTGCCTTATCTTGATGGAAATATTGTCATTGATGGAAAAGGAACACAAAGGAGCAGCACCTAAACAATCAAAAGGGAAAAGGAAACAAAGGCAGCTAAGAAGCAAGGCAGACAAGGAGCAAAGGCAGCAAAGGCAGCTAAGAAGCAAGGAAGGTAAGGAGCAAAGGAAGCAAAGGCAGCAAAGGAATCTAGGGCAGACAAGGCAGTAGTAAGTAAGGTGTGCAGCAAGGGTAATAGTCCCAAGTCAGAGTGAATAACGAATAGAAGAACAAGCTCAGGAGAGATCAGTGCGATTAGAAACTGAATAAAGCTTAGGAGAGATCAGCATGTTTAGGAACTGAATAAATCTTAGGAAGGATAGTGAAGATGCAGAGTAGCGGTGGTTGGAGAAAGAAGAAAAATCGACTAAGGCAGAGAACTCTTAGAAGAATTCCAAGGGAGGCGAGTGGATGGTCAAGATTAGATCGCAAAAGTGAAGGCGAGAGATGAACGAATGAGATTACACCGCAAGATGAGTCAGGAAGGACAATTAGATTTGCAAGCAACAGCGAGGACCGTAGATCTAGTGCAGATCAATGGTGACAATCACATCGCAACTGTGAACATATCACACATCGCAAGGTATAGTGTTTATGATTATGAATTCGCAAGATAAGATATTTAACATGTGATGCGAAGTGAATTGGCAAGGAGACAAGTATGGACCGTCGGAACCAACGAAGACCAACGGCGGAGATCGAAAGCGCAAATCACAAATTTCATCACTTAAGTGTTAACGTCGTTGCAGGGTAACCTATTTTGTGTGTGACGCGAAGTGGAGAAGGGACACGTGTTGGCACGGTAGGGCAAGCAGTGAGCACCGTTAGATCATATGGCAGATTAACGGCAGATGGTGAATCGCAAGTTCACACATCACAAATGTTAGCGGACAATGCTAAGGCTTCACAAGGTATGTTAATTAGTTTGTGATGTGATAAGGTAAGTTATGTTGGATGTGATGCAGTGAAAGGCAGGAGCCACGTGTCGGCACTGCGCATTAGCGCACATCGTAGATTTCATGTTTTGTGCTTAAGGTTCACATGGTAAGTTAAGTTGGATGAAATGTAATGTGATCGCATATCGCACAAGATAGGAGATACGTTATTGCTAAACGTTACAAGTTTTCGACAAGCGCAGTGCGACGTATTGTGATTGGTCAAGTGTTGTGGGACCCGATAACCCCTATTTCGCATTCTGTTATATAAAATATGTGTTGTTTGATCGCTAACATATGTATGTGGAATAAAATACAATATTGTAATCCACTATGTTAAAAGGGAATTTATGTGGGCCATACCCCACAGGTCACGAAGAAAAGACTATGGTAACAAAAGAAAAGTTTGAACACAGTAAGAAAAGGCTCGAGTAAGAAAAAGGACACGGAGCTCGTGCAGAACAGTGCAACAACATGGGTCGAGTCGAGCAAAAAGGCAGGCATGCAGCACAGTTGGAATATAACTGCAGAAACATAAAAGACAAAGGGACAACAAGCAGAAGAGGACAAACACACAACAAATCTAAGAAGCTGAAAAAGATAAATGAAAGATTTGACTGTAACTATAAATGTATTATTTGTTTTATATTTTTTGCGATGCAAATTCAAGTCTCCCAGGCAAAGAAAACCATTTGATACTGTAATAATTGTATATATTGCTGTAACATCCTGAATATTCTGAGTGAGGAAATGAATGGGTGGAAGGCAAGAGTCATGCATGTTCACTTCATATTCCCATATAGAATGTAAACAGCCATGAAGTGATCTCTATAAATGATGTTATTGTAATATGCATAGAGAGGTAAGAGAGTGGAAGAATGAGAGAGAGCAGATAGAGATGTTGTGCAGATCCATAGCTTATATGAAGCCTGAAGGCTGGAAGGGCAACATTGAAGAAGGAGAAAAATAGAGCTGATATCCAGGTAAATCAACATATGATTTCATTGTAGTGTGAGGGAGTTGGTGCTTCCATATCAAGTTGTATCTTGATAGAGGTCCAATAGTAGTTGGTTGAGGTAGGAGCCTCCTGTGGGTTGTAGCTTGCAGAAAAATACATGGGAGTTGGTGCTTCCGTTTCAAGTTGTATCTAGATAGATGTCCAGTTGGAGCTAGTTGAGGTAGGAGCCTGCTGTGGGTTGTAGCCTGCAAAAAATAGATGGGATTTGGAGCTTCCTTTCAAGTTGTAGCTTGCATAATTTGAGGTAGTAATCTCTTGTAGGTTGGAGCCTACAAAAAATTAGTGGTGAGAGGGAGTTGGAGCTTGGCCTTGCATCCCAACAATAATAAGATGTGGTTTTCTCCCTTATGGGTTTCCACTTATATCTACTCTCTATGTGATTGATGATTATGTTTTGATGTGATGTTTTAATCAACTTAATTACTTGCTCTACGCACATTAAGTTTGTTGATTCATTATGTATTAATATTCTTATGAAATGAAGGTATAAATGAGTTGAATGAAAAGAATTTTAAATGTCCATGAATGTATTAAACTAATTCACCCCCCCTCTCAGTTTAACTAAGTGTTCATCAATTGGTATCAAAGCGAGTTCCTTCTATATTAGTTTAACAACTGGAAGGAGATCCTAGGTCCCCAAATGGCTAGCCTAGAAGGATGCTCAACTAATAAATCCTCATTGTTTACTGGCAAAAACTATACCTTCTAGAAAATAAGAATGAAAGCCTATCTGATGTCTCTTGGATTATATGTCTGGATTGCAGTAGAAGTAAAATATGCACCAAAGGATATTGACACAGAGAGAGAAGCCAAACAAGATTTCATAGCTAATGCAAAAGCAATGAATGCACTCTTGAGCAGTTTGTTTGAGTCAAAATTTATCAAAGTAATGCACAATAAGACTACCAAAGGTATATGGGATACCTTAGAAAATATCCATGAGGGAGATAAAAAGGCGAAGATGGCCATAATGCAAGCCTATAGAACTCAGTTTGAAAATTTTAAAATGAATGAAGATGAAGATGTAGCCAGTTTCTTCTTAAAGGTTGCGGAAGTTGTGAATAACATGATAGCTCTAGGAGAAACCATTAGGAATGTGTGATAGTGGAAAATATATCGAGATATTTACCATCCAGGTTTAACCCTAAGTTTTCTGCCATAGAAGAAACAACAAACTGGGAAACCTTGACCATGAACCAAAGTACTTGGAAACTTGACAACTTGTGAGATAAGACTTCCAAAGGGGAAGTCAAATGTGAGGGAGGTATCCTTTAAGGCAGACAAGTGCATAAAAGAGAAGCAAGATACATGCTCATGCTCAGATGAAGAAGACGCCAAATCCTTTATAATACTGGATAGAGGCTCGGGTAAGTACAAAGGTAAAATTCCATTTAAGTTCTTTAATTGTTGAAGATTGGGGCACTATGCTTCAAAATTTCCCCATAAGAGAGCAGAGAACTAGCCACAAGAGATAGAGAAAAAAAAAATTGGCAGAAAGGGAAGAGATTTAATAGAAAATCATTTTATGCTCAGTAAGATAGCAGTGCATCTGAAAGATAAGATGAATCCTAAAATGAAGAAGGAACCTCTGAATTTGTGTTGATGGCCAAGGAAGAGCTTGAAGGATACCTTCTGGAAGATGAGGAAGAAGGTGAGGTATATCTTGAGGGGGAGCTAATGAGTGCCTTGGAGAAAATAGATAGACTTAAACTCAAGTGCAGAAAACAGAAAGACATTCTCCTGAAATATTTAAAGGAAGAGCCAAGTTCAAAAAACCTCATTCAGTTGAAAGTATAACTTCAAGAAGCTAATAAGCTGGAAGACATTCTGATAAAGCAAATAAAAGAAAAAAATAAGGAGCAAGAGAAATTTGAAGAAGAAATAGTATGCCTGAGAAAGAAATTAGAAAATGCCCAAAGGGAATTATCCATGAATACTCCAAGGATGAAAAGCCCTGAACAGTTGGACAAAATACTAAATGTTCAAAGATCTCCTCTTATAAAGACCGGGATAGGCTATGAAGGAGAATACAGTAAGTCCAACATTGAATATAACAAGAATATCACTTTCGTGAAAGCTGTAATAAAAGAAAATGATAACTCTCAACAATATCATATTATTGCTTCTAGAAGATTGATAGAAAAAAGTGGAAGGTTGTGTAAGCAGCTCGGGGATGAGATTACCTGCATGGAAAACTCAGAGAAGGAAGACATTGAGAAAGATAATGAAGCAACCCAAAAGAGATCCAAATAATTAGAAGCCAGAAAGTCCTTGATGGGTATTGAAGTAAATAGAAACCAGCAGCAACCTCAAATGAAAAATAACGAAATGAAGAAACAGTCAGTTGCAAAAGGCTCATACATTCCTGAATATGAATTGAATAAATTTGCTAGCTGTCAAAGGAGGTTCTTTCCTCCTATGAGAAGTATCACTTGTTTTTCCTGCCACAAACCTGGACATATTGCGGCATACCGTAAGACAAAGAAAATCCAGTCCAACTAGAAAAATATGTAGAAAATGAAAATACTACCTCAAGCAAACATATGGAGAGGACAACCTTTCACCAGGTACACTAATCGTTTCCATGGCTACTGTTTTTCATGCAATGAATTTGGACATAAATATTTTGAATGTAAATTGTGTTAAAAAAGGGGAACAAAATGCCATACATCAGCTCAACCTTGCTTAGGTAAAATACGATGTTATTCATGCCACAATCTTGGTCACAAAGCAAAAGATTGTAAATTTCGATATACATTAAAGAACTTTAGATAGATGATGGAATCCAATCAAATCAAACAAAACTATAAATCAAAAATAAGTGCATACATTATGAAGAACCCCAATAAAGTATGGAAGGAAAAGAGAAAGGGGGAGTCTGTTACTTAAATAACATAATGAATCCATCATAGTCTCAGGGGGATCTGCTCTAGGAAGCAACGCAAATACCCAACCAGTAATAGATAAGAAGCAACATCCCAGGGTGAGAGAAGTTCATAAAAATTCCCCATAAAAGTAGTCTAAGAAGAGCTCCTTGGAATAAGAATAGCTAAAAGTTCAGTAAGGGAAAGGACAATTCCTCTGACAGAGAACTATAAAGGTAGAAGGATGCCTGAAGCATTCAATAGCCAACAGGTTGATGGAAGGAAAGAAGGCAGCAAGGAGCCATGGTGGTAGAGGGAACATAAGCCATGAACATGTAAGCTAAGAAGACAACAACACACCAAGTTATGAATGGTTAAAATCACAAAAAATATGTTTTGAGCTATAGACCTGGAAATATCCATAGAGGACGATCACACTGTGCATCACACTGCAAGTGTTAACAATGAAACAAAATTAAGAAGGATGAGTAAGAGAAATTTGAATCATCATTATATCATTCATCAATTAAAGGTCCCCTTGAAGGAAAGTAGTTAAAGAAGTGATAAAATTATGAGTTTTCTGCCCTTTTAGATTCCATGTAAAGAAATTGAAGATGTCTTCCTGAAGATCGTTATGTAAGAACAGTTGAATTGTATATAGAGCAACAATGATTCTGGAACAATCCCAGAAAGGAATATGCAATGACATTATTTTTAAACAGAATGACGGAATAAGAAAAGGTCAATGATGCTAGAATCAGATTTTGTATATTGATGATCGCTGTTGAGAATAGTGGAGAGCTCAATAGTAGAAACTATGAAGGTTGTCTTAACTATGGGTGTATGTGCGAGTTGAAGTGAAATTATTGCATGGATTATCAAATTAGTATCAATTGGTATTTGGAACAAGCATCCTACCTATCAGCAAAATACCAAGTGTTATCAGTGGAGCAATGGTATGGTACAGGTCCTCAGGATCAAAGTATTATGGAAGAAGTGCATCAAGGTAGTATTCCTAGCATTATCAGCATTATAGTATATGTGGATTAAGCTCTGGTTGCTTTGATTATTGAAAAGTATTTTTTGATTGCAAATACTGGAGAATGTCGAGCTGCATTATTAAAGCATGAAAAGGTCAATAAAAGTGATAAAGGATCATTATCTCATTTAAATTTGAAGTATTATATTGAGCATTGAAGCATTATATATTTCTAGATATAACTGCATGCCTTCCTCAACTCAGTACATATATATCTTCAAGGCCTCATTCTTAATATCATTCATAAAACTATGTGAAGTCTATTTGCTGAGATTTCAATTAAACAACATGAAGATGTTTTGTTGAAGATCATTATGACCAAAAATTTAAAGTATCTGAAGTTTGCAGGACTAGTTGTGTTAATCTTACTATTTGAAGCTCAGGAGTCTTTTATTGATTCATCTAAAGCCTACTTCAGTAGAAAGGCATTGCTGGTATTTCACCATTGTTGAGAGGTTGATTATTGACATACATTACCCCCCTTATGTCATAAGTAAAATTGTATAGTTGATAAGTGAGACTAATCAATGAATTGAATGTATCTAGACTCAAGGGTTTGTTTTGAAAATACTGTGTACATTATTAAAGTCATTGGGTCTTTTAGATTGAAAGACAGTCTAGTTTTACAACAAGTTGTAAGGATTCTTGAGATTCATTGTTCACATCAGTATCAAGGGCCTTTTGGCTATTAGTGTAATATCCCTGTCAGTAGTCTAGCACATATCACCAACAATAGGTAATAAAGGTGAACCACAACTACAAAATATATATTGGCATCATTATATTTGAACAAATGTGTACTACATATGTGTATTGCAGAAGAAGACATATTCCATCTACAACCTTCCTTAACATATATGTATCTCAGATGAATATCATAATATAGACTGAAGTATATTTGGAGCAGATTTTATATGACGTATGGAGCATTCTCAGTATTTTAGTATTATTCCAATGATGCATATATGATTATATAAGTCTGGTAAAGTTTGTTCTATGAAGTGTCCTTATCATCACTTTCAACTTTATACAAGTGCAAGAAGTCTGTGCTTTAGGATGGTATCACCTTACTGTGTATATACATACAAGTTCAATGATTCTCAAAGTTTTCTCCCAACAACTCTTGTACACTAATCTGGAGTAGTAAGGTATAAATTCAGAAGAAGAAGGCCTATACACAACTCAGAGAGAAATAATGCAAATATGGAAACTACACTGGGAAATATCCAACCCTTTTCCGTTGATGTCAAAGGGGGAGGAAATGAAAGAAGAAGAAGAAAGGATCTTCTGAAAAGCAAGCACAGGAAGAAATACACTTCTCAAAACGAAAGGGGGAGGAAGTCATGTAAGAAGTATTGGAGTGTTGCAGGAAGTGTTGCCGTCAATGCCAAAGGGGGAGACTATTGGAAATATTGTCATTAATATAAAAGGAGCACAAAGGAGCATCACTTGAACTATCAAAAAGGAAAAGGCAACAAAGAAACAAGGAAGACAAGGAGAAAAGGTAGCAAAGAAGCAGAGGCAGAAGAGGTAGCAAAGGCAACTAAGAAGAAAGGCAGACAAGGAGCAAAGGTAGCAAAGAAGCAGAGGCAACAGAGGCAACAAAGGAAGCTAAGGCAAACAAGGCAGTAGTAATTAAGGCGTGTAGCAATGCAGTGAGTAAGGCGTGCAACAAGGGTAATAATCCCAAGTCAGAGTGAATAACGAATAGAAGAAGAAGCTCAGGAGAGATGAATGCATTTAGAAACTGAATAAAGATCAGGAGAGATCAACGCATTTAGAAACAGAATAAAGCTCAGGAA
The DNA here is from genome assembly GCA_034641835.2 of Pinus albicaulis. Lineage (NCBI taxonomy): Eukaryota > Viridiplantae > Streptophyta > Pinopsida > Pinales > Pinaceae > Pinus > Pinus albicaulis. The sequence goes on from CM076583.1 coordinate 1,182,309,457, forward strand.
GAATACTGGAGATGTAGAGCAGCGATGGTCGCAGAAAGAAGAAAAATTGACTAAGGCAGAGAACACTTAGAAGAATTCCAAGGGAGGCGAGCGGATGGACAGGATTAGATCACAGAAGCGAAGGCGAGAGATGAACAAATGAGATTACACCCCAAGATGAGTCAGGAAGGACAATCATATTTGTAAGCAGCAGCGAGGACCGTAGATCTAGTGTAGATCAACGGTGACGATCAAATCACAACCATGAAAATATCGCACATTGCAGGGTACAATGTTTATGGTTAAGACTTCGCAATATAAGATATTTAACATGCGATGCAAATTGGATTGGCAAGGAGACAAGCATGGACCTTCGGATCCAACGAAGACCAATGACGAATATCGCAAGCGCAAATCGCAAATTTTAGTGCTTAAGTGTTAAGGCCGTCGCAGGGTAACTTATTTTGTGTGCGATGCAAAGTGGAGAAGGGACACATGTTGGCATGGCAGGGCAAGTAGTGAGGACTGTTAGATCGTATGGCAGATCATCGGTGGACGGTGAATCGCAAGTTCACACATAGAAAATGTTAGCGGACAGCGCTGAGGCTTCGCAAGGTATGTTAATTAGTTTTTTATGTGATAAGGTAAGTTATGTTGGATGCAATGCAGTGAAAGGAAGGAACCACGTGTCAACACTGCGAATTAGCATACATCGCAGATTTCATGTTTTGTGCTCAAGGTTTGCACAGTAAGTTAAGTTGGATGCGATGCGATGCGATTGCATATCGCACAAGATAGGAAATACATTATTGCTAAACGTTACAAGTTGCAGGCAAGCGCAGTGTGACGTATTCTGATTGGTCAAGTGTTGTGGGACCTGATAACCCCTGTTCCACGTTCTATTATATAAAATATGTGATGTTTGATTGCTAACGTATGTATGTGGAATAAACTACGATATTGTAATTTGCTGTGTTAAAAGGGAATATATGTGGGCCACACCCCATAGGTCACGAAGAAAACACTCGGGCAACAAAACAAAAGTTTGAACACAGCAAGAAAAGGCTCAGGTAAGAAAAATGACCCAGAGCTCGTGCAGAACAATGCAACAACATGGGTTGAGTTGGGAAAAAAGGCAGTCATGCAGCACAGTTGGAATATAACTGTAGAGACATAAAAGAAAAAGGGACAACAAGAAAAATAGGACAAACACACAACAAATCTAAGAAGCTTAAAGGGTTGAATGAAATATTTGAATGTAACTGTAAATGTATTATTTGTTTTATATTGTTTGTGATGCAAAGGCAAGTCTCCCAGGCAAAACAAAACTCCATTTGATAATGTAATAATTGTATATATTGTTGTAACATCATGAATCTACTGAGTGAGGAAATGAATGGGTGGAAGGCAAGGGTCATGCCTGTTCACTTCATATTCCCATACAGAATGAAAAAAACCATGAAGTGATCTCTATAAATGATATTATTGTAATATGCATAGAGAGGTAAGAGACTGGAAGAATGAGAAAGAGCAAATAGAGATGTTGTGTAAATCCAGAGCTGATATGAAGCAGATTTGAAGGCTGGAAGGGTAGCATTGAAGAAGGAGAAAAATAGAGCTAATATCCAGGTAAATCAGCATATGATTTCACTGTATTTGTTATCAATCATAAAATTTTGAAACATTACTTGACATGGTCATACAGTTCACTCATAAAAAGGATAAGGTCTCCTTAAGTCTTTTCAAGTTGGTATAGGAAAATTTCATTTTTTACATGTTTAACCTATCCTGAGGTTCAAGGTCACCTCCTTTTATGTCATGTCATGTCCCATCAGTCCTCATATGGTGTCAGTTTTCATTATCCATGCATTTAAATTCAAAAAGGGTGCTTTTGTCAGTTTTTCAAATTTTCGTAGTGTTTTATATAGCAAAGCAGCAATTTTCACTACGAAACTGCCTAATAGTTTCGTAGCGAAACTGTTAGAGGTTAAACTAACTACGCTTCGAAAATATGTTTTCTTACCTACCTTGTCAAATTCAATATGAAATTTCATTCCATTATTGGAGGAGTTAGGGTGGTGGTCATTCGAGTCTATTATGGTTAATTCAAAGGTACATAGTCATGTCTAAGGTCATCATTACCCTTTTGGGCATGCATGTGTCATGATTAAAGCATGAGTTGTCATTTAAACCATAAAACCTTACCCCAATTAGAATTTTTGTCATATTCAGCTTTATCTTTGCATGTAATTGGATCTCTGGAGAGCTTCTTCATCGAGCTAAGCAGGTTGCTGGCAGATTTGAACTTTGTGTGTCATCAAGCAAGTGAGGTTGTGAAGATATAAAGCACCCATGGCTTCAAGGAGGAAAACAAACAAAGGTGGTAATTTCCACAGGTATGAGCCCATGGACATGAATTTTCTCAATGAAGACCCAACTACAATGGAGGTTTTCAAAATAATTGGTTGCTTGCAATTCTGTCAAAGGTTGCAGGGTTTTAATCTACAGGTTTCCAAGGATTTTGCTAACAACTTCACAAGAACAGCTTCAAAAGTGGGAATTCTGAACCTTATACTGAAACCAGAAAACATTTCATTAGCAACAATAATCCCTAGAGGAGCGGAACAGTGGTTTAAAAGCATCAAATTCACAATGCAGGACTACAAAGAATTCATCAAACTAGAACACAATGAAATCGATTTGACAAATGCTATCCCTAGGGGTTTCATGAAGGACAATTATTCAAAGTTGTTGATGATCATCCAGAACTATTTTACCTGTGAAGGACAGTTTCACATGGTCTACTCCTATCATCTCAGACTTCTACTGAATTTTGTGGGTAAGAGGTCACTTTACTTGCCTTTTTATTTATACAGAAGTTTAAGGAAAATGTCAGATAAATTTCAAATAAAAAAAGAACGCAATGAAAATTATCTTTTTCATCATGGTTTGATTAAGCTATTGGTATTAGAGGAATTGAAGAGGCTAGACAGAGATTGGATTTCCTTTTTTTTCATGAGTGGTTATGAAATTGATGTTGTCACTCCTAAGAGAGCCTCCAAACCTAGAAACATTTCATCACCAACTATGGAAGAGGAAGTTAAAGAAGGTAATAGATCATCTCCTCCAGAACCAGTGAGCATGGAGGAAGATACTTTGCAAAAGATTGACACACCTAAAACAACACCTGCAAAATAGAAGCAAACAACGCAGCAAGAGAGTCACTAGGAGCCAAACATTAGCTAAAGGAATAGAGGACATCTTGCATGCAACTGACATTGAAGAAACTCCCATTGTCCAAGTTGAAGACATTGAAGATGGAGGAAGAAAGATGATTAAAGGTAAGACAACTAAAAAATTAGAGTTTGCAGGTGATGATGTTGTTTTCATGTTTCAACGTAGAAAGCCAATGACCAGACATGCAAGAAAGGTCATGGAAAGTAGAAAAGAGACTGAGAAGATAAATGAAATTTCTCAGCCACCAAGCACCATAAATCTGTCTTCACCAACAAAATAAGAGCTGGTTATCAAAAAAATAAAGGGTAAAGAGAAAATTAGTGAAAAATCAGAAATTGAAACCCTTAAAGAGCAGTTGAAGGTGGCAGGTGAGGAGATATCAGTTTTGAAGCAAGAGGAAAAGAAACACAGAGTTGAGAAATTTCGCTTTGATAAAATGAGAAAAATATGGGAAGATCAAGTCACCAGCGTTTCAAAGGCCTTAGACAATATAGAAAAGTTGATAAAGTGGACTCAACCACTAAGAGGAGAGGTCAAACACATCAAAAAGATAAACTTGCACTTTCAATCCAAGAATAGGGCATTAAAGGACAAAGTGAAAGATATTCAAGAGCAATTGGATATGATTCATGTAGAGATGGAAAAGAAAGGTTTGAAAATGATAGTGGTAGAGGAGCCCATTATTCAACTGATTGTAAATGAGGAGGAAACACCACAAGAGTAATAGGTTAAGATGGAATATGTTTTAGGAGGTTCATAACATGCAGAGAACCCAAATTTTGCAGGTGGAGAACAGTTTTTGAAGACCATCTTGAAAACAACATTTTCTAGTTTTTTACACATTTTCGTAGCATACCTCAAGCTTGAACCCAGAAATACGCTACAAAAAATCCTGTAGGTGCTTTTTTTCATTTAAAATTAGTTTTGGCATTTTTTGAGGAGGTATATTGATGGTTTGCAAAGTGTCATGGCATACTAAAGATGTTGGAACAACAAAGAAGTCAAGTAGATTGATGGAAAAGCCATTTTTCTGATGCTACTAAAACTTGCTATGAAACTGTCATGTTTTTGTAACGAGCAATTGTTGAAGGATTTTGAGCATCTTAACAACATTTTTTGTCAGCTGGAGACCTCCAACATGTTAGTGGACCTTATTAGCAGATATTCATGACTCAAAGAGAGTACTACACAACCATCTCATCCGTCAAAACAACGTTAAAGACGAAGGTCATCTATTCCTAAAAAGAAGGATTATGTTCCACAAATCTAGGAGTGCTTTAAAGGTGTAAAGTGGTGCTGAACTAGGGTCATTTGTCATTCGAGCATGTGACATTCATGATGTAACCATTATGTAATAAATAGGAGATAGAGTCCTATTAGGATTTTGTTTCGTTTAAAGGTAGATGTCAGTTTTCTGTTTTAAGTTAGTGATTTCAGTTATGATATGTGTCAGAGTAGAATTCGAGGATATAGCCACCAGGAAGATCATCCATATTGTAAAGAATGTCTATTTATAGACAAAACATCGAAGAAGCAAAAGGATTGGAATAATGTTGCAAATTGTTGCTTGTATGTTTTTTACCATTATCAGTAATACAAAGTGATATTTGACTTCCAGACCTGAGCTTCTCATGAGGTTTTTGATGCCTTATTGATCTGTATCTTTATGTTTAATCACTTGCAGTAGATTTCATCTCTAATTACTCACAATTCATATTATTATGCTCTAACTTCCTTTACTAGTGAAATTACTGTGTTTTCCTATGTTGTGTGTCTGAATTGTCGTTGTTAAAAACTTCTATCTGCCTCAGCTTCCATGTGAAGAACCACTGTCACTAAGACTACTGATTGTTGACTCCATAACCCCAATGGTAGCAAGCCTTCATTTTTCAACCTGCAATCATACAAAAGCAAGTTACAATTCCATAGAGTTAGTGATATAGTACTATATTTATTCAAAATCATAAACCCCCCTTTGAGAGAGCCCTCTCAAACTGAAGAGGCTAATCTTCAGTTAGAAGTGGTTTGAAATAATTACATTGAGTTGATTGATGAGCAACCAATCAAGATCAATTTGGTGATAAAATTTTGGTGTGTCTGCCGGGAACCTGAAGATATATTTCCTGAATTTTTTGTGCAATAAATGAAGTTGAACTCTTGGAGGTAGCAGGAGCTCAGAATCTATTCGCGGTTGCAACTACCTTGGTGACTCCATTTCAAAAATTCATGTTTAAAGGTGGCTTCGAGAAGGAGATACACGAGGAGCAATCCAGATCCTAACCCACCTGCTATTGTGGATAATCCAAACACAATTTCTAGAGGCAGCTCTTGAAAATCAAGTACCCAATCCCATTCAAGAGATTTTTCCTCTAAAATTTTAAGAATTCTAAAGATAAAAAGTTTCATGATAAAATTCAGGAAGTCTTGTTTAGGTCTGAAAATGAAAATGAATTGACTGAGATTGTTTTAGACCTGTAAAGAATAGGTATTGATACCTCAGCCTTAGTGACCCAAAAATATAAAGAAGAATTCTGGGGGGTAGTCACATCATATTTATTGTTAGAGAGGGAATATTTGGATAAGTTGAAGGAATTAGACCCATTTGAAATCTTGCTAAGAAGAAAATCTAGTATTCCTTTACCTGACTGGAGCTCATTTGTAATTGGACTACAAAGACCAACTACACCACCTCCTAATAGTTCTTCTTCTTCTACTGTTGTCCCTAAAAATACCATAGTCCCTGTCATCATGGCTAGAAATGTTCCACCTCCACTTGTTGTTGCACCTGCTAGATATGCTCCACTTGTTCTTCTAGCTGTCCTTAATGCCCTCCCTAGTAATTACTCTGCTAGAATTAAAACTTGGGGGAGTGATGAAGAAATTACAGATGAGGAACATGCAGACCAATTTAATGACTTCATAGACAAAGAGGAGGTTGACCATGAAGATGTCAAAATGAGACTATTTTCTAAAAGTTTTACTAGTGAGGTCAAAAATTGTTTTAAAGCCCTTGCTCCAGGAAGCTTGTATAATTGGAATGAGTTTGAGGATAATTTCTTGAGAAAGTGGGGAAATAGAACAAACCTTCTGCAAGCCCTCACTGAGTACAATAGTCTGAAAAGAGTTGCAGATGAAACTGTCCAAAATTTCTCCAAGAGATTTAACAAAGTCTATAATTCCATCCCTGCTCATCTTAAACCTCCACCAGGAGTTGCTCAATTGCACTATGCTGAGGCATTTGACTATGAATTCTCTATCCTGCTTAGAGAAAGAGAATCCCCTTCACTAGTATAAATGCAGAATGATGTTGTGAAGGTAGAAGTTAATATGATAGCAGCCAAGAAGTCTAAGATGGGAAAAACAAAATTAAAAGAAGAAGATAAGCCTTCCACCCAAGATGATAAATTGATTCTATGATGAAGAAAATGGAAAAACTCATGGATAGGCTTGCCCTTGGAAATGCTTCTGCACCTCTTGCACAACATGAGCCACAATTTAGAAATCCATAGTTTAGAAGGCCTCAGAATCAACAAAGACCAAGGGAAAACAGAAATCAGCCTGACCCTCAAGTGAGGCCTCCTTTTCAACAGAACTTAATTGATGAAGATGAAACTCAGCCTGAAATTCAAGAAGACTCCATTCATTGCCTAGATGAAAACATGTCTGGAATGTTTTTTACTAAAGAAGAACATGATGAGTCTGATCATGATATAAACAAGGGTGAAGAACCATCTAACCATATTAAGGGTTATCAACATGCAATCTTTGATATGCAAAAGAAATACAACCACAGAAACAGAAATTTCCCTATTACTGCAAATAAAACACAGCCCAAGAAAGATGCTCTTAAAGTAGGTGAGGTTAGAAAATATTCACCACCTCCTCCTCCTGTCAAAGAAAATGAAAATACTAATTATGTTTTTAGTTTTGAGAATGAGATTTCCAAAAGCAAGATCACAGTCCCTTTTGGAGAAATTCTCAGGTGAATGAGTACATAATTAAAATTGTAAAAATGTTGAATTCTCAATTAGGAGTTGCAGACACCCTTAATGTACAAGAATACCATCCTACCATCTACTTGGGACCAAGATTGGAAGATGAGAAGAATGAAGAAGTACCTCCTTTCTATGTCAGCCTTAGTATCCATGACATGACCTTACACAATGCCATGCTGGACTCAGGGGATTCTCATAACCTCATGCCTAAAGTGATTATGGAAAGGATGGGATTGGAAATCACTAGTCCATAAAAGGATTTTTTTTCTTTTGATTCAAAAAGAGTTCAACGCATTGGATTGATAAAAGATGTTGTTTTTTGCCTTAAACAAGTACCTGCCAAGACAATGGTAATGGAAATTGTGGTAGAAGACATTCCACCCAAGTTTAGCATGATTTTATCTAGGTCTTGGGCAACAAAAATCAAAGGCACCATGTAGATGGACTTAACATATGCCACCATTCCTGTTGTTGGTGAGAAAATAAGACTGTACAGAGAGACTAGGATGGCTTATATGGTAAGCAGTAAGGATAAACCTCAAAATTTCCCAATTTATGTTGTTGAGAATGAATTAGGATAAGCAATTATTTTCAATGAACTAACTGATGAAGCAGAAAATGAAAGGAAATAAGAAATTCAAGAGGCTGAAAATCATAAAATCATTGAAGAAAAAGCAAAGGGCTGGTGGTTGTTTCACTTTGAAGGATCTGCTAGAAGAGAGGGGGATGGAGCAGGCATTTGGATCACAACTCCTAATGATGAGAATAAGTTATATTCTTTCAAACCGAACTTTGATTGCATAAACAATATGGCTGAATAGGAATCTCTATTTTTGGTTTGGAAATTCTGAAAAAATTGGGTGCCCAAAAAATTTCAGTTTGTGGAGATTCCGAATTGGTAATTAAACAAGTTGAAGGAATATATCATACCAAGGATGTGATAATGATAGCATACAGAAACATGATCATGGAGATGTTGGAAAAATTTCAAGAATATTCATTTATTGTGAAAACTATGGATCAAAACTCAGTAGTTGATTCCCTATCTATTTCTGCAAGTTTGTTTGTTATCCCTGCACATTCCACTGAAAAGTATGAGATTGAAGTTCGTCACAGGCCTGCCATCCCAGAAAACATCATCCATTTGCAAGTGTTTGAAGATGACCAGCAAATCAAAAATTTTATAGAATTGAAGGAGGAGTTTGAAAGCACACAAGTAGATCAGCAAAACATGCTTGTTGAAACTAAGGGTAATTTTCAATCTTTGCAACTGAAGAATAATTGTATACCCAAGGGTCTTATTCCACTTGAAAAGTGTTTTGACCAAAATGATGTGTTCAAGTCTCCTAGAATGCAGGCTGATGATGAAGAGGTAGAAAGTTGTAATCTTGGTACAGTAGCAATGCCTAAAATCATAAAACTTTCTAATTTTATTTCTGTAGAAATGAAACAAAAATATATTGAGATGATGAAAAGTTGCATTGATTTTTTTGCATGGAGTTACGATGATTTGAAGAAATATGATCCTAATATTATTCAGCATACCATTCCTATTAAAGAAAATGAGAAACCTTTCAAACAGAAGTTGAGAAGGATTAATCCATTGCTCATGCATTTGATTGAGAAGGAAATTAAGAAGCTATTTGATGCAAAAATTATTGTTCCTATTGGATTCTCAAAATCGCTTGCTAACTTGGTACCAGTCAGGAAAAAGAGTGGAGAGATTAGAATCTGCATTGATTTCAGAAACTTGAACAAGGCTTCTCTGAAGGACAATTACCCTCTCCCTAAGATGGATCAAATTCTGCAGAATATTGTTGGTTCCCAAAGGATGTCTATGCTGGAGGGTTTTTCAGGATACAATCAAATATTGGTACACCCAGACGATCAGGAGAAACTGATTTTACCACAGCATGGGGAACATTCATGTATGCCAAGATGCCCTTTGGTCTAATGAATGCAGGAGCGACCTTTCAAAGAGAAATGGACATTTCCTTTGCCGAGGAGAAGGATAATTTGGTAGTTGTTTATCTAGATGACATAAATGTATTCTCAAGAAGAGAGGAAGACTACTTGAAGCATCTGGAGAAAGTTCTACTAAAGTGTAAAAGATTTGATATTTCTCTTAATCCCACTAAAATTATTTTTGCTCTAACCTCTGGAAAGTTGCTTGGGCATATTATATAAAAGGATGGGATAAAGATTTATCCAAATAGAGTCAATGCCATTTAGAAATTTGACTTGCCAAGGAACAAAAATAAAATTCAGTCTTTCCTTGGAAGAGTGAATTTTTTTAGAAGGTTTATCCCCAACTTTACTGAGATTGTCAAAGATATAACCAAGATGTTGAAGAAAGGAGTTGATATTAAAGGGACAGTTGAAGCAAAGCCGTCATTTGAAGAAATTAAGAAAGCACTCACTCAAGCCCCAGTATTGATTAGCCCATATTTTTCAAAATAATTTCTAGTTTTTACATTTGCATCAGAAAACACCATTGCTGGATTTTTACTGCAGAAAGGATAGCAAGGTACAGAGTAGCCCATTTCATTCTTTAACAGAACCCTTTCTAATTCAGAGCTGAAATACAATATTTTAGAAAAATAGGCATATGCTTTGGTCAAATCCATTAAATACTTCATAATCTATATTCTGCATTCTCATGTCATAGCATTTGTGCCTAACACTGTGGTGACGGACATTTTGACTCAAGTTGATCGTGATGGTAAGCGACGAAAGGGGATAACTAATTTGTTGGAGTATGATATATAAATCAGACCTACAAAATTGGTGAAAGGACAAGGGCTAGCAAAGATGATGGCACAGTCCAATTTTGACTGTCTTGATATGAATATTATTGCAGAAATTTCAGAGTTGTCAGATGAAGATGAAGAGTTGATTCCTAATGAAGAAAAGTACATTTTATCTGACTGGTACAGAGACATTGTCTTTGTCTTACATCATCATAGAGCTCCTACTGAATTGACTAAATGTAAAGCAAGGTTTGTAAAGTTGAAATCTCTAAGGTATTGCATTATAGATAAAAATATCTACTGGAAAGATACTCGTGGCATTATTTTAAATTGTTTGTTGGAAGAGGAAGCTGAAAAGGTGATTGAAGAGTTTCATAAAGGAGATTGTGGAGGTCATCACTATTGGAAGGCCACAACAAACAAAATTCTCAGAGCAGGGTATTACTGGCCTACCATGTTCAAGGATGTTTACAAGAAGATAGTTGCCTGCCATGAATGCCAGGTTTTTTATGGTAAGAAAAAGCTAGTTCCTTTACCCTTGATGCCAATTTATGTTGAGGTGTCTTTCCAACAGTGGGGGATAGATTTTATTGGTGAAATACACCCATCTTCTTCAGGGCAGCATCGCTGGATCCTGATGGCAATAGATTATTTCACCAAGTGGATTGAAGCAATCCCAACAAGGCAGGAAAATGATTCATTCATCATACAATTCTTAGAGAATAACATATTGTCCAGGTTTGGTTGTCCTATGAAGATTATTACTGAAAATGCACAGGCTTTTTTCAAATCCAAAAGGTTGATTAGCTCTTGTCATCAGTATCACATTACACTTGGACACTCTATTGCTTATTACCCACAGGGTAATGGTATTGCTGAATCTTCTAACAAAAGCATTGTGAGAATGATTAAGAAGGTTCTGAAGGAAAACAAAAGATCTTGCCATTTGAATTTGAAGTATGCTCTGTGGGCTGATATAGTATGTACAAAAAGATCAATTGGTACTTAACCTTATGAGTTAGTGTATGGAGCTAAAGCCATTTTTCCCACATCCTTAGGAGTGCCTGTTATGAAGTTGCTGCAAGGACTAGAGGAGGAGCCTAATTCTATTCAAAGGAGAATAAACCAACTTATAGCTCTGTAGGAAAAAAGGGAGGAGGTATATAACAACCATCAGTAGTCACAAAACATAATAAAGAAGACATTTGACAGGAACGTCAAAGAAGAAAATTTTCAGATTCAAGATGTGGTGTTGAAATGGGAGGCCAGAATTGACGAAAAGGGGAAACATGGTAAGTTTGAAAATATCTAGAAAGGACCATTCATAATAGCAGCATTCCATGGCAACAACACTTATCTACTACAGGAGATGGATGGAAAACCTTGTGTTGGAGGGCCTGTAAATGGAAGTTTTCTAAAGCTCTATTCCTCTTAAGTTCTATTGATTTTTCACTCCATTGTATATATTCCATTTTATTATTTTTTCTTGCTAATAAAGACAAGTTGATCATCAAACTTGAGCCTGAGGTGAAGGCCATCGGAGTTTGAAGAAGGCTTGGCAAATTTCAGATTTTTTATTTCCAAAAAAAAAAAGATGGATGGCACTGGAACTACATGTTCTTTAGTGTACCACAGGGGCACACCATCCTAAGTGGAGCCACTGTTATCACTCATAAAATTGTGAAACATTACTTGACATGGTCATACAGTTCACTCATCAAAAGGATAAGGTCTCCTTAAGCCTTTTCAAGTTGGTATAGGAAAATTTCATTTTTCACATGTTTAATCTATCCTAAGGTTCAAGGTCACCTCCATTTATGTCATTTCATGTCCCATCAATCCTCATATGGTGTCATTTTTCATTCCCCATGAATTTAAATTCAAAAAGGGCACTTGTGTCAGATTTTTAAAAATTCGTAGCATTTTATACAACAAAGCAACAGTTTTCGCTACAAAACTGCCTAATAGTTTCGTAGCGAAACTGTCAGAGGTTAAACTAACTACACTACGAAAATCTGTTTTCTTACCTGTCTTGTCAAATTCGATATGAAATTTCATTCTATGATTATAGGAGTTAGGGTGGTTGTCATTCGAGTCTGTTATGGTTAATTCAAAGGTACATACCCGTGTCTGAGGTGATCATTACCCTTTTTGGCATGCATGTATCATGATTAAAGCATGAGATGTCATTGAAACCATAAAACCTTACCCCAATTAGCCTTTTTGTCATATTCTGCTTTATCTTTGCATGTAATTGGATCTCTAGAGAGTTGCTTCATCGAGCCAAGTAGGTTGTTGGAAGATTTGAACTTTGCAGGTGTCATCAAGAAAGCGAGGTTGTGAAGATATAAAGCACCCATGGTTGCAAAGTGGAAAACAAACAAAGGTGGTAATTGCCACAGGTATGAGCCCATGGAAATGAATTTTATCAATGAAGACCCAACTGCCATGGAGGTTTTCAGAATAATTGGTTGCTTGCAATTCTGTCAAAGGTTGCAGGGTTTTCATCTACAGGTTTCCAAGGATTTGCAACCAACTTCACAGGAAAAACTTCAAAAGTGGGAATTCTGAACCTTACAGTGACACTAGATAACATTTCATCAGCAACAAGAATCCCTAGAGGAGTGGAACAGTGGTTTAAAAGCATCAAATTCACAATGCAGGACTGCAAAGAATTCATCAAACTAGATTACAGTGAAATTGATTTGACAAATGTTATGATCCCTATGGGTTTCATGAAGGACAATTATTCAAAGCTGCTAATGATCATCTAAAAGTATTTTACCTATGAGGGACAGTTTCACATGGTATACTCCTATCACCTCAGACTTCTACTGCATTTTTGGGTAAGATGTCACTTGACTTGCCTTTTTATTTATACAGAAGTCTAGGGAAAATGTCAAATAAATTTCAAATAAAAAAATAAGGCAATTAAACTTCTCTTTTTCATCATGGTTTGATTAATCTATTGGTTTTAGAGGAATTGAAGAGGTTAGATAGAGATTGGAGTTCCTTTTTGTTCATGAGTGGTTATTAAATTGATGTTGTCACTCCTAAGAGAGCCTCCAAACCTAGAAACATTTCATCACCAACTATGGCATAGGAAGTTGAAAAAGGGAATAGATCATCTCCTCCAGAACCAGTGAGCATGGAGGGAGAGCCTTTGCAGAAGATTGACACACCTAAAACAACACCTGCAAAACATAAGCAAACATTCAGCAAAAAAAGCAGCAAGAGAGTCACTAGGAGCTAGACATTGGCTAAAGGAAACGTAGAGGACATATTGCATTCAATTGACATTGAAGAAACTCCCATTGTCCAAGCTAAGAACATTGAAGATGGAGGAAGAAAGCTGAAGAAAGGTAAGACAACTAAAAAATTAGAGTTTGCAGGTGATGATGTTGGTTTCATGTTTCAACCTAGAAATCCAATGACCAGACATGAAAGAAAGGTCATGGACAACAACAACGAGATTGAGAAGATAAATGAAACTGCTCAACCACCAAGCATCATAGATCTGTCTTCACCTGAAAAAGAACAGCTATTTATCAAACAAAGAAAAGGTAAAGAGAAAATTAGTGAAAAATCATAAACTGAAACCCTTAAAGAGTAGTTGAAGGTGGAAGGTGAGGAGATATCAGTTTTGAAGCAAGAGGCAAAGAAACGCAGAGTTGATAAAGTTCAGTTTGAGCAAATGAGAAAAATCTGGGAAGATCAAGTCACCAGTGTTTCAAAGACCTTGGACAATACAGAAAAGTTGATAAAGTGGACTCAACCACTAAGAGGAGAGGTCAAAAACATCAAAAATATAAACTTTCACTTGCAATCCAATAACAAGGCATTAAAGGACAAAGTGAAATATCTTCAGGAGCAATTGGATCTGATTCATGTGGAGTTGGAAAAGAAAGAATTGAAAATGAAAGTGGTAGAGGAGCCCATTAGTCAACTGATTGTAAATGAGGAGGAAACACCACAAGAGTAATAGGTTAATATGGAATATGTTTTAGGAGGTTCATAACATGCAGAGAACCCAAATTTTGCAGGTGGGGAAATTTTTTTGAAGACCATATTGAAAACAACATTTTCTGGTTTTTTACACATTTTCATAGTGTACCTCAAGCTTGAAGCCAGAAATACTCTACGAAAATTCCTGTAGGTGCTTTTTTGCATTTAAACTCAGTTTTGGCATGTTTTAAGGATAGATATTGATGGTTTTCAAAGTTTCATGGCATACTAAAGATGTTGGAATAACAAATAAGTCAATAAGATTGATGGAAAAACCATTTTTCTCACGCTACTAAAACTCGCTACGAAACTGTCTTGCTTTCGTAGCGAGCAATTGTTGAAGGATTTTGAGCATCTTAACAACATTTTTTGCCAGCTAGAGACCTCCAGCATGTTATTGGACCTTATTAGCAGATATTCATGATTCAAAGAGAGTAATACACATCCATCTCATCAGTCAAAACAACGTTAAAGATGAAGGTCATCTATTCCTAAAAAGAAGGATTATGTTCCACAAATCTAGGAGTGCTTTAAAGGTGTAAAGTTGTGCTGAACTAGGGTCATTTTTCATTCGAGCATGTGACATTAATGATGTAACAATTATGTAACTGTTTCATTAATAGGATAAAGGAATGTAATAAATAGGAGATAGAGTCCTATTAGGATTTTGTTTTCTTTAAAGATAGTTGTCATTTTTCTATTTTAAGTTAGTGATTTCAGTTATGATAGGTGTCAGAGTAGAATTCGAGGATCTAGCCACCAAGAAGATCATCCATATTGTAAAGAATGTCTATTTATATAAAAAACATTAAAAAATAAAAAGGTTGGAGAATATATATTGCACCAAATTGTTGCTTGTATGTTTTTTACCATTATCAGTAATACAAAGTGACATTCTACTTCCAAACCTGAGATTCTCATGAGGTTTTTGATGTCTTATTGATCTGTATCTTTATTTTTAATCACTTGCAGTAGATTTCATCTCTAATTACTCAAAATTCATAATATTATGCTATGACTTCCTTTAGTAGTGAAACGATTGTGTTTTCATATGTTCTGTGTGTGAATTATCTGTATTAAAAACCTCTATCTACCTCAGCTTTCATGTGAAGAACCACTATCACTAAGACTACTAATTTTTGACTCCATAAGCCCAATGGTAGCAAGCCTTCATTTTTCAACCTGCAATCATACAAACCAAGTTAAAATTCCATAGAATTAGCCATCTAGTACTATCTTTATTCAAAATCATAAACCCCCCTTTGAGAGAGCCCTCTCAAACTAAAGAGGCTAATCTTCAGTTAGAAGTGGTTTGAAACAATTAAATTGAGTTGATTGATGAGTAGCCAACGAAGATCAATTTGGTGATAATAGTATTGTGAGGGATTTGGTGCTTCCATATCAATTCGTATCTTGATAGAGTTCCAGTAGTAGTTGGTTGAGGTAGGAGCCTCCTGTGGGCTGTAGCCTACAGAAAAATACATGGGAGTTGGTGCTTTCATATCAAGTTGTAGCTTGATAGATGTCCAGTTGGAGCTGTTTTAGGTAGGAGCCTCTGGTAGATTGTAGCCTATAGAAAATAGATGGGAGTTGGAGCCTCCTTGCAAGTTGTAGCTTGCAGAATTTGAGGTAGTAGCCTCCTGTAGGTTGGAGCCTGTAGAAAATTAGTGGTGAGAGGGATTTGGAGCTTGCATTTGCATCACAACAATAATAAGATGTGGTTTTCTCCCTTATGGGTTTCCACTTATATCTGTTGTCTATGTGCTTGATGATTATGTGTTGATGTGATGTTTTAATATGCTTAATTACTTTCTCTACACACATTAAGTTTGTTGATTCATTATGTATTAAGCTACTTATGAAATGAAGGTATAAATGAGTTGAATGAAAAGAGTTTTAAATGTCCAATAATGTATTAAACTGATTCACCCCCCCTCTTAGTTTAAATAAGGGTTCATCATATATGTGCTTCCCAATCCTTAAATAATATTTCCTTGTGAAATTTATCTACCTAGCCTTTCCTTTGCCTAAGTCTGATGCTTGTCACTGAATGTGTTCATTGATTTTCTTCTGAATCTTCTCACACTCAAGTTTTTGGATAGCCACTTATTGGATCAGTATTTCATTTGAATCACAATAAGAGCTAGTGATAGAAGCTTTTTGTAAAAATACTTCTTGTTGTTGTTTTAGTTTAGCATTCACATCCAATGCTTCCTTTATGAATTTCTCTAGTAATCCCTTGATTTGTAATTTGTTTATTGCTGCTTCCAGTTGTGTTTGCTTTTTTTTAAGTTGCACTTGATGTTGCAAATTTAATCTTTCAAAATCCTTTTGAAACTGGGACATTTTCATTTCCATTTTCTCACTGGAGTTAGACTTTTATTGATCTAACAGTCTCTCTAAATCTTGTATTTTATCTTCTTTCCGCTTCAACAAAATTTGAACTTCAGTGGCTTTATCAATAGTGGTAGTATAATATGCCCTTGCAAACTATGATAACTTGGTTAAATGCTCAGTAGGATTACCTAGAGGATCCTTCCATAAAATGTCAACAAATTCATTTGTAAGACTTGAGACTGTATCATCAATTCTTCTCCTTCTTCTTCTATTGACTACAACATTATGACTGGGATTGTAGAAGACATCTAGTGAAGGGATTTCATCAATTTGTAAAACTATCTACTCTGTAGGGTAAGCCAGAATGATCTCTTGATCATGAGTTTCAAGAACTTGTTGTAATGGAGTAATAGTTTCCACTAATTTCTGAGAATGTTCTGGCATCTGAAATCTGGTAGATTGATCAGTATTAGGATTTGTTTGACGTTGTTTTAGTGCCTTAGAAAACTTATCCCATTCACTCTTCAAATCCTTTGGCTGAGATTTTTCTGACTGATCAGGTGTATATTGGATGTGTTGAACTTATTGGGAAGATGATTCAGTTCCATTAATTCTTCCTTTCTCTTGCATCTCAATCTCTTTGATTATTTGATCAATTACATTTTTTGGGTTCTCATTTCTATTTTCGAATTCATTATCAGAATGATCTGAATTATGATATTGATGTTCTGATTGCCTTAACTCATCTTCAGACATGTCTTTAGCTTCATTATCCAAGCTAATACTTGGAGTCGGTCCATTGACATCTTCAATAGTCAATATATCTAGAGGAATCCTTTCCAGTCTCTTGTTTATGTGTGCTTGGAAGGCTTCCAATTCATGTTGATTGAGTTGACTGGATGCAAATTTTAGTACATCTAAAAACTTTTGAATACCTTGAAAGAAATCATCAAATCTATCTATCTATTTCACAAAATGCTTACTTTGAGCTCTGTGATGAAGTTATTAATTACATCATTGGGGTCATATGACCACTTTGGCATTACAGCCAAATTCAAAAAATTAACATTTGAAACTTTCTTGTAGGTATGACCAATATCAAAAAGTGCAAAAGTACTGCACTGTAAAGGGAAATTAGGCCAAATGGCCTTCTTAGCATCTTTGAGCTATTTTGAAATATCATTTACCACAAGTTGGTGAGAAATCTCTCTAACAAGTAGCTTGTCAGGAACATAATATGGCAGGACGTGGGGAGAAGCATAACTCTCGAAAACTCTGACATAGGTAAAAATTTCTTCAGTAAACCATCTATCAATGGGAAAAATGTTTGTACTAGCTTCTTTGGAAATCCTAGGGGCTTTCTTGTTAAATATAATCTAGTGCATAGGCAGTATGACTCTATGGAAAATTTTGTAAAAATGTAGATGAAAATTCGACTCCCAAAGGGCTCTGTGGTAAATGTGGATTGGATTAGGGTCTTGGGTCGTCCATTTCCATCCCATGGTAGGAAAACTCGAAGAAAATAAAATTGTGTCCATGACATAGGCACTCATGTAAAAGGGGGTTATTTCCCTAGAGGAAACACTTCTTTTAATCCTATACTCCATGATATTTCTGGCTAAATTATCAGATAGGAGATTTTCCCAATTCAGAATTAAGGAATTGACAATTGCATCAATTAATGGAACCCAATCTACAGAAAACCTAGTATTATCAGACTTTGAAAATAATCTACATAATATACCAGCAGCATAGCAATAAGGGGAAGGAATTTGTGCTATTGGGTACGTACCGTGTTTGTCCCGTTTAAGCTTGCCCTGGTAATCCTTCCATTCTTTTATGACTTTCATCAGGTCTGGATTTTTTGTTCCAAAGTTTTGAACAAAAGCTTCATCATAGTTCTGCTGCGAGACGAGTAAGTGGTACATTGCCCTCAAATCTTCTACACTTAATGAACGTATATTCTCGCCCTTTGAATACTTAAATGTTCTATCTTCTATGTTTAAGTGGTCAATTACCCACTTAACCATATATGTATAGGGAAGAATATTTGGCCTTGCTACTACTTTATGGATGAATGAGCATGAAACGTCGAAATAGGTCGGGTTTGAAGGAACTGACACGCCTGTTGTAGCAACTTTGATTATTACCCTTGGCTTTTCATTCTCAAAGAATTGATACATTGCCTCCCACGAGGAATTTCCGCAATCCTTGTCACAGTTGGTATCTGAGAATAGGGGAGATAGATCTGAGTCTTCAGTAGATGATGCTTGGGAAGTTTCCTTGCCTTTCTTGCTCATCTTTGTTATCCTTGCTCTGTTAAGTGGTTTCCAGAATTCAAGCGAACATAGCCAACTTAAAAAATAGAGAGAATAGAGAGATATATAGAATTAAAGCGATATAATCTCAAATATGATGTTAAATCATTCAAAACATGCTCGAAGTAGATATGAATATTTCAGACCTTACTCCTATTAAATGTTGTTAATCAACGATAATTCTTTCAATCAAATCTCTTACACACCTTCACGTGAAATATCTATCGATCAATTTGAGATGTTAGATTTAATATTCAGTTGATTAGATATGAATAATTTCGCACACTTGAGTGATAACTATCATTTATTTCATATCGCAAATTAAAAATATTTCCATTAGTAATGTTACCCATAAATTTTGTGAAATGTGATCTGCGCAAATCACACATCGCAATTTCCATACGGTAACGAAACTTGTATTTATTTATTTGCTGCGAAATGTGAAGTGCAGTAAAATAATTATGCCGATGTTCTTTATCAAACACTTGAATTTTTAATTTTCTCACTTCATTGACTCATCGGGTCCGTTTAATCGCAACTCTTACCAAATTGTTATAATTTTTATCACTTTACCAGGCGCGATGCAATTTTCTTTTATAGTGGTGTTTAAAGCTTTCGTTATAGGAGTTTAATATGACTTCGGAAAGGTTTAGCACATATCGCAGTCTGCAAGACTTAATATGTTTTAATTTGTTTAAGCTCGTAAGTTATGCGATTTACGATGCGCGCTAAGGGATGAAAGCGGAAAGGAAAAGAACTTTATTTCCTAAAGTTTTTTTACTTAGGCTAAAATAAAATTAAACAAAATAAATTTCCTATTTATTTTTAAAGGGTCCCCATTTAGTAAAAATAAATGGGGGTTGTTGTATAGCACAACAGAACCATGAAACAGTGCGGAACCTTGAAACAAAGCAAGGAGGCAGAACCATGAATTAAAGAATCTTTGTAGAATCAGTGAGGAGTCTAAAAGATTCCCTGGAGGGAAAATTTTCACAGTGTCAAATTCATGGCAAGTTTATACTCAAAAAAACTGGAATTTCATGGGGAATGTGATGGCGTGGTCCATTTCCTCATCCAAGCAGCAGAATTTCAAGAAGTCAACAGTGAGGAATCTTCGCATAATCTTGAGGAATCTAAAAGATTTCCTTGGAGGCTAATTTTTTACAAAGGAAAAATGATGCCGACTTTATAGTCATTTTTCTCATAAATTCAAGGAGCACAATGGTGTGCTCAGAATTTTCATCCGAGCAGTGGATTTTTCGCCCATCTCTAGGAAGGAATCTTTGGGGGAATCTTCAATATTCCTGAGGGTCCAAATTTTGACGGTGTCATAAAGGGGCCAAGTTTATAGTCGTTTACAACGATTTCATGCCACTAATTCAATTGTGCAATCCATTTCGTCAGTAGAGCTTCGCATTTTCAAGTCATCCCCAAAAGTGGAGATATATGATGCAGTAATGTCATTTATTTCTTTGATTTTCTAAGATGATGATATTGTTGTGGAGATCCTCATTACCATTATGTTGAAGGATACTTGTATGCCACGTCATGTGATAATTTATTATCTTCTCATGCTGAAGGAGGGTCCAAATGAGTGAGAGTTCTTATAGGATAACATATCGTGTAGAGACATGGCACTCTAGTTGAGGGAATTTATCCTTGTAATGGAAAATAATGTACCATGTACTCATTTTCATATTGAAGCATTTAATGAAGAAGCCTCCTCACTCTTGACACCAAGCCCAGCGACGTAACCCACATTGGGTTAAATCCATTATCAATGAGTGTGTCTCCTTGTTGTCATTATGTTTCTTATTCTTTAAAGTATGCACACGTGGTTGTTCATATTATTTCACATGCAATTCTGCTAACATCACATAAGTAAAAGATCTTGGTGAATTTCGGTAGCTAAAGAGATCCAGATCAAGTTAGGTGTTAGAGTGTTCTTCTTGCTGATGTGAATGATAACTAGAGATTAAACGTGCAATAAGAAGGAAAATGGAGGATGATAGAGATCTCTACGAGGCATTATACAAAATGGCCGACATGGTAAATATAATGTATGCATATTATGAGTAGAAAATGGCAAGAGAGGAATAGGAGAATAAAAGGGCAGAGGATGATGCTCCATCTCCACCTTCTAGTGATTATTCATCTTCTTCATCGTCTTCTCATCATTTGTATGAGGAGATATATCATAGCCTTCAAGCAGAGAATGCTAAATTGAGGAGAATTATATGAGAAGAAAAAGAGAAGTAGAGGTTGCAGTTACGAGCCACGAAGAAGCCTTGGAAAAATTGAAGAAAAACAAAGGCTTAGCAAAGCCATCATCACATGCTTCCAAACCTACAGGTGAGGTAAAAAGTGTTGATCGTTCTTCAATTTCATTTTCACACTATGTTATTTTTGTTGGAAGCCTTGAAGTACACATTTCAAGAATTGCCCTAAGATTCCTTACCAAGATGGGGTACACTGAAGGAGAGTGCTATTCCTCCCATGATAGTGCACATTGCAGAGGAATAGTTAAGGAAAGCTCTCATCACTAGGATTGCACCATAGACAGTCTAGAGAGGTATAAAAAGTCTCAGTATTCTAAATTTAATTTTGATTACAAGCATATTGTTAATGATGAGCAGAAATCATGGCGCTGAAAACCATGTATTTTTTGTGGTTTGTGTAATCATGTGGTTGCTGAGTGCTGAAATAGAATGACAACAAGAAAGAGGATGATGCGTGAAATACCTTCTCCACATCATGGAAAGAAGAAGGTTAAGCAGGTTTGAAGGAAGAAGACTTTTTGCAATCATTGCAGAATAGGTGGGCATCAAAGAGCCACATGTTGGAGGCTTCATACAGAGCAACGTCTCAAGGACAAAGCACCCATGCAGGAACCAGTTGGAAAAGTTGTTCAACAAGAAAATCTACCACGGGGAGATGATGACCCATTTACTTTGATGAGGGATAGATGGTTTTTGATATTTTTTTGATAGCTAGGGTATTAGTTTCTATTATGATGTAAAATTTACCAAAGAGTGTGTGTTATAAACTCTTGACAAGTGTGGGGATGCTTCTGTCATTATTGATCATGTAATTGAACATGTAATTTGCAAAGATTGTACTACAGGTTTGCAGAGGAAGCAAGTTTTGGTTCATCAATTATGGCTCTGAAGAATAAAATTGAAAGAGAAGGAAGTGTGTCCTGTCAGGGAACTTGTTTTGAAAACAATGTAACACAACATTTGCATATTATGTTCATGATTTTGGAGGACCAAATGCTCCTCATAGGGAGGAATGATCTAGGTGGCTCCAAAAATGATCCAAATTCAGAAGTGGCTTTGGAAAATCTCAAAAACAAAAGTTGTTGGATTGAATTGAAACTAGGGTCAGATCGAAGAGCTAGGTGAGAGATTTACAATGACACAAACGTTGCCTCAATCTGAGTTCGTATGAGAAACTTATTATAGTTTAAAGATTGACATGACAAGCAAAAAAGGGGGGCCCACAGTGTGCGAGATGGCATATCAGCTAGCAAGTGTGAAGTTACATGGAAGCCCATCAACCATTGACACATGACACTCCATCATTGGCTCCTTAGCCCTATAAAAAAGACAAAAAAAATATTATTAAAAAATAATAACCAGAAACAAATAAAAATGGTTATTATATTAAATAATATGGTTATTAAATAATCATATAAATTCACATGGATATTAAAAATGGACATGGTCCAACCCATACAAAACCATTCAACGAAATATATATTAAGTGTCATATGGTTATTAATTTAATAATCATATAAAACAAAAACAAATATAAAAATCAAAACCATATAAAAACACCCAAGGAATTAATTGGCATATGGAATATGGGTATATTTAATAAAAATACAGTTATATATATTAAAGCACTCCAACAAACATCCCGAAATAATTCGGTTAACCATCTATAACCCACGGTTTTGGTAAGTGGAGGAAATTGGGCTAATTTTAAAGTTAAAATTCGTTGAGTTTGGATTCTATTACAAACCATTATAAAAATGAGTTTTGGTTATAACAAAATGAGAGGGCACAAGGTTGAACTTGAGGCTATCACAGACTATATCTAATAGCTACCAATGAACCACAAGGGGGAACCTTGGGTAGTTCGCCCTGTTTTATACATTTAAACACAATTTTGATATAATGCAAGAGGCCCACGAAGGAGGTAGCAGAACTTGGTTGGGTGGAATATGGATGAACGGTGTGGAATCGCAAAGTTTTGGAACCATGACATAGAGTGGAACCTTGAAACAAACCAAGGAAGTGGAACCATGAATTAAAGAATCTTTTCAGAATCAGTGATGAATCTAAAATATTCCTTGGAGGGAAAATTTTCACAGTGTTAGATGTATGGAAAGTCTATACTCAAACGAATAGAAATTTGGCAAGAAACGAGATGGTGTGGTTCATTTCCTCATATGAGTAGCATAATTTTGGGCAATCAGTAGTGAGGAACATTTGCAGAACCTTGAGGAATCTAAAAGATTCCCTTGGAAGATGACTTTTTAGAGAGGCATAATGATGTCGACTTCATAGTCATTTTTCTTATAATTTCGCAAGGAGCGCGGTGGTGTGCTCAAAATTTTCATCTACGCAGTGCTTTTTTTACACATCTCTAGGAAGGAATCTTTGGGGGAATATTCAAAATTCCCGAGGGTTCATATTTTTCCGGTGTTAGAAAAGGGCCAAGTTTATAGTCGTTTGACATGATTTCATGCCACAAATTCAATGGTGCAGTCCATTTCATTAGAAGAGCTTCACATTTTCAGGCCATCCCCAGAAGTGGAGGCATATGATGCAGTAATTCCATGTCTTTCTTTTTATTTTCTAATATAATGATATTTTTATTGAGATCCTTGTTACCATTATGTTGAAGGATACTTGTATGCCATGTCATGTCAGAATTTATTATCTTCTCATGCCGAAGGAGGGACCATATGAGTGAGAGTTCCTATAAGAGAATGTCTCGTGGAGAGACATTTCACTCTCGTTGAGGGAATTAATTTTTGTAATGAGAAAGAATGTACCATGTACTCATCTTCATCTTGCAACATTTAATGAAGCGACCTCCCCACTCTTGACACTGGGCCCAAATACGTAACCAACACTGCGTGAACTCCCTTATAAATGTGTGTGTGTCCTTTGATTTGATGGTCTTCATTATGTTTCTTCTTCTTTAGAGTATGCACATGTGGTTGTCCATATTCTTTCACATGAAATTCTGCTAACATCACAAAAGTAAAAGATCTTGGTTAATTTTGGTCGTTGAAGAGATATAGATCAAATAAAAAAGCTCTTCACAATTTATGTGTACATATATATACTTGTAGTTTTTGATGTCAATAGCACTTCTTTAATATAAAGAAGAAAGTAGTGGCTAAAACACATCCTCCCATCTGATACTGATTGGGAATCAGGAGATAGACAATGCTCACTAATCATGTGACTTAACAATCTGGTAGAGCATACAAGCCAATTAAATGGGAAGCTTCAATTTTAGGTAAACATGCCCATCATGTCATTGATAAATGCAAATTCCATATCATAAAATAGTTGCTGCTAAACAAATTTTGTGCCTAAGAAAGGAACATTCACTCTCGTATTGCAAACGTAAGAGAGGAAACTTCAGTTTCATAATTCTGGTGAAAAGGAATAAGCATGTACTAAACCAATCGCTACCGTAAAACTTTGAAGGATATCCAATGATTCTCCATAGTTGTGATTTGGAAAAAACGAGGATATATCGTGAGGAATTCAAAGCCTATTATGATCCAAGCACCTGGAAAATGATAGAAAGTCATTAAATACAATACCATGCCCCAGAACTGCCATATAGACATATACACATTTTTCCAAACCAGTGATTATATATATATTATTATTATTATTATTATTATTATTATTATTATTATTATTATATATATATATATATATATATATATATATATATATATATATATATTATTTTTTTTTTTTTTTTTTTTTTTTTTTTCGGTATTGTGATACTGGTATAATCATCGTAGTACCTATGGCCATCACAATTTCCACGCCTCAACGTCGCAATTTCCATGCCTTAACGTCACAATTTCCACACATAAACATCGCACTTTCTACGCCTGTACAATGTAATTTACACGCCTAAACGTCAAAATTTCCATGATATCTAAACGTCACAATTTCCACACCTTACCGTCACAATTTCCAAGCCTAAACGTCATAATTTTGAGAACAAAAACATGTTGTCTTCAAATGAGATGTGAAGATGATTTTCGTTGAAATTTCAACCCCAAGAATTGTGATGAATATTTCGGTTGAACTTTTGACAATGAAGGAGATGTCGAAAATATGACTAGTTTAACATTTCGTGAAACCTCCTTTTTGTCGTTATAACTGCGAATGATCATCATAAGAAAGAAAAAGAGCCGTAAAAAAATGGCTCAATATGTAGTAGTGAGGGCCTTAGTCTCGATGATATAATCCATACCTTGAGAGATTCTATTATATTGCAACTTCCATAGACCAAGTGTCATTCTCCATGGTCTTAATCCAATCTCTTCTTTCCCATTGAAAAGATGTTTTTTCGGTTCTTTCGTACCTATGGTTCTTAGAGAGGAAGTGCCTATACTCATCAAACACCTCCTTTCCTAGGCTTCTTGAACGACGAGATTTAAATTTAGGATCACAAAGTGGACAAGCAAATTTACCCTTTGTTTGAACACCTATAAGAGATGGATTAATTTTTATTTCAATTATTAATTGAAGTATGTATAATGAATGGACTATTTACAAAAAAAATCATGAAATGAACTTCATAAAACTAGTAAACACTATTAAAGTGCATGGTAATGTTATAATATACCACATAAATGTGTTAGCCCTGGGGCATCATGAATTTTCCATACAAGCATTGCATGGAATTCAAATTCCCTTTGTGCATCTGCTGGTCTAGAGATATCATACATAGTGATGCCCTTACATAATTACAGTAACTCATCGATAAGAGGCTCGATATATAAATTCATATCTTTGAACTGGTACTTACCTAATTGATTTAACATACAGTACATAATTCCCAAATATATGAGTAACAAAAAAGAAATAAGACATGATTGAACATATATGAGTAAACACAAAAATATAAGACATACGCATGAAACAAACAAGAAAAATCATGATATGTTATTGTGTAAATGAATATATTTATTCTAAAAAAAATAATACTTGGAAAAATCATTGTCAACATTATGTTCTCCCTCTTTATTGACATACGAGGAGGAATGTTATTGTTGATAAGGAAAATGGGCCACACCAAGTAAATAGATCTTAGCTCCCCAAATGGATTAACTCTGTCAGCTGCTAATGAAAGCTTAAGATTACAAGGTTATTTTTTAAACTTTGGCCATCTTTCCTCTATATTTGTAAATGCAAATCCATCTGTAGGTATTTGAAGAACACCATCTTGAATTCTTTTCATGCATGGTAATCCATAAATTGTGCTATGATTTTGCACCTAAACAATTGTCACAAACCTGGAATTATGGGCATATAATGAAGAACCTTGCGAGGGACATTTTTTGTTACTTTATCGGTTTGATATCTACACTCATCACATTTTGGGCATTTGTCTTTCGACACATGTTATTTATAATAGAGAATATCATCATTAGGACATGCATGAATAACTTGATACTCCATTCCAATATCTTTTATAATGGCATGTAAATGTCAGTTCATGTGAGGTAAAACATTTGACAGTGGTAATATAAATTCACCTAACAATCTACAGCATCAAAAATCAGTGGTGTTGGTTAATTTAAACAATATACATATTGCATCCAAATAATGGTATAAATGGTGATCGAAATACTAACATTAAAAACTAAGGAAAAAAATAATTGCTTTATCATGATGTACTAAATGTCAATACATAATATATTACATACCTCGAGAGTTGTGTCACACATGTGTTTGAAAAACCATTCACAACCTTTAAGTTGACCAGAAGCAATACAACAAAGAGAAGAGATGTTTCTGAGCCTTCATAAAGAGGTTGAGTTCCCCTCTCAAGTATAGGTATATCATAACCACCAACATACGGGTCATCGTCATCATCCCTTCCTGCAACATTATTAAATGTCTTCATAGGATCATTAGCTTGATCTGGCTCAATATTCGCTTCATGTTCTTTAACACGCGCTCAAGGACCTCTTCCTCGTCGAGGAATGCCCTAGGAGCACCATACTAGACAATTACAATCAATAAAATAATATTAGTCAACTATCGCAAATATTTAAACAATAGAAACATTTACAAATATAACATACGAAAACAAAGACAACAAAGAGCTAGACAAAGACAACTTAGCTATTTAACTAACCATGATTTGCATATGGCTCAACTTAAAACTTACACATTCATAATAATAAACGTAAAAATACCCTTAATGGGAATGATTCAATTGAATATATTAACAAATCAATCTAATTACATAGATTTAATGAGTTTAATAATATGAACATGTAATAGTGAAAATAAATAGAAACCAATATAGGCCCATCTAACTTCGGTTCTACGAAGTTTCGAGAGGGTTCAAATCCCTTGAGGTGCAAACCCATTTTTTGAGTAAAAAAACTGAGGAGAGGTCAAAAGGAGGATAATTTCAAAACCTAGCACACTGGAAAAAGGAACAAATGTGAAACTGATCAATGTTGGAATGAGGAATTTTGGAGATCCCTAACACTGGAAAAGGGTACAATTGAAAAATAAATGTTACTAGAAAATAGCATGATTGCAAATCCTACTGCTAGAAATAAGTCTAATTGACAAACTCAACGCTAGAATAAAGAGAAATTAGGAAGCCTAGCACTATAAAAGGGAACATTTTGAATTCCTAGCACTAGAAAAGGAAACAAGGAGGAACATTAGCACTATAAAACAAGTATATGAGAAACAATATAGCACTAGAAAGTTAAAAAAGTGAAAAAGCTAGTGTTATGAAAAGGACAATTTAAAAAGCTAGTGCTAGGAATGAAGGAAATTGGAAAACCTAGTGCTACGAGGGAGGGAAAAATGAAATCCTAGCAGTAGAAACTTGAACAAATGAGAAACATAGCACACCAATGAGGAGAGGAGGTTAGTTTTGGAGAGAGAGAGAGAGAGATCGTCGATGAATTCCAAAAGTACCTAGCATAAATATTAATTGCAAACTACCATAAATATTAATTCCAAACTACCTAGCATAAATATTAATTTCAAACTACCTAGCATAAATATTCATGAACAAACGTAAATATTAATTGCAAATTAACTACCTAGAACTCATCATGATATTTTTTCTCAATGCATAAAACACAAAAAGAATATTTTGGAATATTTTCACTTGTGCAATTGACTATATATTTGAACTAAGTAAAGACCAAGTCTCTTATGGCATGTATAAGAAATATAAATAACAAGTCTCTTATGGTCTAATGGATGATAATGAATAAGTACTTACTAATGGACGATTTTCATCTCTGCCTTCAGCATGTCCATAAGTTCTACAATGCTTTTTAGCGGTTTTTATTAAAATTATCCTTACTTTCAAGCCCTTGCACTTTTTACAAGGGAAATAATATTTTCTATCCTTTGAATCCCCCGATGTCGATCCCACGTCTCCTTGGCCTAGTCCTTGAGGAATGTTATCTGACATTTTCCCTCACCAAATAGCTTTTAGTGATGATTATCAATCAAAATTAACCTTAAAATAGGCCTATAACATTTCAAAAGCATGGGATCTATAACAAGAATTTGGAACTTTTAAATAGGTATTCAGCCCTACATATATAAAAATCAATTTTCCGTCATAATAACGTTGCACAACAGTAAAATTCCATTAATGCTAAAATTTGGCCGGTAAAATACCATTAATCTCGATCGTCGAATATCTGACTCTATGTAATTAACGTCGGATATTCAACAATCGTTGGGATTAAAAAATAATAATAAAAAATAAAAAATAAAAAACTAAATACAATAAACATCTGATGACAGTTCCAATTTTATCCATTTGTCGGATTCCGCCTTTGGATTTTAACGGGAAATGTGGCAGTGTCATCTTTGATTTCTTCCTGCAAGGCATATCATGTCAGCTAAACCAAATCATAATAAACTGACGTACCTTAGCATAATTCAGGGAGGATATCTCATCTACAAGATCAACCAATCAACATAATACATGTATAGACATAGTCATAACAACATATAGATGTATAACACATAAGTATATCAACACATGAACATCATTCTAGCAAGAGTCCAGTTATCAATGCATGACCATATCAACCATATACCATGACCTCATGCATGAAAAAACAACCACCAATGTACACTTGACAACACATAAGCACTTGACATGTATAAACAACACATAACCAATCATACACTCATGAAAACACATTTCATAACAACCCCATCAATCTTCACATGGTGACATCACTGTAACCATGACAAACACCATGCATATGCAACAAGCACATAGACCAAAAGTATGAGAAACACATATACAACCAACAAAAATGCATGACCAACACACCGCCCATCCAGTCCGAGGGGTGAACCATGCTCCGATACCAGTTTGTAACATCCTCCTCCCACATCTACCCAAGTAATCAACCAACCGAGGTAAACATGTGACCCGAGGCTACTATGATCTGATTCAACCTCCTAGGTGACCTTAAGGGAGTGGAATCAACGAAAACACATCACAAAGACCTACCACATTAGCAACAAAACTCCCAGGAGCCACCCCAACCACTCAGGTAGCCAACCCCTGGGTCCCACTGGGTTTTTAGACCATTAAACCCCCAGACGCTTCCTTGATATGGGTGTGGGTGCATCTGGGAGGCTTTGGACTATTCCACAACATGGGCATGCATGCGTCCAGGGAATTGTTTACTCAGGACTATGAAAGTGTCCCCGGGATTTCAGCCACTTTTTCAGGCCCACAACATAAAACACCATGACACTTTCAGAAATGAAATATAACAACGAAATAATGATGCAAAAGCAAACACTTGAACAAGGACTTCACTGGACCCCTACTAGCCATGACAGGAATTTCGTCAAACATGTCACAAATATGTAATATACATGTTTAAATAACATGTCTGAGCATAGGATTCTCATACTTATATGAGAATCACTAAGAATCATTGTTGCCTCATCACATTAACTACATTATCATCTAATTGGGCATAGATACATTGTTCATTCATTTACAAATAAAAACATGATGAGAGACATACATCATCACCATCATAAAACACATTCATAACCAACATATATATAGCAGAAATGACAAGCACATAACAACCATATAAGCCACATAATAACAATCATATTTACCCATTAATACAAGAGGAAAATATCTCTTATTTCCATAAGAAAAATGCAACCAAGTCTGGGACTTCCACATTCTACCTGTCCATAGACATGGCTGAGCCAAATCTCCCTTCAACCAGTCATCCTCACGCCATATTCCAAGCATGAATGTGGGATCTCATAAAACTCATAAATAAAAACCAAACTAGCGCTTCCAGAGGCCAAACCACCTCAACCCTCAACCAGTGATTCCACCTCACAGTCAGACATCACAACCATTACCATATTGGTATCCACCCAAGCTATCCAAGGCTCTAGAGAATTTGTTCCAACCAGGGCTTCCAGGACTAGTAATTCAACCCACAGTTGCTGCCAGGCTTCCAGAGTGGTTTTCCAACTAAGGCTTCCAGGATAAGTAACTCAACCCACCATGGGATTCCAAAGTATTTTTCCAACCAAGGCTTCCAGGACTAGTAACTCAACCCAAGATATTACATGGTTTCCAGAGAATTTTTCCAACCAAGGCTTCCAGGAACTAATAACTCAACCCACAACCAAAAGCGCATGAGAACCAACCAGAAAAACAAGCAATGAAATGAACACACAACACCATGGATATCCAGGAAATGGAAATTCGAGGAAAATCCACTATCAATCCAAGTAATCCTCCATGCCAATGATAGATCATGACCAAGAAACCACATGCATATGTCATGCATGCCAAAACTAGTGAGGAAAACATACATGCAACTTGGTACCTTCAAACAGAATTCGTTGTAGCCACTGATCCTAGTGTCATCTTGTGCTTTCCTGCTCTTCCTTTGCCTCCTTGCTCAAAATATCCAAGTATGCCACACTCTCCAAGAGTGCTCCAAGAAAACTCTAAGTATCCAAGAGTATGAGAGACATAGAGAGAATAATGAGAACTCCAAAGCTATATTGACAAAAAGCCATGAACAGATCCTCGGAATCATTTTTATTAATGAGGCATATATTTTCCTTCATTTTCCTCCTCACATGCAACCTGTGAACTTTCACCTCCCTTTTCTCCTATTTTCCATTATTTTCATAAATAATTTCCAATAAATGCCACTTGTCCTTTCCAAAGCTTTAGCCATTTCCTTTTCCAATTTCCATAGCCATAATAAACCATATGAAAACCTACTTGGATGTTTTTCCCAACATTCAACTTGAATACATGTCTGATGACCTTGGTTATTATTTTTCCTTTATTAAATTTTATTACATGGAATTTACACCAGGGATGTTACAATCAGGGACCTAAGACTTGGAAGCAGAGCTCCATCAGAGCTCCCCAAAGAGTTTCAAATAGCCTTAAATCATGATATATGTACACCTAAATTGCACCATCCAAGGGCCAAAGAGCAGTTATTTAGGGTTGAGAAACAATGTCCAAAAATTAAAATCGAGTTAAATAAGGGATCTAAGGTAGCTTCTCGGTATGGATGAAGCAAAGTTGTCTCTATTCTACTCTCAGTTTTTACAAAATGTGGAGGTCACATGATAGGTACTAAGGTTCTTCCCATATTTTTCAATTGAAGGATATGGTATCGCAAGTTCCAAATATTTCTCATGCCAAGATGTGGAGTACATATAAACACTGTAGATAATGAAAATGATCAGTGGAAAACCAACTTGCTTTGTCTTAATGAATAAGATTGAATTGAATAATATTAATCTTACCAATTCTTGGATTAATCCTTGTATTAAGCAAGGACATACGAAGGGGAATGCATTAAGATTCCATGGAGGGTAGGTTGGTTGCATTATTTTTGTTATTACCAGATCCAGTCGTTTTTCCATGTCCATGTCTCAAATTCGATTTCTAGAAACTAGAAACCACATACAATTAAATTTGTTACTAATCCAAATGCTTGTATGGAATATTAATGTTCTTGGGTGCCATGTTTATCGATATTTAGTGAAGCTATGACCATGAGCTATTATACAATATTGGGAACCTACGCTGGAAGTCCTAGGCCTGTAGGTCCAAGGGAAAATTTGTGTGTATCTTCAAAAGTAGGTTGTGAAATGGGTTGCACCTTTTGTGTCACTTGAAGTATGGAATTTAGGAGAAATATCTCAGCAAGAGGAATAATTGATCAACTAGTTCATGCATCCCACATATCATAAATTCACAATATATATATATATATATATATATATATATATATATATATATATATAGGAATGGGAGAACCTCTTAATAATTACAAGTCAGTTGTAGAAGTTGTTTTATCTATGATAGGACATTATTTCCAGCTAGCCCCACTGCATATCACCATCTCAACCGAGGGGTTTATTCACCGCATTAAAATTTTAAAGTATGATTTTCCAAATGTAAATCTTGCGACATCACTCCATGCACCATTGCAAATAGTTCATTGTCAGAGAATGGCAATAGTTTTTTTAATTTTTATTTTTTCAAGGTAGATCTGGGAATAAAAATCAATAACTCAATGGAGTGACTCTTCACGACGCTTCTATGTTACATATACAATTATTTGTTTATTTTCCTCTCAATTGTGGAAACTCTTGTTGTATCTACAGATATTTGGATATTGGGTGTGCAGGTGGGTTTTAGGTTACAAAATGAGTTATGGTGGGTTTAGAGTCCAAGTTTTGAACCAGGCTCTGATGCCACTTGTGAGAACCCAACCATAGGTCCCCTAACTAATATTACACTCATTTAAAAAAAATTAAAATTTTCCAGAACAAGGAAAATTTAGGGTTTATAAAACAACATAAGCATGAACATAAATTAATTTAATCTACAACATACGTAATATGTAACAATTTATTTACAACATGTATACCTTGTTATAATTTACATAAATAAAATAACTGACCGAAGAATACCTGATTCAATGACTCTGTTGAGATGCTCCTGCTAGGCCACCCGAATGAATTTACCTCCCACCCAACTAGGAATTTTTTTCCTATCCCAGGAAACCTTCAAAGGTTACCTAGCCCTCCAAGCCCAATTCCAACCAGTTGTAGTGTTTCTAAGTCAAAACCAACACTCTCCAATAGATCTAATTTTGAGTTCTCTCATTTTTATCTCCATTCTCTCCCTTCTCTTTCTCCACATTCCTCCTCCCAAAGTAAAATCCTCCAATGCCAAAATAGGGAACACGGATCTCCTCCTTTTCCTCTCATCCTCCTTCACTATATGTCTCTTCCTCTCATCCACCTCAACCACCTACCATTAATTTCACAAATACCCCCCCATCCTTTTAATTTAATGACCTTGACTTTCCTTTCCATATATTATCCAAAAATAAATATGAGAAGACACCATGTGAATGGAAATATTAATATTTATTTTAGAAAGAAATTGGAGAAGACAACTTGGAAAACCTTGGGAATTGAAATATTGATATTTAATTCATAAATAAATTGGAGAAGACAACATGGAAAACCTTGGGAATTGAAATATTGATATTTAATTCAAAAATAAATTGGATAAAACAACATGGAGAACCTTGGGAAATGATTAATAATTAAATAATAACAAGTAATAAAAAAATCCATATCAGTAAACTAAAATTACAAATTCACAAGTATAGGTATATACCAATATTACTTAATAATTATAAGACAATATTTCCAGGTTAATTAAAAACTAATCAAAATTAGAATAATAGGATCGAGTAGAGCATTACATCTATCTTATCATTGACATCCATAAATTATTCTTAAGCATGAAAATTTTCCTAAATGATTTTACAAAGGTGCATAAATTATTCTTAAGCTTGCAAAAACTTGTTGTTGGTGGCAAGAAAGGGGAAAGACATAACGATGAAGTCATTCCCATTTTATAATAACAATGACATGTACTCCTCTCACTTTACGAGATCTAATTAAGATGGTACAACTAAATATAATTCATTCTGTTGTAGCCCTATAAATTATAATATTGGCAAGAATAAACGATAGAGGACAACATCAAACTGCTTCGGAATCTAGGACCCAGCCTTCCTAAACTCAGAGAGGGCTCTCTCTATTTCTGATTTAAGTTTTCCCTAATATTATGAATGATTATGTTAGGCTAGTTACAGTGATTGTGGTATTGGTTGTTTTGAGTGATTTTTTTGGTTGGATGGGCAGGTGATCTGCAGGGACTAATCCATTGGGCTATGGAGTAAAAAGGTTGGATTGGCGCATCAACTTTCAAGAGCATCACAGGGAAAGCTAACTATGCTAAATGGATCTTTAGAGCAGTATGAATTATGAGGTGGAAGAAATATTAAGGTTCAGTAGTGACTAAAGAGCAGTTAAGAATTCTTTAATCAGACTTCAGCAGAAAAAGTTCAAATTGTAAATGCTAACAAAATTAAGGTGCTCTGATAACAAATCTTAATCTAAAATTTATGTTTTACAATTAGATGAATAGATGCACAGTAAGGAAAACAATGGAAACATTTAACACAGATAAATAACACATCACTATTTAACACAGCTCAAGTATCCTGTAAATGGTCTTCGATTATTGATGCCCAACTCCAAAATTACAGTGCTCCAATACAGTAGTTCTTACAATGTAGGGTCTAACAACGTCCAACCTTTGATACTATCAATGTATGCAGTATTTAATTAAAAACTACGTTAATCGCCCTAATATACTTCGGAAACCTTCATTAATTACAATTAAACTAAAAGTACACAGGTGTGGCCATGCAAGGCCCGAACAAAAAATCTCTGACAAAACACCGCATGTAGAATTAACTTAGGCGACCCTTCGTGAAATCAAAAACTTCGGCAACTCTTCGTGAATCCAAAAAGTAGGCTTTGACGGTGGTTGAGGTGGTTATGAAGAGGCACCGATGGGTGGCTCTGACATCTAGCTGCACTTTTGGGCCACCTATATTGAATCATTAAAGATGATGCGATGTTAGTACTTCTAATCGATCGGTGGTTGTGCTGATGTGTCCATCGTGCCTTTTCAATCTTGGTACATGCATAATTTTCCCCACTCCTTATTGCCTAGAACTCTTGTACCTATGACCTATCAGTATGCTTCATCCACCTCTATGTATTTGTTGAAAGTGGGCTTCGAGAGGAAAACATGCTTCAGCTCATGTTGAATAAAGATGTCATTGCTTAAGAGATCCAAGACAAGTTTCCCGGTCACATTTCCTTTGAGGTTGGAAAATTTGGTGGCATCCTTAGCTGTTTCTCTAAGCTTGGTCATATAATCTTCCTTTTGGACCAGCTTGTTATTAATTACATATAGTGAGGGAAACCCTTTTACCATCAAGGGTTCAATCTTATTCAAGAATCTGTTGATGGCCACGTCCAATTCATGACACTTCTCCTCCAATTGCCTTACTAAATTCCTCTTAGTGAGGACCATTTTCACCTCTAATATGGTTGTTGTTCTGTCCTGTACATCCAGCTCTTCAAGCTCATAGCTGGTTTCGGAGTTTAGGAATTTTATGATTTTAGGGGTTGTGATTAGCATATTTCCTAATTCGCAATTTGCTTTTTCACTAGCCACTGTGCAGTTGTCAATCAACTCTTTTTGTTCAAAAATAATGTGGATGGAGTGCCAAATTTCATCCACTGACTCTATGATACTACCCCAAATTATCAACTTCATTTGGCCCAGAATGTTGCTGGCCAAAAATTCCTTCTCTGCCTTCTCCAACCTCTCAATCTGCTTTTTGGCTATCTCATGGGCAGTTTCAGATCTTGCCTTTTGGTCCTTTAAGGTGCCTATCTGTGCCTCCAATTTCTTGATCTCTTGTGACTACAGGGTCATACTTTCCATGGCCTTGGACAACTTATCTGTACCCCTGGATCTTCCAGCAGTTTCTAGAACAACTGATAGAATTGATGAAATGGGGACAACTTCTAAGTGGGATGAGTGCCACTCGAGCTACTTCTTATTTTTCCTTCAGTAACTTCTCCATATTGGTTTCCATCTGTTTGATTTGGGCAGTCTGTTCCATAACTAACTTCAATAACTCTACCTTCTATTACTCATCTTCCTCAATGCCTTTAGCCAAGGGGTCTTCTGTTACTGGCATCTTGAGTTGTTTCCTGAGGGCTGCTATTTTAGCATTATTTTTCTTCAAAAGTTCCTCCACAACTTGAACATTGGTTGGGTCATACCCAAGCTTCTATCAACTCTTCCAAATATTTGATCGTTGATTCCTTAGCCATGGCAGAGATTTTCTCCATTTTGAGTTGTGATTGGGTATTGGCTAAGGATACCCGCAGTTTTGACAAGCTCATAGTAGTACTTGTCAAGGTGGAGGCCACCATCTCTCCGATCTGCTTGTGCAACTCCATTTGGTCAATCAGATGGATGTCCTTGGTATTGGACTCGAATGATGCCTTCTTGTAATCTTCTGCTCCTTGGGGTCATGGGACCAAGGCTTCTAGAAATTCCATCTGCATCCTTCCTTTCTCATTGTCAAAAGAAGATATTAGCCTGCTTTGTAAACTTGGGGCCTACTTCCAGAATTAATTGTATGTGTTAGTCTTTAGCACCTCATTTCTAAAATTTATATCCTTGAATGTGTCATAAACTGATTTTTCTTGTCCTTCTATGGCAGGACTGGAAGTAGATGTCTGGAAGCCCTATTTTTGCAGAGAAATTGTGGCTAAAGATGTAGGGGAGACCATTGTTTGAGCACCCACTAGAGATGACCTAGGGGTGTCTGCAATATGAATCACTATTTTTTGCTCTAATTCTCTTCCTTGATCAATATCCTTGTGAATTCTGGCCCTCTTCCTATATCTTAGTTTTAATTCTTTACTAGAGGTATCAGTCACCGAAGGTGACTGATCCTCTCTTGGCCTCTTGCTCCCTATCTCTTTATCTTCTACTCATTTCCTTTCTTGAGGGGTTGGGGTTTGGATGCCCAAGGTGGAGATCACCTGCTCTTCATCATCGTGTAGGGTGTTGGTCACCCATTTTGTTTGATTGGCATACTACTCAATTGCAGGCCTGTGTGTGTGAACATAGGGCATGGATCTGTTTTCTGCCCTTTTTTTGGAGATAATACCTACAGGGTCATAAGACCAAGTGAAACTGTAGTTGAAACCCATCCCCTTCAGTATCTTCTCTGCCTCCTCTCCTAATTTTCTATTATTACAAATGAAAGGCCCAATTTGTGTCTTGATTCTAAACTAAGCCTTCTTCTTTGCAGAAACAAAGTGGATCTCATCTGCATGTATCATATGCCTTATGTACTCTAGTGCAAATACCTTCATGGAGAGGAACTTTGAAAATTTGTAAGGGGCTAGCTCATTCCCATAGACTCGAATCTCTGTGTAATTTTGGTACAAGTACCAATCTTCTGTCTTCACTTGCTCTGTTAACTGCATGGCTTTCCTGATTTCTTCACTTATCCTGGGCTCTATTGTACTGCTAAGTGTGTTGATGGCTGGGTGCACACACAAATCCACAAAATCCTTGTATGTATAATTCTTCTGATCCTTTAATAGCAGAGTGGTCTAGAAAATGACCGATTGAGGCTCGGCGTCTTCATTTACCTTGGTCATTCGAAACTGAAACCTTCTGGACTGGAAATAGAAAAACATATATACCAACACAGAGGTGTATTTGAATACCTCCTCTGTATTAAACTTTAAAAATTGTTCATGAATGGCATCTGCAAGAAACTGGGCATAATTAAACATGACTATGAGTTTAGCATCTAAGGAAAGAATGGACAGGAAGCCAAGCATGGTTTCATCTACCCACTGATCAGTGCTTTACCCCAGTAAGTAAGATAAAATAGTGACAATGTGCTGGGTCCTATCAAGAAATATAGATGAAGGATATGGAGGCTTCGTTGTAGGAATTGGGGCATCAGTGGCCATGAAAAGTTTCAAAGTTTTGGCTCTGCTGGCAAAGTCAAGCTTCTGTTAAAATTCCCTAAGGGCTTCATACGATAAAGGAATTTCTTGTTCAGGAGTGAGGGACTACATCATCTGCTAGATGGATTGGGCATTGATGGCGAACAATATTTCTCTTGTTGGGGTGACTATGGTCCTCTGATTAATGTCATAGTATGATTTGCACTTTCTGATGAATTCTAGGAAACTATGGGTTTTAGGAAAGATGTAAAGGGGTAGTTGGGTCTCCCATAGGCCAATGTCATCAACTGCATCGAGAAATATGTCCTCGAGCCAACAATAGACATCGAATAAATCAGTCTGACTCTTTCTCATGGATTTGATAGTCTTTGTCCGCTAGAGCCAAGTGATCCAGGTCCACTTGTGGGTAGACCATAGGATTAAAAGGCTGTTGATCTAGCTTTGGAGGCATTTTTGTCTTTTGTAGCTTGTTTCTTCTCTATGCAGTGGAGAATGGGATGAAAGAATACGGGAACAAAGAGAGTCATTTGTCGCATATCAATATTGAGGAGGGGATTAATGGAAAGTAACTATGAGCAGAGTTGAAAGAGAACCTTGTTGTTGAACTGCGGAGAACTGATAATTTCTCTTTGATGGATAAAGCCTCTTCTTCAACTGTGTTTCTTCGTAATTTTACTGTGGATTCAAAACCTACAACAAATTGACAATGATAACAAAGTAAAATCGTCATAATTTTACCGTGGCTTCAAAACCTGCAACAAATTGACAGTAATAACAAAGTAAACCCTGCTATTATGTTGAATTTGAGCTTTAAACTGTGATTTGGTGGTCGTTGATTAGGCGTGGGCCCATTGAATAATGGTCTGACCATTCATGGCACAACGACTTCTTGACAGGAGGTGATGTGATTGAGTGAAGCGAGTAGGCGAGAGTGGATGTGGCACCAACAGTACAAACAACGGTAAAAAGGGGCAGCGGTTTGGTGGACAACAAAAATAGCTTTTCGAAGGGGGGTGAGAGCGATGAGCGGTATCAGAATGGGGTGGGGTGTGAAGTATTGTGGGGGTGCCACGTAACCGAGTCGACGATAATGGATCCTGCCCAGTTCGGACCCCCCCTATGGTTAAAGCTCGGACGTTGAGGGGGAGGTGGGGGGGGGCGAAAAACATTACGGACCGTCAGATGTGGGACAATGGGCGGGGGTGACGGAGAGGTGTGGGGAGTTTAAAGGTGGACGTGATGTGGCAAGGAGGTGGGGCTCAAAATCACATCACATATCGCAAATTGGAAGTCTTGGTTATGAACGACGGAGGTTAAATGTTATAATTTGCGATGTGCGAAGTGCAGTGAGTGGAGAAGTGGCGTGGTAGGATGGAAGTGGGGCCCGCCCGCACATCACAAATCGCAAGGTTATGAGCGGCGAAGGGTAAACTTTAAGATTTGCGATGTGCGAAGTGCGATGAGTGGAGGAGTAACGTGGTAAGGAGGTGAGCCCGCCCGCAGCCCGCATATCGGTGTTTTTTTATGAGCGACGGGGAGGTCAATGTTAAACTCTGCAAAGTGCAAAGTGCGATGGGTAGAAATGACGTGGCAAGGAGGTGGGTTCCCTTAAAATCACATTGGAAGATTTGTGAAATAGAAAATGGATTGGCAAAGAATATTTGAAATATGCCGATGCGAATTGCGATTTGGGACTTGGTGGGATTTCTATAGGACTTAGGATAAAGAAAATATGAGCGGGGGGGAATAAGGAGAAATGAACACTATGAGGACTTAGAATAAGAAATATAACATAAAGTCCCCAAATTTATAGGATCACCTGATTTCAAACCCTAGAGTATGAATATCCTTTCATTTTGATTTTTTCTTCTTTTATCATAGAAAAAATGAGATTTTGATGTTGTACCTGGTGGAATAATTTCACCTTTTCCTTTCATTCTTTCTCCTTGACCTTTCTACCTACCCACACTACAAATCTGGCATTTTTCTTCTTTGGTAGGGTGAATTTAGACTTGCAGACCCTTAAATTTCTTTTCTTTTTAACTTCTAACCTAACCCCTATCCCTTATTTCTCTTATTGGTCCAGATTAAGTTTTTGAACCAATGTCATTTTCTACCTATCTATTGATAAGCCAAGATTAAACAGTTTGGAAAATCCTCATTTTCTAACCTATCAACAGAAATTTCAAAATTTTACAATCATGCTTAAGTTGTATGATTGAACAAACCTTTCTAAAAAGTAGTGGCATTTTGATTTGCAGCACTTTCAGAACTATTCATTTTTTGTGGGCCCTTTTCTTTCCATTTTTTACACCCTCTTTTCTTCTTCTTTTTGTTTCTTTTTATCTTCTTTGGAAATGCGTTGAATATTGAAATATATGTACAATATGAAAATTTGCAAGTAAGAAATACACAGTCACCTTGTGATACTATAAATTACGGGACTCTAATACATTCATATTATGTAAAAAAATATTCATTAAATATATTGTGTTATTTTAAATGATTAAGTGTTTTAAACCTTATTCAAAAGGATTTTAGATCAATTTTAGGTTTGCTATCTTCGGTGCATGACTCAGTTGATGTCCTTACTAGGTTAAACATTGTATTTATTGTAAATGGGTTTACATTGGATACCATCTATGGAATGTAAGGAAGTGTCATGGAATTTCCCTACAAGGTTTTCCTTGAAAATAAAAGATGATAATCATTCATTCCTCATGCATCAACCACCCTATACAAAAACAATGCTTATATATCCTTTTTAATCAACATGTAAATATTAAAGTAGGCAAGTCCAGATA
The DNA here is from genome assembly GCA_034641835.2 of Pinus albicaulis. Taxonomy (NCBI): domain Eukaryota; kingdom Viridiplantae; phylum Streptophyta; class Pinopsida; order Pinales; family Pinaceae; genus Pinus; species Pinus albicaulis. Next base: position 1,182,350,135 of record CM076583.1, read on the forward strand.
TATCTTAACCTTTAACCTATCAGGTACTCAGAGTTGTCAAAGCTTAACCTATCAAGTACTGAGAGGGGTCAAAGTTCTAAAAGTACAAACTTTTTATAATGTTATAATTTGAGGAAATGTTTTTGCTTGTAGGGATTTGATCCATCTTCATACTTGATAGATCACGAGTAAAGGTCAAATCTTGCTTGCGCAATTGGATTGCAAGGGTTTCATTTCCTAAGGTGGTTAAGGTTTGAAACTCATGGTAGTTGGCATGAGATACCAAAAAAGTTCATCCATGTTAATTTTTGATGTGGTCCAGGTCAAATGTGATCCCCAAGTGATTTTGACAACTTAGCTACTCTTGGGTCATGGATTCTTACAACACAAAGTAGTCTCGCAGGCCATAAACACACTAGTAAACAAAAAAACAATAGAATAAGAGTTAACATATATCTAAATTAACTACACACACACACACAAATTAACCATGTACTTTGTTACAAAGATGGTGCATCTATCATCATTGAAGAAAGGATCTCTTAATACAATATGTGTTACATATGTCACACATCTATCCTCTCAACATAATACTTATAACCAGTGGAGTTTTGTGTTGGTTGTTCAATTAATGTTCATCATTTTTATTTTATGGAAATATTTAGATATTATTTCATAAGTGTGATAATAATCAGGTATTAGAGTGAATTAATAAGTTGACAAACTCAAATCTTCTAGTTACTTTTTTTTAACTATCCACAATTCAACTTTGATCTACTAATTTTTTCAAAAACCCTAGGTTCTAGATCCTCTTAAAATTAGTCCAAACCCACTTTAGATAGATCAAGGTTTAAAGTATGGGTATATATCGTGTATTTCATATGAATTCCATGTAGAATTTAGCCATAATTTCTACTATGAGGAAGGTGGAGTTTTCCTCTCACTAACTTAGTCCATAAGGAATTTAGATAACTTGAGACTAACTTACTGTATAAGGTATTTATATGACTTGAGTACTAAGTGATGTCATGGAATACAATAATTTGTGGCAGCTACATCATTTTAATGTATATGATTAGACATATTCTATGTAATATATAAAATCCGAATTGGATCTGATTAAGAGTAATTGTATACAACACAGACTCCATAATAATCAATACTAACAAGGTTAAAGATTATGGAAAATAAAGGAGAATAGTTTGTTGGCATGAAGGGCCCCATGACATCACGATCGATGTCCACCTCTGCATTTAATAAAAACAGAAGGAAAGGACATAAGATGTAAGGTTAAGGTAGAGTGTTATTCATAAAAAAAATTTAAAAAAATCCATGAGACCTCTTCCCCATGTATGGAAGACAAAACAATGGAGAAGAAGGATAAGCGTGCTTGGGGGGAATATGAAGGATTGGGGATACATGACCTTCCATCTATCTCCCTAGCTAAGCCTACCTCTTATATGTTACATCTTGGAGAGGGTAAATTGTTATTTAGCTAAGAAGGAAATGAATGTTGCCCAAATTTTGTTGAGGAACATAGACATGAACCAAAGAGCCTATAACTTGCTTATTGATGCAAAATAAATAGCCTATTCGAAGCTAATTGAATGTTGGTTTTCCCATATGGATTTCTAGGGTAAATCGACTCTTCATTTGTAATGTTTTTTTCTTTGTGATTGAGTAGGTTTTTGTGTCAAGTCAATTTTTATGCTTTATTAGGCTATTGTAGACATCTTTGATGGTTTCTATATAGGTTTAATGATGATTGCGTAGTCAATGAACTGTGAGTACAGTTATCTTGATATTATGGTAGTATTTTTTCATATTAGAGTGTTAATGATAGATGCAAGTCTCAACAACTCTTTTTTCTTCACGATTGAGTGATTTTGGAGATGGGAAACCAATGGTTCCCATTCTATATATGTTACTATTAATGTGGAAGTTGCTAAATTCATTTTAAAGCATTGATAGGGATTCCTCTCACTCTAAGGGCTACCATCCTCTCGATGGTTGGTACTCTCCCTGTTCCACATGCCATTATTCTCCCTTTAGGGTGCCATCTCTTTGGATGGTCTATGTTCTTTAGTTTCCACACACTGTACAGTCACCCGGGGTTTCAATTTTCTTATTGCTTGGCGTTTCTTCCTTTTCCACTAACCATACTCAAGATTATCATTTTTTTTTGGTGTATTCACTTAATGCACAAATCGTTGGTTGAATACTTACACACTCCTTTCATTATAAGGTGACTCAATCCATTTTTTGAGCAGATATACTCATTGTTGGGAAACTCAATCATTTTTTGAGCATCTTTCTTCATTGTTATGTGACTCAATCCATTTTCTAAGCATTTCATTCATTACCAGGCAAATCATTCCATTTTTTTTAATGTTCCCTTCAATTCTAGTCGATTCGTTTTGTTATTTGAGATATTTCTTATTTTTGGTTGACTTACCTTATGGTTGAGCTATTAGTGTGATAATGTGTCTATAGACTTAGGTTATGTAAAAGAGTCATTGGTCAGTAGGCATGAGTTTGGATTTTATGATAGTATTGTTGCATAAAATTAACACTTAAGTGTCATCTCTATGTTTCTTTGATTTTTAAGCACCTAATTTGTTTACTTAGGAGAGTTGAGCTACTTATCTATGTGTTAGTAGCAAAGAATAATAAGTGTCAAAATTATTTTCTTCTAATTTGTATGAGAATGGAATGCTTACTCTAAATTGAATGAATTGAAGAGTTATTTTATGTTAATGAGTTATGAGTGGTCCTTTGAAGTGATAGTACATTCTACATTAAGTTCATCACCCAAGGTTTACTTTCAAGCTAACCTAGCAATGCAATAGGATTAAACAAGGATCTGTTTTATTAAAATGAACAAGATATAAGCCTACCATATATAGACACACACACACAAATACGTGTATGTGTGTGCATGCATTATCTACCATAAATGAGTCATGTGGACTAGCTTGAGTGGTTGAATTATTTGAGCTCCATGCAGAAGGTCTCAAGGTTGATTACTCAACCAAGTGCCTCACTTTTGTGTCATCCCTTAATAGTGGTTACACATTTTAGCTTCACATAAGAGCTCTCATGAGATCTCTTGGGCTAGCTACCTAAACTTTGTTGTGACCCTCATTCAATAATGGTTGATATATTTGAGCTTCATTGATCGAAGATGATTGCCACAACTGATCCAATTTGATGGCCTTAAATTATGATGAAAATATTTTCATGTCGAAGAGCTCACAAAGAGCGTCCCAATGTAATTTGAATGAGGTCAAATATACACCATATGCAAAAGTTACATGACTTATGGAAGCTGAATACAAACAAGGAACAACACTAACATGTGGATCAATCACATGTTGATACATGGACCAATCATATGTTGGCATGCAAACCATTATATTTTGACACATAAGTCAATTTCATAATGAAATGTAAACCAATAAAAAAGATTCAATATGACATTAATACATAAAATTGGTTTTAAATTCAAATCCGAATTAATGTGAAATTATCCTAAAGATTTAAAATTAATAAAATATTCATGGCACCAATTATTTATTTTGATGCATCAAAGACATATAAACTCACCCCATAATTGCACCAAGACGTATGAATTCACCCAATGAATTGCTCCAACTATTCATGAATATCCTAACCATGCTAATATAGCTTCTATAAATTCATACCATATATAATATGCATGAATTTCTCCTACTAGCAATGAATATCCCAACCATGTTGTTAATATAGCTTCTATATAATCCATAAAGTGTAAAATAGTATAAATTCACACCATATACAATATGCGGGATATATTATCATGACATAATTGAAGGAAAACAAGGATGGCTGCAAAGGCAACTAGTCCCCGCCTTGAGCCGGAGCCAGAATTAGCAGAGAGGATACAAATATGCAATTACTTGAACTAATCATAGTTATTCGATGAAATAACTTTGTTGGTTGGAGCTTGTTATTAGATGAACTAACTCTGTTGGTTGGAGCTTTCGAGAGAAACAACTCTTTGGAAACTAGCCTTAAATACAATAAGCTTAACAGAAACTAGCCTTAAATACAATAAGCTTAACAGAAACTAGCCTTAAATACAATAAGATTGAAAATGTTATTAGCATGTGATCCATTAGTTTTCCTTGCTTGCTAATGGACTAAGCATAGGCACGAGAAGGAGCGCTAGGAGAGCTAATATGAAAAAATCCCAAGCAAGGTGATAGAAGTCGATAACATGGAACCTCATATCCATAAACCAAATAAATTACTTTTATAAAAGGAGGAATGTCTGTAAGTAGCATAAAGGAAACAATTGCAAATATAGAATAACACATCATTTCACACAAGTAAAACCAAAACCACATGTATAATATAAGTCGTCCCATCATGACCCAACAAATGTGTAAAGTAAATATATAAAATTAAGCTCTACAGCTTATGATGATACCATAAGTCCCAAAACCATACATCTTATCTGTATATAGCCGCCTATAGTACATACTGAAAGTTGCCTATGGAAATCGGTTGCCCTGCAGTGACTGAATTCCTGATGAAGGATTGGCAGGACATAGTGGATCTTGCTAGATTGCATCTGTTAAAGACATCAGAGTGTATGAGGAAGCGGATGCGGAGAGGTCATATGCGCATATTCGGTGTATGGATGGTGAGATGTGGGTATGCATCCACCCTTTTCGAAACCACATAGTGACCATGAGAATTGCTATGAACTGCTCATTTATCACTTTTTCATTCAAGGGTTTATTTTTTGATGTTATTTAACAGAGTGACTTGTTCGAGATTTTTGATGGTAGACCTTAAAAAAATTATCAACAAAGAGCTACAAACATACTGCTTTGACCCTCAAAAACAGGAAGATTGCCAATTTTTAAAACTCTCAGGAAGAAACAAGTGGTCCAGATCATTCAAAGATCATTGATACCCAGAGAAATTAACTATTTCATATCAATATAGAGTCCACTTCCAGTTGAAGATGAAAATGTTGATAATGGTAGATGGTATCAACAATCGATGGTTAATTCAAAGCATCCATTGACAAAGGGTTGACTCCTAACGATGTTGTAAGTTTAATAGAATGGTGGTTCCAAAGTGGCAAGTTGAACGAAATTTCCCCCTGGAAATATAAATCAACGACAGAGATGAAACTCTTGTATTTCTGAATGAGAAAAACAAAGAATCGAAGTTCAGATACTCATTTGGAACTACCAAAGCACAACAGAACTTCAAAAATGCGTCAGGTGCAGAGTAAAACTTCAATGAAGCTTGACCACCAAGAATGAGCCAAAATATTAAATAGATATACACAAAAACTCTTTAAGAAATACAATTTAAAAAACAGGTCTAAAACTTTTTAAGAAATATAACTTAAAAAACACCCTCATCGTTATTGAATATAACAAACCCGTGGTGACGATTCAAAGACCCAGCTACCATGAATCCACCTGCATGCATTAGTCGATTACTGTTGTCATGATTTCAATAATTTGATTATTGTTAGTTGAGAAAGCACTAGATGCATTTTGTAGCTCTGCTAAAAGAACCACGCTCATACGCTACGCTTCGAGTCAGTAATGGCCTTATTTTTTTAATTGGAAGTGTAGGGGAAGCACCATAACTCAGGGAATTTGCCGCGGCCTGGGATTGCTCCCCAGCTGGGTCAGATTGGGGCAGTTATTACTGATTTTAGTTATTCCTTTCCACATATTCTGGACCTGCTGGGAGATCTGGGCATGGGAAGTTCTTTGTGGACTGAGTGAATTTACTTTGAGATTTGAAGGGCCTTTTTCTTTTAACAGGGGTTGAAACTTGAAGGGAACTATTAAACTTAACAAAAGTTACATTAACAGGGGATGTGAGAAACGAGCGGTGTGCGGGTTTTACTTTCAGAAATGTGAAAGGAAGTTAACGATGGCCAACAACGCAAGCAGTAGTAGTGCAATGACTCTGAATGTTGCTGCCACTGCTATCAGTTCAGCTGACCCCCGTCATCTGGTTGAAGAACGGGTACTAACTATGCACTTTTTTGTTTATATTGCACCATTTTTTTGCATTCAACAAGTTACATTAGTCTTAGTAATGTGAGCCATACAGATGCCCATTAAAATGATCGTTGAGGTTTTTCTTTACTTGAATTTGTGATGTCTGATGCAAAATTTGAGTTGGGTATTGAGGGCATTTAGGCTTGTTGACTACAGTTCGATGTGTAATTCGAAGGTGCAAAACGTTTCTAGAAATAATCTGCATTTCCTCAAATTACATTTGGTCAAAAACACATCAACCAACAGGTAAATGGGACTTCGCCTTTAGGAAGACAGCCTTGTCACTCTCCTTAACCCTGTTTCCAGATATTATTCAGGATAAGGGTTCTCTAGCAAGAACGAAGCGAAAGTTATTTAGTAAGATGGCTCGAGTGCACTCTTTAGAGTATATAGCTCCCGCCCCTATCAATAATATAAAGGCGGCTCCTATACAAGTTTGACCACAGAGTGCGTGAGGAGTGTTTTGACTGAGGAATTTAAAAACGAGAAATGACCAGTTCATTTCTCAAAAGCCCACAAGCCCTAAAATACACAAGATCCGGGGAAAATAATACAGCAAATAATTTAGATACCCACACACATATATATATATATCATTCAAAACATAACACTCACTGGTCGTCTTTTAAGAACCAACAAAAGCTTAAGCAAGAAACTAATGATCCCCAATCTGGCAAGCAGGCAATCCCGACCAAGCTAATTTCTACCAAGTTGGATCATGGTACAGTGACCTCAACATATTTGTCTCTTGAGGTAACTTTTGTATTAACCTCAACTTATGTATTTTTTCTTCTGATTTGATTTCTTTTCGCTTCGTCGGAGAGAAGCTAAACACAGTTTTGATGGAGGAGAGAAAACGAGTAGGAAAACACAGGCTTGATGGAGTAGAGAAGGCAAGAAGGCAAACACAGGTCTATTTTTTTTCTTCATGATTTGAATTCTTTTCGCTTCACAGGTAATAGGTATCGCTCATGGGGACAGGTAATAGCTATCACTCATGACAGTCCATACATAATCTCTCTCTCTGAGGTGGGGTTGTCCATCATCGATGAGTGAAAACGTTGTCCCTTGAAAGCTATAAAATCAAGAATCTGAAGTTTGTGTTCTACAGCCAGCCCATGCTTTTTTCTCTATTGGTAAGTACCTCAATTCATAGTCTTGTAGAGCTTGGGAGCTCCTGACCTTCTTAATTATTTTGGGTTAATGCTGGTGTTTAAAGGATAACTGCGAAGAGCCAAGGAAACTAAAAGAGCACTCAGGGACAACAATTGACAGCATGATGGTGAGCGTGATAGTGTATAGCACCTGTTAGCAGTAGACAGATTACCAGAAGTGGTGGCAGGCGTAAGCGGTGGATGAAGCAGTGGCAGCGTAAGTTGTGGATAATGCTTTTTATTTTTTATCTAATGTTATTTTGGTAGCCATAGTTTTCAGACATTTTGACATTTAATGTTTAGAATTAATGTTAGCATTAGTTCTTTTGAACCTGAAAATTTTCATGATTTGTTATGCGTATGGTAACTTTGGCCTCATACTTGCCTTGGTACGAGGCCAAATAAGATGACAATTACACTCATTGGTCAATAAAGAAAATTCTTATACTTGATTGGGCGAAGAAAATGTGGTTAGAAAAAATATGTAACAAAGCATACTTTAAAAATTTTAAGTGCATCGATTTAAGTGCAGGGACTAATAAGCTATATCGATTTCGATTATTATAGTCCCTGCAATGCCGCAGGTGGCAGGGACTAATAAGGATTTAATGAGATTTGAATTATGATTTTTACATTATGTTTTTTTGTTTTCAGACATCTTTTTTTAATGGATTATTTTCTCTATTGAAGTGGACCCAATGACATAGCTCGAGAATGGTAAACCCTGTTAACAAATTTGCTAAGTATGGTGTATTTTTATTGTTGTTTTTTAATCCATTGCAGTTTTCAAAATTTCTTATTTCACTTTATTAAGTCAAATTTTTAATTAAATTGAATTTCTTACTTCACTTTATTAAGTCAAATTTTTAATTAAATTGTGAAAATTGAGAAGCTATTTATAAGAGTTCCAACTAGTGTAAAGAAGCGAGTTTTCTTTTTAGATCATTTAGATAGGAGGTTTTGGAGTAACACTCTTTTTTTCTTTTCTTTCTTCCTTCTTCTTTTTCTTTTTTTTTTTTGCAAATGTTCTTTTTTGATTGGTAATTAGATGAAATCTAACAAAGAAAAATTATGATTTTGACAATGAAATTATGCAATTCTACAATTTAGACATTGTAGATAAATTATTAAAATAAATAAATGAGTAATAGACTTGTATTAATAAACATTAGATTAGAGACCATAACCCTTACATAGTTTTTCAGATACAAAATTTCTACTAACATTAGTCTCCATTCAAGAAGCTTGTTAGCTCTCTAGTTGCAATTTCATCTTAGTCTAAAAATATGTCCACTATAAACTCAACAAAAAAATTCCCAATAAACAACAAAATTTACATAGTAACATAGTTCACAAAAACATACCACCCACAGATGTAAACCACCAAACTCAACATCCATGTTGACCATTGACATCATACCTCCTTATGCAGTGGGTTCTTCTCCTTTCAACTAAGACGTTTAAGCCGTCACCTCCCAAAGTCACTTGCACGTTTCCATCTCTGGACACCTCCAAAGAAGACAAACAAGCACCAAGTGAGTGCACTTCCTCCCACAAATTTTCCATTAATTGTTCCATTTCATCCTTATTCATGAGAATTTTTCCTTCGAGGAAGAGCTAGAAAGCATTTCACTAAGACAGCCTGAGATGCGTCCAGAAGTTTTTCAAGCACAAGACTGGCGTCGACATTTTCTAAAGGAGCCGGAGATTCTGGCATTACATAACAGTGATCCAACACCCAGCAAGATAACCTACAAATAATACAGCTATCAGCTTCAAAGTCGTAATGAAATGAAGACATATGGGTTTGGAGAGTCGAGGAGTTCAAAATATAGGTGGAATTTAATCCATTCCACGAGCTAAATTACAACAATAAATCCAATACCATCTCCCATATCTCAATTAGGCAAAGATTTGACATCTAAGGAATGGCATTGAACAAAAGAGTTAATTCCATTCTGTAGAACAGGGGTATGATCTCCACGACTGAGACAATCCACCACAATTCCCACCAAGGGAGAATTAAATAAAAAAGATACCATACAATTGAGGTGAGCAGATTGACTTGCCACACGATCAGATCCGGCCCGAAGAGGGAGGGTTGTCAAATCTCGAGGCCAGTCTCCTTCTAGAAACTAACAACATAATGCAATTTTATAAGGGAGTCAACCATGTAATATTAAAAAAAAAAAATTATCCCATAGGTGATCGAGTCAATAAACAAATGACTGCATCTTGAAATACTAAATAAAATAAAACAAAACATTGTTATGGAGAAGATATGGGAAACAAATATTTTTCAGTCTATTGGCCCATAAATGCACCTGGGAAATAGATGCCCACTGTTGGATGGTGTACTTGCTTTAATCCAACGGTGGATAATTACTTTCCAGGTGCATTTATGGGCCAATAGACTGAAAAGTATTTGTTTCCGAAGATATGTGCCCCTTTAACCATCATTATGGGATTTGAGAGAAGTTAAATCTATTATTCATTTCCAACATTCCTTTCTCCAAGGTGGAACCTTTTTTGGTTAAAGTATTTGCTTCTCAATTCATGTAATATCCTAAATTGGGATTAATAGTAATAAAATTGCAAATAGATTAAAAACTACAACAATCGAAAATACATCATAAAAATATGTAAACTGGAGCCAAAAACAACTACTGAGTCATTTTATTAAATTGAATGGGATGAGTACAATAGTGGTGGAGGAAAGCTTGCTCCTGGGCTTGTTCAAAGCACGTTGAAGTACAACTCAAACCCAAGCTAAATTCCCTGTTGGAAGGGGCTTTGCGCGGCTCTGACTTTACGCTACCTAGCCCAGAAATGTTGTTGCTACTCCACTGAATATGTTGCTAGGGCCTGGAATAATGCTTAAAAAATTCCAGGCTTTTAACCACAATCTCTGCTCAAGAAACCCACAATAACCCACGAAGGATTTTGCCAAATATTTACCTCGGAATTTCTGCCTAATTTTCCCCTAGTTCCTCTACCTATTGGCTGAGTTGGGATCCTGTTTTTCCCCCTTAATTCTACCCAGAAAATTCTGCCAAAGTAATCTTGGCTTCTCTTCAATAAACCCAGGAAAACCCAGAAAGGGTTTTTCCTAGTTTTGACTTCGGAAATTGGCCTTCTTGAGCTTGGCACAATGAATTACTGGGGGAAATCGAATCTGCTTGGAAATGTCTCTGGAATGCTGCAATAAACCCTAGTAGGAGGTGGCTAGCCTCTCCTCCAAATCTCCTAATGAGAATTTCCTTCTCTTCAACCTCCCGACTCAAACTCCTCACTACAGTGTGTCCTCCACTACGCAGTTTGCTCCTCCTCCGCGTAGACCAGAAATGGCTATGCTTCCTCCTGATGCTACTGGTAGAAAATTCCCTCACAAAAGGGTGGAACTCCTCTCGTGAGTGGGCACTCGAAGCCCCCCGAGGCAAAGGTTGAGATCTCCACTTGAAGATCTCGTGTGCTAAACAATAATGCAGACTTGGCTCTCCGGCTCAAGCGTGCTCTATCAAAATGACAAGAAGAAAATGGTTGAATGAATGAATGTCAAATGAGCCTTCCCTTCCTCCTTTTATCCATTGAGGGCCAAAGTATGCCTTTGGTTCCACCTTGGCCTACGCTGCCTCTCCTTCACCAATCACGTGTTGTCTTCCTCTAGCCAATCCCACGCTATTCTTTTCGTGCCTCTTCTACGCTGCTACCTAAGGCCAATTCGACCCCACCACTAGAGTTGGAACTTTCCCTTAGGGGCTTTAGGAAAGGACTTTATTTGGCTTAATTATTAGTTGTGGGTCCTCTACCCACTTTATTTCTGCCAACCTTAGGAAATGCCAAAATTAATCAAAATTAATATTCCAATTAGCGAACTACTAATTTGGAATATTACAATTCAAATGTATGTATATGTAAAAGAATTATGTTTTTTCAAATTGAGAGGTAGAGATGAGCACTCTTTGTTTCAAAGGAATGGAGTTAGAGCAAATTTCCTTCTTGGCCTTAGTCATTTGAAAAATAATTAGCATAAATTCTCCAAATACTATAAGCTTGGAATTTTATTATCAGTAACAGTTCGAGGCCTTTCCATAATGTAAGATATTTGGCAAAGTTATTGGTCACTAAACAGAGACCAAGGATATTGTTATATTAATTTTCCATTGAAACTATATAAAACCCCTCTGTCCTTCCCCTATTAATGTCCATCTTCATTAAAATAACTCCATATTATAATTTAAATAATAAAAAACACTATAATTGAAATAATAAAAAACTTGTAATTACACTAATTTATAAAAAATTTGCCAAATTTATTAAAAAATAGAGTAGAAAATAAAGTTGTGTAATATATCAATAAATTGAACTTCCATGAATATATACTATAGGGGAGACATCTTACTTTGGCATTCACCTTCCCTAATGTCAACATTGCATTGAATGATCTTTAGCTTCTCAACAAAAAAAAAATTGCTCTATTAACTAGTAACATAAGTTATAACATAAGTTATTGTTACATTCACAATTTTTTTAAACCATTTTTGTAATTTCTTAATGTAAAATCTCAAGTGGAAAGTAACATATAACTAAATAAATAATAGCATTGAATGTTGTGGTAAGTAATATTGGATTTTGAATAAGTAATAAATCTAACTATTTATACACGAATTGTATTCACCCACATATATATATACTAATGCCCAAGTGTTAAAAAGTTTATGAATAATGTATTATTATTTATTTTTTAAATTTAAAAAAAATAGTAACTCATTGAGATTAGACAAAATCAACGAAACTAACTCTAACTCGCTACCACTATAACCTATAAACTAGTACCAACGGCCTATAAACTAACATAATAATAAAAAATATGACTCATAAAGGAGAAGCATTCCACCTTCCTAGTCCAACTTTTTATTCCCTTAATCTAGAATATTTTTAATAAACATCAAATCAAAAGTATTTTATAATCATAACCATTTTTATATTCAAATATAAAATTATCAATGAATCGAATATACAACTATCAATGAATTTCCAATGGAGTGTTACACTACTTACCATTATTGAGAGTGCTTCGAGTATGCCCCTGCCTCTGCTGGACTAAGAGCCCGTTTCCTCGGATTTAAGGATACCAATACCTAGAGATTTCTGCTCTTATGGACTACCAGTTAGTAATGATGTTTGTTTGCTCTTATGGAGATCACTAGCTATTAATTTTAGGTGGTTTTTGGGTACATTAGTGAATATGAGTGACTAATACTCAATAAATAAAAATAAGTTATAAGTGTTATTTTTTTTAAGTTTTTCAGTTTGTTTATATTGTTTGTTTGTAGAATTTTGTAAGGATTCATTATGTTTAACTGTTATTTTTTGAAAATAAACTCTAGTTTATTTTCTAATTTAATTTATTTAGAATTAAGCAAGAATTCATTGAAATCACAAATTTGATCGGTAAACTTTGCACAATCATGTTTAAAAGTTTTTCAGAATATTGAATCCATATATATAATAAAAAAATCATTTTAAACAATACTAATCAAGATTCTACACAAAAATCAAAATTATACACACAAATTTTTGGTGAAAATTCCAACTCTAAATCCACCAAATATCCCATGGCGAGCGTTATTTCAGCTGCCATAGGCCCATTAATGCGGCCAGGCAGCTGATGCCCGCCGTCGGATCTACACCTTTAATCCGGCGGCGGGCATCGACTGACTGGATGCATTAATGAGCCTCTGGCAGCTGAAATTAGGCTCGCCATATCCCATTACCAATTTAACAACTAAATTATTTCAGCAATAAAAATATTACATTCTTCAACGACTGAGGCAGGCCAAAGCATTTTGTCTGCTGGATAGAGAAAGCCGCGCGGATACGATCTCCTTGCTGTGGATCCTTTTCAAAAGCGCCGCATACTTTGAAATTCCTGTGAATTATTGGCTCAATCAATCCTTTTCAACACTTTGATGAAGACATGGGCTTTCATGAATCATGGGTAATTGGGTTCTCAAAGGAGGATTCCGTGGCCAGCAAGTAGATCGCATGAATTCCAGCATTGAAACTCTGCGCGCCCCCACTATTTGTCATGATGTGCGCAATCTTATCACAGGCAGGCAAACGCGTTTGCTTGACTTGGATACCCATCTTATCCAAAAACACGGTTGGTTGATTGTTTCCAGAAAGCCCAATGACACAATTTCCACCTGAAAGCTTTTATACTGTTGAAAATGTCATTCTCTATGCTAAGCCCATAAGCAATAAGCATAGAACTGTAGAGCATTTATGGTAATGGTATCATGATAGATAGAGGTTTTATTTATAAATTTGCCCAATTTTTTTTGAAAAATGGTTGGAATTATTTGTTTTGCTCAATAAATTGCAGTGCCTTGTGGAGTTATTTTAATGAGAAGGAGAACATTAAAATTTATCTATTGTTTTTTATTTCAAGTTTTTGTGATTCATCTTTTTTGTTTGAATTTGTGAAATTATCACTATTCCATTTATTTCTTCAAACCATGTTGTTAGGACAGAGAGTGCAGAGCTAAGAGAATACATTTTTATTTTTTTTCAGTAGAAAAAAACGCTGTTTATATTAAAATATAAGCAGTACATGGACTAATAATTCTCAAACTGTGAAAACACAGCTAGAAAAGCAACATATATTGGCCATTAGATGGTAGCTCCCGACAGATAGAGCATAGAGATATAGCGTTGGCCACCACATAGCCGGATAGGATCCATCCATTACATATATGCTCAGCTTATTGGGCGAGCGAAAGACTTGACAGAAAAGATTCAGCAAAGAAAACTTTTGAACTACAACATGTGATATGACAAAATATGAGTTGTAGATGAGATAGCAGAAATAACAAGAGATGTATCATCAAAAGAGTACCCAAATCATCCGAAATATGATCTGTCGAAGATGAGATGTAAATCAGCAAAAAATGACAGACGGAAACTGAGAGATCGTTGACAGGAGCATGTTTGAAAGATATTGGATGTGCACGTCTATCAGGTAATGCCCATGGATGTGTCGATTAAAAGATAAGCAGCCTCGCTTGATTCAAATGACCGGTCCATTTGCAGTAGAACATTCATACCTGTATAAATGGGAAGGAGCGGAGTTAGACATGTGATTGTGTTTGACCAGGCTCACTTGGTATAAAATCAACCCAGCACGTCTGTAGATCTGTCATCTAGCACACAATTTAAATGACACAGGCTCGCTTGATATTATATAAAAAACCAACAGGCTCGCTTGAAATAACATCTCTGCCTCGCTTGATTATCTGATCACCCAGTCGGAAAAGGAATATAAATCGCTGCAAAAAACGTCTCTAAAACAAAATTGTCATAACAAAAATCCGAGCAGAACCATATTATGGAATTGGAATAGATGTTTGCCAAAAAGAGAGGCCATCTCTGAACGGCTGAACCTGCATGATCCCAAAATCAGAGATTAAACCTTTTTTAGAGAGTCCATCAGCCCTGGTATTGTTTTCTCTATAGATATGGCTGATGGGGGGATTGTTAAGAAGGGACCATAAACTTCGAACCCTTTGCATCCAACCTTGTATCTCAGGCCGCATCATAACCATAGACTTAGAAACCCACCCAATAACAACCTTTGAATCCCCATATACATGAATATTCTGAATCTGTAGGTAGACAGCAAAACGGAGACCACCCCATAGTGCAATAAGCTCCGCTTTGTTATTGGAGCCCATACCAGCATTCCAATGAATATGGACCCGCTCACGCTGAGATATTTTGATCCATGCCCCGCACCCCATAAGCCCGTCCACACAAGCACCATCGAAATAAACCGCCGGAATTGCCATCTCGTGTGGTCTGATGCGAATGGAGCAATCCGATATAGTTAGAATAGGAGTGGGACGATCCTCCATCCAACCTAAAATTGAAGACAAAATACGAGGGATCTGGAAAGGCACATCGTCAAAAATCAGTTTATTTCTTCCCAACCACACCTCCCATATGAGGAAAAAAGGCAAAGATTTAAATTTTCCCCGTAGCTTGTCCCATTCCAATGCTGCGGATATGAAATCATACGTAGACCATGCAGGTCCCATGAAGTGGACATAGAAAAGCCGCCACAAATTCATTATAATTGGGCATCGGAATAACAAATGATCAATGGATTCCAAATCAACACAGCATATTTGACATCTGAAAGGTCCAGAAAAACCTCTCCTGATCAAATTTTCACCAGTAAGGATCTTACCATTCCATACCAGCCATCCAAAGAGTACAATCTTTGTGGGGATTTTCCTCCGCCAGAATGGAAAGAAAGATGTAGTCATCTGACCCCAATAAGAAGCAATATTTAGTACTCTGTATATGTCTTTGACAATAGGAGTGCCAACATTCATGGGGCCATCCCAGACAATTGTGTCCCCCCCAGAATCCCAACAAAAGCCCACAGCCCTGAAAGAATCACGTAGCATATCCCATTCATCAGCCACTGTCGCCGACAAACCCAGTTGGATCGCATTTTTAAATTCAGGAGCACCATAGGACCAAACCCGAATTGTCTGTGAAATATAATTTATACCCCTGTGCACAAGACTGTGTACAAGTAGCAGAGACGGACCATCACGTGGAGGAAACCCGATAATCTTCTTGAACGTGAAAGGGATATTGCCACCATCCCGAAAAAGCCATGCAAGCCTGCCAGACACATAATCACAATCTTCTTGAAGCTGCACCAGATGGCCGAGATAAAACGAGGGTGAGAAAATTGCAAACAGAGAATTTGTTGTAGAATATCACCCACAATGTATTCGCACTTTATGATAGCATTCCAAATGCCATTTCCATGAATAGCCCTCCAGAAAGACTTTATGAGCAGCGCCATATTGAATATCCTTGTGTTGAGAATACCCCATCCATCGTGTTCCTTTGATCTGTAGAGGCGCTCCAGTTTGCATAGGTGTATTTTGTGAGACATGGAGGCACCACCCCACAAAAACTTAGCAATAATTCGATTTATCATATTAATAATACCGTCTGGAATATAATACAAGTGACCCCAATATACCAACATCTGGGAGAGCACCGCTTGGATCAAAATAAGCCTACCCCCCATTGATAACCACCTGTGTGTCCATCCAAAGATCCTTCTTCGAAATTTGTCGATCATCCAAATCCAATCCTGGACCTTGTATCCACATGGCTTGATCTTGAAACCCAAATATGTAAACCCAGCAGAAGCCTCTCTAAAATCAATCCCCATAAAATCAGCGATGAACTCGATCTCCTGTAGGTCTCCAAATTCATATATGATGAATGATTTGCTTTTGTTAATAGTCAGGCCCGTGGCAGCTTCAAAACGAATAAACATGAGATGAATATAGAACCAATGGTTCCTATTCAAGTAACCAAATAACAATAGATCATCAACAAATAAAGAGTGTGAACAAGAAACTTCGTTGGAGAAAGAGAAACCCTTAATACACCCCCTCTGCTCCGCCTTATGCATAATACAGCTGAATCCATCCATGATAAGAATGAAGATTAAAGGAGAGAGCGCGCATCCTTGTCTCAGACCACGTTCGGCAGCGAAAAAAGGTGTTGGAATACCGTTAATAATAACTGCATATCGAACCGTGGAGATACACGACATGACCCATCTTATAATCCTGATAGGGAGACCAATCTTCATAAGCACCAGCCTTATATATGACCAATCAATAGAGTCATAGGCTTTATGAAGATCCACCTTCATCATAATAGCCTTCATTTTCTCTGTGTGAATGGAGTGTAAGACTTCTTGTGCTATAGCCGTGGCATCATGTATGGAACGACCTTTAAGGAAACCGTATTTCTCTTTTGAGATGCAAGCCGACAGTGTTCCTGTTAAACGCTCAGCAATAATCTTAGACGTTATCTTGTAGAGAACATTACATAGAGCAATCGGCCTGAAATCAGCAAATGTTTGGGGGTCATCCGATTTAGGAATTAGAGCAATGAAAGTAGAGTTAAGATTGGCCGGCATCAATCCCCTGATTCTGATTTGTTCAATAACCATTGTCAATTCCTCCCCCATCAATTCGAAAAAATGGATAAAGAATTCCGCAGGCCACCCATCAGGCCCCGGACATTTATCCGAGGAGAAATATTTGAGGACCTTTAAGACTTCATTCCCTGTGACAGCACAATCCAATGACGAAATGGCCTCAGCATCAAAAAATATATTAACATGTTCCAGCAGCCATTCCTGATTATCATTGTTGATGCCATCCTGTTTTGAGTAGAAGGAAGAAAAGTATGCAAGCGCTTCATTTTGGATGTCTTGATTTGTATGAGCAATGGAATCATCCGCCCTCTTAATACACCATATAGCGTTCCTATTTTTCCGCCCATTTGCGCACTTGTGAAAATATTTTGTGTTCTGATCCCCCTCGACCAGCCAAGTAATTCTGCTCTTCAACCCCCAAGTGATCTCCTCAATCCTCGGGATTTCTCTTTTCCTTTCACCCAGCCTTTTGAGGTCTTCTAATATGTGCTCGTCAGGGTAGCTTATAATGAAAGAAGATATGATCGATTCCATCTGTCTTTGTACATCCATAAATTCCTTCTTGAGTTTCAATTTCTTCTCGCGTTCCCATGATTTAGAGGCAATCTTAACTTTCTGTAATATGTAGTGAAAGAAATCCCATTCCCCAGAAAACGGCATGTCATATTCAGCGCGCCAAATTCCGTCAACAATTCTTGTGTATTCAGAATCCTCAAGCCATATTCTGTTGAACTTGAAAGGACGCCCATAAACAGCCACATTGTTGGACCATGAAAAGGAAATTGGCATATGATCCGAGATGTCGAATGCCAGTATCATAGATCTGGGATTCCCCATGATATCCACAATAGATTCTTTAACCAGCACCCGGTCAAGCCGTTTCCCAATGAAGTTATCACCCGCTCGCTTATTGGACCATGTGGGCGCAATTGGATGTGGCCTTATATCCTTCAGCCCTTGTGCAAAAAATATATCATTTAGATATCCAGCCATAGGGTCCAGACGAGCATCATTGCCCCAAATTTCATCCGCATTAAGAGTTGAGTTACAGTCGCCCATCATAATGAGATTTGGAAGAGATAAAATACCTGCCTCCTGCATTCTGTTCCAGAAAGCCACCCTATTAGAATATGGAGCGTATATATTGATGAGATTAAAAATACCTTGCAAACCTCTAAGCTGTCTGGATAATAGGATACCCCCGAAGAAGCTGAATGCTTTGAAAGAAACATAATCAGGGTTCCACATAGCAACCAAACCCCCAGATCGGCCATTTGAATTAATCGCCACCGCTTGCCAATCTTTTTTTATTTTTAAAAACAAATTAATAGCCTTCGAACGATTAGACATAGTCTCCTGTCCCAAAAATATTATAGGATTCTTAGAAGTGATGAATTCTTTCAGGCAATGGCATTTGGGAGCATCGCCCAACCCCCTTAGATTCAATGAAATGATGTGAGTCATGGGGAAGATGTCCGAGGGTGGCTTGCTCTAAGCGCCCTGGTTGAGCTGTCCAGACCATCATATCCGACGATGGGAACTTCTGACAGACCCACATCATCGTCGGAGAACAGAGAGATAGACTTTAGCTTCCCTTTATTCAGTCGGCAAGCTGCCTTTGCCTTCTTCTTGATAGAGATAATAGCAGTCGACAAGCCAGAAGAATGTTTTGCTGGTGAGGTGATAGGTTTGTCGAATACTGTTAAAGCAGCCAGGTCAAGGTTGGGATTTCCCAACAGGGATTCAATATCACTCCCTATAGAGTTCCTAGGGGAATCAGATAGATTAATAGGACCAGATTTGTCCGAAGAATTATGTGAAGATACAAGATTTATCCCATAGGCCGAGCTATCATCTACCAATAAGCCAGCAGCTGTACGAGATGATTCCCCTGCAGATAGCATGGCCGGTTTGTATAAAGGCGGGTCATTCGAAGGAGAATAAAGTTCTCCAGAGTGGACAGGAACCATAGATTGTTTGTCGGCATTGTTGGAAGTGGACGCTGTCCCTTTAGAAGATTTCCTAAGAATAGTGCATGAGATGGGGTTATTATCTGATAAGTTGGACTCATTGGGGGCAAAGGAGGGACATGGGACCGGGGCATCAATATCCTCCTGTATGTTTATAGAGTGTGAGAGGGCAGAGTTTGGCATGTTGTCCGACTGTGACTGAAGAACCCTATACAAATTACGCCCGACAGATGGATGGCTAGCAATATTAGAAGGAACCACAGAATCAGGAATAGAGAAATCATATTGACCTTCTGCAGATTTGTAAGGTTCTTCATCAGAGGACGTTTTAGATGTCTTACCTGTCTGGACGCCGCCCGACGTACCCGAACCATCGTTGCGTTGACAGGCATCACCCACAACCTTATGACCTTGATCCGCCCTACCAATGCGAAGCCTGAAAGGGCAGTGATCCCTGAGGTGGCCAGTCTTGTGACATATCAGGCATCGAAAGGGTATTCCCCAAAAATCAATACGTTGACGGTGCCTTCTGTTGCACCAGAGCAAGTCTATGTCACCCAGAAGACCACCCACATAATTAATCTCAACAAGAAGCCAAGCAATCCTTTTATCAGCAGCCCCCACAATACTAGGGTCTATGTATTTGGTGGATCCAATTGAGTCACCTATTGTGCGCAACGCCTTGAAGGTCCAGAATTCTAAAGGCAGGCCTGGAAGCTTGACCCATACCATCCTACTTCGTGGGGCCTCCAGAACCAGATTAAATCCAATATACCACGGAATGATCTGCAAGAAACTTATACCACGAACCCAAGTGCAGCCTGTGACTTTGTGGACGTCCTTTTCATTCATAAATTGGACGCTGAACCATCCATTGAGAAGCTTGCTGACTATAGGAGAATATCCAATAATGGATTTCCATTTCTGATTGACCCATGAAGCTGAATCAAAACCCTCACAATCAGGAAACACCCATCTACACATAATAGCCCTACGTTGTAAGCTTGTCACTCTAATACAAAGATCTTCATAGTCGAGACTAACTTCTTTGATATCCATCTTCTGTTTGAAGATCTTCCTCTTACCACGACCAGCACCTCGTAGATAATGTCCTCTGGACCGATGCCGTGTATATACCTTAGAAACAGAAGAATCCAGTAATGCTTGTTTGATGATAGCATCGTCCGCTTCGAAATCAGCTGAATGGAAACAACCGCCACCTTGGGCCCTATCATCCAAAAATGACTCGTGTCTGTTGCCGCTCATATTGAAGTTACATCAAAACACAAACAAGAGTCAATTCATCTGCGTGTACAAAATGCCGCCACCTTATAGAAATGTCAGCCCGATCAGAGTGGCAAACACAATGTCAAACAACAATGAGTTACTTATAAAAGCAACTTAATAAAAAACTCTTGAAGTCTTCGACTACAATAAAATATGTGATTAATAGAATCTCTTTGGGATTGTTGTTCAGATTTTGTGACCAGTAGAGACGTGTGCCATTCAAGTGTAGTGAATGATGATAACGATGGCCACCAACCTAAAATGACAAGCGTACCCACCACCCTATCCAGAACGAAATAGTAAATTCAGAGAACCAAGAAATCTACATAAAAGTCCATAAATAGCGATAAGACCAAGTTAGGAAGGTCGCATCACCCTTTGTCATAATCCAGAATAATCCAACATTTGAACCTACAATCATGTGTACGACGTAGTAAATTGCCACATGAAATGCCTGCATTCACTACTGAGCATCACTGATCATCTACCCTTGTCACCGATCTTGCCTGATCACCCCCCGCCGCCACAATAGGACTTGATATCGAACGAAGATATCGAGGCATGCCCGGAAAATTCAAAATTCAAAATGTTGTTCAGAAAAGACAACTCATTCTCAAGGATAACGGCCCAGAACCTACCATTCCAGCCCAACTAAGATTGGAAGCAGCAGCAACAAAAACACCCTGGGATAGACCACCACCTCCTGAATAACCTGAATCCTATGCTCTTACATGGGCGGGAAATGACTATAAGATCCATGAACCATCGCCATGAAGAAAACCCATTAGAGCGATGATGTGAATCGTCCGAACAAGAAACGAACGATGAAGATGAATTCTCATTGCTATTCTCATGAACTACCATAAGACCAGAGGGAGTGTTGTCTGGTTGTTAAAACCAAGACAAATTTCACATAGAGGAAGTTAGAACAAAAGCATAGCCACCAACAGCAACATCAAATTGCCCTCAAAGGTTCCAGCTATATGATTTGAGATATGAATCACAACATCACCGAGCAAACTTTGGAGATTGCAGCTTTCATATACCAACGATAGCCACCAAAAGCAACAAAAATTGTCCACACTGGGTTCCAGCTATTTTTAAGACTGTCGCACTCATGATTCAGCAGTAGCCACCATAAGCAACAGAAATTGTCCTCCTTGGGTTCCAGCTTGGTCTGCCACTCTCATGATTCAAAAATAGCCACCAGAAGCAACAAAATTATCCTCATTGGGTTCCAGCTAACTATAAAAACTGCAGCACCCAAAATTCAGCAATATAGGTAGGGAAGTGTAGGAATCACACCCAAACTCTAGAGAATTACATTGAATCATACATGAAATACGAGTATAGTATACATTTATTTAGATTCATCAATCTAAAATCTAATTAGTGCCCATCAAAATAGTAGATATTGAATTTTGAAATAGTAAATAAAAAGTTTAAGTCTTTTTATTTTTAGCATTTTGTGGACAAAAAAATAGAGAGTAGGGGAAGAAACACACTCCCCACATTGGGAGCATGTTTCTCTATACATTTTCCCAAGTTTCCCAAAAAATGGGGCATGGGAAAAAGTTTCCAAAGGCACCCCTCACCCTTGGAATGTTGGAAATGAAGGGGGCATCTGAGAAGGACGTGTCTCCATGAAACTCTAGAAATTGTAGAATTTAATTGTCAAAAAATTGATTTTTTATCATTGAATTGTTATCAAATTATCAATTGAAGAGAGACATTTGTTATAAGTGTAGACCACTCTTATGACATCCATTGTCATGTACCATAATAATAAATTATATCACAGTTTCTAAATGAAATAATGACATTCTAACATGCTACAAGGGCAAAACAACAACCACAACCAAAGTTATGATCATTAGACCATTAACCAAATTGGAAAACCCTAAAAACCTATTTGAATTGGAACTAGACATAATTGATAACAAAAAAATGGGAACAAAAATTGATTGACCAAAAAATACTCAAAATATTTAAAATTTTAATTTAAAAAAAATGTATTCATGTACATCTATGTGGATCAAAAACATTAAACATAAATACTTAAAATGGTATTATTGCAAAGGTGAATATAGCAAAATGGCACCAAGTGCAATACATCTCTAAACCAAAATACAACTATAATGAAACTCTAAATCTTTGCAAAGTCCGAAAATAATAATATTATAATCTACAATTTAATTGAACTACTACATAATCATCCATTTTTTTATTTTATTTTTTGTGAATAAAATATAATGATACAAAGCTTATTAACCTCTAGTTTTTATTTGCCAATCTGGTTCCAACAAATTCTAGCCAATTCAAAGTGGTTCAAGATTTTTTCAGACAACCATTCTTATCTAATTATTCATACAAGCCATCAAATGCACAAATTCAATCTAACTATTAATTGCCAAGAACAATTGGGATACATTCCAAAGGATTTAGAGTAAAACTAGTGATTTTCACTATGAAGTGTTGGGAAAACTTTTAAAACCAATTTAACGAAAACTAATTTTGATATTTTTGATATGATTATAACAAGATTGACCATAACAAATGGCAAGTGCAAGATCAGAACTACGATGTCATCATTTGAATAGATTTTTTCATATGGTAGCTATTTTGAATGATATTTGTGCTTATCTTATCTATGAAGTGTAAACTAGTTAATTTATGTGGAGTTTAAACTTAATCAAATTTCATATTCAAATCTCATAAAAAAGAATCAAAAGTACAAGTAAATTGTAAAGAATTAAACAAATCATTTTTTCTTTCTACATTAAAGATAGCCTCAACCTAAACTCAACTTAAATCCTATACAATTAGATTGCTAGCTTTAAGACACTAAGGTGGTGAAGTACAAATTCGAAAAGGCTTATGGTTATCAGGAGGGAAGCGTTTGATATAAAAGAAGATATAAACTCTTGTAGTAGAGTATAATATCATTGCAAACACAAGCTAAAAGGTAGAACAACAGAGCGTAGATCCTACTCTAAGCTATAAAGTTACATTTCCATTAACACCTTGTAATATACATCTCATCAATTGGTATCTTATAATGTACATCAAAGCAATAAGTGCTTTGTATGCTGTATCCCTCGGAACTGTGAGGCTGTGTCTCGAGAGTGGACTGAGTTGTTTGAGTTAGCATCATTTTAATATAAGCTAAGAGATTGAACATTGAACTATGGAGCTCCATATATACTAGAAGATTCAGTGTCTGTTATTCTTGATGGCTGCATCTTTGTCATGTGTCCTTTTGAATATTACATCTGAATTTATTCACAATGCATAAAAATGCTGGAAAATAGGCAAACTCTTATTGTGTTAGAAAAGCATGAATGATTTCTTCTTCATCGATCGTCACCCTGTACTTTACACTGCTCACATATTCTTCTTAACCAACCTGTGTTTCTGCAGCAAATATTAAAGTAAATAAGTTAATAAGAATGTTGCAAAACTCTGAGATGGGTTACTAACTCAGAAATCAGCAACACAGAACAAAAATGGGCAGAAACTAGGGAAGCATAAACTCTGCCTAGAAATTAGAAACACTACATATGAAGAAAAATTAGAAAGAACAAAATAGGAGAGAAAAGGGAGATTTCTGCAACTTATAGGATATAAGTAAAAGAAGAATTAAGGTACTAATGAGTTTAGTATCAATTATTTAAATAATTGTACCTCTGATGAACTTGGCCCTTCTTTTACAGAAGTGATACGACGTTCCAAAGGGGCAAACAATGATCTACTCTCCTGTGCTAACATCTTTCTATCATAACTCAGAGGACTTCCATGAGAAAGACTTAATTCACCCTGTTGGTGAGCATAAGAAGGAGGAGGAAGAGGAGGATTGGTATTGAGTATGTGTTTTTTTTCATGGCATTGAACAGCAATTGGTTGATCAGAAGTAGTAACTGCAATCTCATCCTGCAGGCTTTTCATCATTTGCACAAGACGATCACCATCCACCCCTTGCTCATCTTCCTGTATTTTACCACCATCATCATCATCTATTTCATTCAGTAAAATATAGGCAACCCAATCACAGAGGCGTTTGGATTCATGGTGATCATGAGATGCAGGTGCCATCTCCTCTCTGGTTCTCTTTCCATTATATAAACTGACATCACGAGTGCTTGTTGCCATCATAAGAATTTGATCAAACCAATCAATCCCACACCAGACTGTTATTTGGCAATAAATTTCAGGCTACCATGCATCAGGCTCATAAGATGAAACTGTACTCATCATAGCCAGATACCATTTCTTTTTAAGTACTGAAATGATCTGAGCTGATCATGAACTACTGAGTTGTGCTGGTCCATGCCTATAATTAGGCCATTGTGCAAGGCCACAGTCATCTAGAACAGAGACATTGATAAAAGTATACAAGCAGTATTTTCAACCTGGAAAAGCATGATGTGGAAAATTGTGTCCCCAGGCTTCTTAGATACGGCCAAGCATCCCTGAACTTCTAGATAAGAGGATGTCAAGTCAAGAAAACGCGTTGGTCTGAATTGAGACAGGAAGATTGTAGACATGACAAATTCTTTGTGTGGCTGGTTGAGTTTCAATATACAATCTATAAAAAGATTCCTTACTTGTGGGGCACGGCAACGTCATTTTATGGTAATAAAACCCAAGGTCATTGGTATTATAATGAGAGAGTTGAAAATGGTAGCTCATGGGCTGATATTGTGAGCCAATAATTCAGAAGAATTTCAAAGTTGTACTGGTGCAAAGAAACAGCAATAAGATTTTTATTTTTAAGATTTTTATTGAGAAGAATTGGTTGGTCTGCCATTTACACGGCATTGAGGAGATTATGATTGAGGAATGAAACTGCCACCATACTCTTAGTCCAGCCCACAAAGCCTAATTTGATAAATAAACTAAATTTTGAATTTTCCAAAACCCTACTATTCATTGACAAATGCCAAGACTGGCCTAGCCCGATGAACTACCAATAATAAGATATTAAACTAGCTTTAAATATCTCTGTAAAAAGGATATATAAATACATATGAATATTTATTTATATTTTTTAAATTAAATATTATTATTAATAAAATATAAACTAAGTTTTAATTGTACTGAAGAAAGTTAGGTGTGAGATTAGTACTTTCTTATTTTCAAATTATAATAATATATCATTATTAATTTATTTAATATATTGTAAAATATATTATTATAAAGTTTTATCTTAAATTACGATGTTGATATCTTCAATCAAGTTTTTGATAACATTAGGTGTGCAGATAACTCTTATCTAAAAAATCAAATTAAATTGAGGGAATATGAAATCATTTGTCCTTAGTGTCTTCTTTCACATTGGTAAGGTTTAGTTTTTATTGGATTGCAAATTATAATTATATATTAATGGTTAATGTTATGTTTTGTGTATGGATTTTTGTAATATATATATATATATATATATATATATATATATATATATATATATATAAAATCCATACAAACATAACATTAACCATTAATATATAATTATAATGGTATGCTTATTTTTATTGGATTGCAAATTATAATTATATATTAATGGTTAATGTTATGTTTGTGTATGGATTTTGTAATATATATATATATATATATATATATATATATATATATATATATATATATATATTTATTTATTTATTTATTTTGTATGTATACACAAATGAATGTGTATTTGAACAAGATTTACCAAGATTTGGCACTAGGCACAAATAAACTAGTTCTCGCAATAAAGGAACTATAACATTACAATCTGCACAAAAAACCCTATAAAACAAAACCTCAGAGCCCAAACAACTAGCTTCAAATGGGAAATCTACACCAGGGTTGAAACCCCCGACAAACAAACAAGACAAAGAAAAATCCAAAGAGCATTATACAGGGCCCAAAAAGCCCGCATGTATAACTCGAGAAACCACACAAAAGACGCTTACAGGTAAACCCAAAGGTCGAAACACGAGTTATGAGAAAACGAGCTCGAACATACATTTAAAGTGAGGCGAGGGCGGCAACCCCAACAACCAGAAGCATTGAAAATCAACTACATGGAATACCACAACAACAAAAAATGTGCCTAAAGGCAAGCCAACAACTACAACAACTAGAAAACTAGAAAAAAAGCCAAAAGACCACCCACAACAACGCAAAATGACAACAACATGGTGAACCTTGAAGAGGAGGTGGTAGGCAAGCAACCCCGACCAAAGAAACCTGCAACAACTAGACACGAGCCATGCAAGCACTCTATGGAAAACCGCACCAGCAGACGACAAAAGAGACCACGACAACTTGACCATGGAAGATGGAGGTGACAACACAAACTAGAGGGAAGAGGCAGCTAGGGTTCCCCAGCCTCCGAGCCCTCTACTTCGTTAATGTTGTGCTCTAAAAAATTATTTTTACATATAATTAAATCATTAACCCCCCCCCCCCCAGCACACACACGAGATCATCGCCACAACAACGAAGGTAATGACACTGTTAACATGGGGGGGCAACAACAACAACACAACAAAAAAGAATCAAGGCAAGAAGAAGAATACAACAAAACAACAGCAGAAGAACCCCTACAAAAAGAGGGGGACCAGGAAGAGAGCGCGGGTACGGGGATGAAACGCCCGGAAAAAAAGTTGTATATCAACACTGAAGAAAGTGGGGGAAAGCACGTACCCACAACACCTACAAAATGACAACAACATATGAACTTTAAGAGGAGGTGTGGCAGGCAAGCAACCTACTCAAAGAAATCCCAGAACAGCCAGACACTAGCCAGCAAGCAGGACTCTGCATGGAAAACTACAGAAGTACCCACAGATTTAAGACAAAGAGACTACCAAGGAATTGACCATGGAAGGAAGATGGAGAGACAAATGCACCCAGAGGGAAGGCAGCGCTCTAGGGTTCCCCAGCCTCCGAGCCCTCTACTTCGTTAATGTTGTGCTCTAAAAAATTATTTTTACATATAATTAAATTATTAATTCTAATTTTATATTATTGCAAATTAATATATATATATATATATATAAATATATATTAATTCAATATTTTTAATATATAATTTTTTTCCTTATTACTATTTTCATCTTGTCATCCTTAATGCTTTCTTTTATATATCTAATTTATTTGGTAGTTATGTAGTTCGTAAGCTCACTAAGGTTTAGCTACAAGTTTTCTATAGTTGAGATTATGTTAAAATAACCTGTTCCTAGGAATAGAGATCGGTTTCCTTTGGGCTCCTTGTCACTTCTTTCTCATGCTCCCCGTCTTTCTCCTCTCTGGCTTCACTTTTGTGCCTTTTTCATTTGCCATTTTATCTTTTTAGTGTCACGTGGTCACTCCCATGAATGCCAACGCACAATGGAAGAGGAACTGATGGATTACTCCACTAGTATGTATCATGAAAAAATATTTTGGGTTTAGTCAAAATGTGACATTTTAGCTTCCACGATGGACTCCTTGATTCTGGCATTGGTCCTTAGTAAATCTCCTAGAGGTCTCTAGATCCTTCAAAAAAACAATGGCTAGGATCTCACCGATTCACAGAGCCACAACAAAAAAGAATTAGCTTAAAGCCAAAGTATGATACATTCACAAAGCATTAACACCCCTTCCCCATCTCCCTCTCTCATTTCTTTTGATGGGCCTCCTTCACTATGTCCCCACATTTCTTCATCCTCTACAAATAGTTCTGACCAAGCATCAAATGGCTCGATCACAGGAAAAGCTAAAGAATTTCATGGTATTCAAGCCAAATCCTTAAAGGTATCCATGGTGGTGGCATGTGATATTAGCTTGTAAAAATCTCTATTAGAATGGTT
This sequence comes from Pinus albicaulis, assembly GCA_034641835.2. Classification (NCBI taxonomy): domain Eukaryota; kingdom Viridiplantae; phylum Streptophyta; class Pinopsida; order Pinales; family Pinaceae; genus Pinus; species Pinus albicaulis. Next base: position 1,182,378,482 of record CM076583.1, read on the forward strand.
TAATATAAAATGGAAGCATGTTATGGGTTACATGTCATGATTTCACTTGTTGATTTGAGGTTGGATCACCTTTATATTTGCATTAGAAGGTGACTACAAAAAAATCTTGCTTCACCTTGGAATTGGAGGCCATTTGGGCTCCTCCTTATGCCCTAGTCTATCGATTTTGATCCATCGAAGGAACCAGTATTGATCCAAAAAATGTGGGAAATTATTCCTCGCCCCCCCTTAATTTTTAGGGCGGAAGAGATAGTTAGGGCTATGGGGGGAAATATTGGGTGGTTCGTCCAGTCAAAACACAATTGGGTAGAAAAAATGGACCATCAGTGGTTATGGATGCAAGAGGAGTTCGAAATCAGTGAGAGTTTAGTGGGGGGAATTGAGCTCAATCTTAACTCCTCTTCCTAGACCCATAATGTTGATTATTGGCACGTCCCTTTTTGATGTTATGCATGCCATGAGATAGGACACTTGCAAGCTCAATGTGGAAAAATTGTTCCCTCGATTAAGGGTCACAAAAGAGTTTGGAAAAAAAAAATCCACAAAGCTTGATTGTAGTGGCAACGATCCTCCTCAACTAGGGAGTGTTGTCATTAACTTGAGATATCTAGTGCCTTAAGCTCAACAATTAGGGTTAGAATAAATTAGGGCTTCCCCATAGATTTTTCCTAGTAAGGATTCCCCCTTTGAGCGTTCTCATCATCATGTTTTATCCTCTTTTCATGTTGCTTTTACTCTAAGGACTCATTTGGATAAATGTATGGAAAATAATCTTGGTTCCTCCTTGGCCAATGACTTACCTGCTCCTCTTGCCCCCTCTCCTATCCCTATCCCCCTATTTGATAAGCCCTCTGGTCCTCATGTTGATCACATCCCCTCTAAGGCCATTGTGAAGAGTATGGATCCTATATTTGTGCCAACATTAGGGGAATATTGAGGTCTAAACTGGGCCTCCTAAGGAAAATAATATAATGATAGTTAAAATAATAAAATAATACTTGTGAAGTTTAAAGAAAAAGAAATAAAACTACTTCATTATTGTATTTTTGACTTCTCTTATTGTAGGTTCACTCAATTTTTAAGAGTAGACACATGTTGGACGAAAAATTAAATTCCACATTCAACGAGTACCCACTTTGCATACTTCTAAGTAGAAACACATCGGAAAAAATTGAAAATACATGAAAAAAATGTGTTCAACATGCTATTTTCATGTATTTTCATTTTTTTTTTTGTGGATATACTCAGAAGCATGTAAAGAGGGTGCTTAAAATTTGAGTAAAAATACAAGGAGATAAGTTTAAAATACAATAAAAAAAGTAGTTTCTTCGTTTCCCTCAAAAATATTTTCCCCTAGGATGACATCACCACCTTGAATCCTATCGGTTCTTTTAAAGTTATTTTTGTTAGTACATTTTTTGTTTTGAGGCCCATTTTTTACCTCAAAATTCCCATAATTAGGGCCTTTTTATTAGTTTCCTTCTCAAGAGTTCAATTATCTACAACCATGGGTTCAACTTAAAGATGACTTTTCATCTTTGTGGGGTCTGGATTTGGACCAAGTACTCACAAACCTTATTGGGCATAAATCCCACCTTCTTAAAACCCAACAAAAAGCTATTATTAACCTTAAAAAGGGGAAGCAACTGCTAATTTCCATGGCCCTTAAGTATGTTCAACCATCATTATCCTTTCCTTTAATGTCTAAGGGGTAGGGGTGACCATAAACAACTTTCCCTCAAGCATCTTATATCTCCCACAGGCTTGATATCATTCTTATACAAGAAACCATGGTTGATGGTGCTCACACCAAGTTATTTTTTTAGCCTTGGTTAAAATATTGGTCCTTCTCTATCCTAGATGTGTTTGGTATGTTAAGAGGACTTCTCACTGGTTAGAGCACTGAGTTTAAGTTTCTTTATTCTTTGATATTCAAATTGGCTACCTTGATCCATCTAGAAGCTTGGGAACTTGGAATTGTTGTGACAATCTTAAATTTCCATGGCCCCTACTCGAATATGATCCCAATTTAGTAAATCTTAGTTGACTTTGGTGCTCTATCAGGTCCAAATATCATACTAGGAGGAGATCTAAATTTCATTCTCTCCTTGAGAGAGGTTTAGGGTTTGATTAGATCCTTTAAGCTACTCATTGTCAATGTTTTTCTAGAAGTTTCTTCTAACAGATCTAGGGCCTACAAAAATTACCCCGACCTGGAGGAAATTCTATGCTAATGAGGATGTCGTTTCAAATATATTAGATAAGTTTTTGGTTTCGGTTGAGCTCCTAAATTCCCCTATATCCACTCAATTATGGGTTTCCTTCGGTGGTCTATCTAATCATCTCCCTATTATTCTTAACATGTGGATAAAGATAAGTTTCCACTGCCTCTTAGATATAATTGGTTCTGGGAAGATGAATCTAAGAAATTAGTATAAGATCCTTGGATACATTTGGAGCTCTCTACTTCTATCTCTTATATAATTCAATTTGTAGATAACATATTCAAGTTGAAAGTAGCCACAAAAAAAGGTTTCTCTGGATAAGATAAAAGAAACAAGCGAAACAAAAATAAAGGAACAAGATATCAAATTCCTCTTTGATGCAAGAGCATTAAGGTAGAGCCAGCAATGTGACAAGCTAGTCACATGTTGTGGCTTGGGAAGAGGACTAGCAGTCCTAATAATTTGAAGACTTTAGTTTTAAAGTATTTTTTTTAAAGTTAATTTGGGCTAACACGGCCATTGTAATCTGTAGGTTAAAAGAATAGTTATATTAGGATTAGTTAGGCATTTAGTTGAATAAACTGTTATGAAACTGAATAACAGTTTCTCAACCATATGGGGATTTTGGCAAAGGCATAAAACAAAACCAAATCCACCATTGTGGGGTTATGCCATCCATAGAGAAAAAAGAGAGAACGAGAGGTAAATAGGTGTGAAAGAGGGTTGGACAGAGAGTAGGAATAAATGTAAAAACCAGCCATCCCAGGGCTTGGTTCTGAGTATTTTCATTTTATATTAATTCCAAGTGTTTTGGATTTTGATCGAGCTCTCTGTTTTAACTTGTTTGTTTTATTTCCCCGTCAAAATCAAGTATTACATTTATGTTTTATTATATAGGCCCATTGTTTTTGTTAATGAATATACAGACTCAGCGAGCAGACGAAGTTTCTGTGAACTTCATGTAGACAAATTTATGGCAGAGACTGAGGGATGAGAGATGAAGAACAAGCTCAAGAGGGATCCGTGCGTCTACAAGCTGAGTAAATATCAGAGGAGATAGCGTTGAAGAATTCCAAACAAACTCGAAAGGATAGTGGAGTCAAATGGAGGAGAACAGTATTACAGAGCGGTGGCAGGTTGAAAGAGGAGCAATCGACTAAAGAACAGAATACACTTAGAATAACTCTAAGAGAGGAATCGACGACGAGGATGGAATCGCAGAATCAAGGATATAAGATTTGACGTCAGAGATTAGAGCGAGCAGAAGAGGAGAAGAAGAGCCAAGAAGGTTGAACGGACGAACGAGATTAGATTGCAGATCCGAAGATAAGAGATGAACGGTTAAGGTAAGTTGAGAAAGTGTGAAGTGGACACGTGTCTTCATGGCACAATTTCGCTTCGATGATTGTAGTATTTAAGTGTTAAGTATTTCGCAAGGTAAACAAGATAACTTGAGATGCGATGCGGAAGGACAAAAAGATGTGATGCGATGCGGGGAGGCCACATGTCATCGTTGCACATTAGCACACATCGGTGGTTTTAAGATTTAACGTTAAGAGTTCGCACAGTATAGTGTTTTGGTTGCGATGCGATGTGGACGGGAGATGGCATGTGAGCAGGTATAGTATGGACGTTAGATCTAGTGAAGATCTACAGCAGAGATTACAGCGCGACTTTACATCAGCGGAAGGATAAGTTCGTTATTAAGGTCGTTGGTAAGTTTTCCAAAATGCGATGCATTGATTGGTCTGTGGATGGTGGGACCCTAGAACCCTGTTCGCATGTATGCAACTGATTTGAGTTATACAGGGTCTATTATAAAGTGAAGCATTGTTTGATCGCTGGTGTATGTATGTTGATAACCCCAAATTTATAATTCATTGTGTATAAAGAGTTTATGTGGGTACCCACGAGTCCACAAGTATATGTTAAATTGTAGGTACGGTTGCATCATATTTGAATCAATTTCGATCGGGTTCTCTTAGAACCAATTTTAGTTGAACTTCGCACTCTTGAAATGGATAGGAAATCCCTATTATAAAAAGGAAGAAATTGAATGGAGGTCAAAAATAAGAGAAATTTGGATTACCGAGGGTGATAATAACACAAATTCTTCCATCATTATGCCTCTTATAGCAAGAATCTAAATTCCATTTGGTAAATTTTGAGAGTTGATGGTTCAATAGTGCATTCATTAAAAGACGAGGCATATGAAAGTGTCATACACTTTGAATATTTATTCAAATATCCCAAAGGTTTTCCCGTTCGGGAAATCATGAAAGTTATACCACTTTTCCCCTAAGTTATTATCGAGGATATGATTCATGCCCTTGCAGAAGAAGTTTCGAAAAGTGAGGTTAAGGATACCATATTCTTCATGAAAAAGGGAAAAATCCCAAGCCCTAATGGCCTCCTTGTATAATCTTATGTTTTTTTATTTATTTATTTATTCAAAGATGACATCTTAAAGGTAGTTCTAGAATCCTAATGATCCAAAAATATTTTGGGGGCTTTTAATACCACTTTTATCATGCTCATTATCAAGAAACAAAACGGTGTCTCCTTAATTGATTACTAGTCAATATTTTACCGTAATGTCATTTACAAAATTATTTCAAAGATCATTGCTCGACAGATCAAGAAAATATTTAATGACATTATCTCATAAGAGAAAATTGGGTTCCTACAAGACAAGCATATACATGACGCAATTTCCTTAGCACAAGAGGAAATACATTCCATAAAATCTCGAAATAGTATGGCTATTGCACTCAAATTGGTTTTTTCGGAAGCCTTTAATTGGGTAAGATGGACTTTCATACAGATGTTTTATTAAAAATGGGAATGGGACTATCATCCATTAATTGGATAATGGGATGCCTATAATTTGCTTCTTTTGTAGTCCTTATAAATGGAGTTCCTTCTTATTTTTTCAAGGCCTCTCATTTTCTTCACCAAGGATGTCCACTCTCTCCATCACTCTTCCTGCTAATAACGGATTCCCTCAATAATTTTTTTCATGCAATCCAAGTCAAGAGGAATCCTAAAAGGCATCAAAGTGTCAGATAATCAAGTCCTCTGACTTCTACTTTTCGTTGATGATATATCAGTTTTCTTATTCAACTTCTTGAGGGACATATCAACCTGTTTATGACAAAAAATGACCTCATCAACATGTAAGGGAGACCACCCATTCAAAGCCCCAACTAAGCTCTTATCCGTTTGATTTTGTGGTTTCGACTGGTTCAAATGTTGATGGCCAAAAACGATCTCATCAACACAACCTTAAAATCCATGCTAGATCTATTCTACTTTGCAATAGGGATGTAGGTAAACATAGAAAAATCATGCTTCATCTCAAATTCCCTTCTTGATCATTATGGCCCACAAGCAACTTCATTATTTCCTTTCCCACATAATCCATTGGAAGAGGGCTTAAAATACCTATGATTATTTCTCAATCGACCAAGCAAATATAGGTTCATGGATTGGTTGTGGCTTTCCAAAAATATATAATTGTGAATTGCTATCTCGGTAAATTGTCTCCTCCAAGATGTGTTTGTCTTTACTTCTCAAAGTTGTTCTAGAAAGTATTCCTGTTTATTGGATGTCAATCACTTTTGTACCTAAAGGAATTATATCCAAAATCAGCTTCCATTTCTTATGGTATAGAGCAAAACAATGTGGAGGAATTCCTCTTGTTAAGTTGGAAAAGGTCGCTCTTCAAAACAAGCTTGGAGGGTAAGGAGTCATGAATATTTTTCAGTTTAGTAGTGCATTGGTTGCTCGCAATGCTTGGTGCCTACTTCATTATTCCTCACTTTAGGGTAGGGTAATGAATTCCAAATATCTCTCCTCCTTATATTTCAAAGAATGGCTCAAAAAACCTCATAAATAATCTAAAGGCTAAAATGTTTGGAAATCTCTCGTATTAGTGCTCCCCTCAAACGTATCATTGAATACATGGTGCATAGGAAATGGTTTGAAGGTGAACTTGGGTTTGGTTCCCTAGCTTAGAGTTTGGAATTATTTTTGTTTTTCTATCCCTCTCCTAAATTAGTTACAAAAAGACAGTATGTTCTCTCTCTGGGATGTAGAGGTCCAATCTCCCCAATTATGGGGTTGTGTAGAATGGAATTCATTTGGTGACCTGGGCCTTTTAGGTTCGAAAATGAATGAATGGAATTATTTCATTAGTTTACTCGTATCAAATTTCATTAGGTTTAAATACAATATTTAAGACGATTTAGTCTAAACAAAAAACTCACAAATCGGTGAATTCATAGCTAAGCTAGGATATGCTTCCTATGTGGAATTTATTCGTGCAAGAAATCCAAAATGGTGGTGGATCCACTTATATATATATATATATATATATATATATATATATATATATATATATATATATATATATATATATATATATATATATATATAGGAGTATCTTTTATGTGTGTGTGTAAGTGATATATACTTGAAATGTTTGGAAAAAATAGAGTACTTCATTCAAGTCATGGTGATGTAATTAGACATATGGTTGTAACACACGTTAAAAAAAGGATGCCCCATTTCTGGTTTTGTAAAAGATGGCGTAAAACGTAGAGAGGAGTGTAATTTAACCCCACATTTTTTAGTAAGATCTATGACACACCATTTCCATGTATGTATGTTCCATGGCATCCTAGTTAGTAAAGTTGTTATACCAAATACAATAGATATGTTATCACTAAGGAATAAACAACTTAAGTGGGTGTGGGGGTGATTTGGTGTATATATATATTCTAACTTGATAATGAATTAGATTCATTGGAAATAGATTTTGACATTAGAGGGTGATGAAAGATCAATTTGAGATAAGAATGAGATAAATTCAAGATCGAGTTTCCCTTTTATTTAAGGGGGGAGTTGAAATATTTTATCCAAGAATTGTTGAAAATCCAAGTGCAAGAAAAAGTTTCCTATAAAATTTGTGGACACAATGCTCGATGACCCCTCTATTTAGGTGGATGACAACTTTTTTATGTAGACATCAACAAAATTATGTTTATATTTTATAGGTTCAAATTCAATTAAAAAATAGACTAAAGGTTAATATTATAGAAATTATGGAGATGAAAATTGGAATAATTTAGAAGACCATAAAAGAAGAACACTCAAGACACAAAGGGTATATAATATTGAATATCAAAATTAAAAGCATTTGTTATGGGGTTGGGAGGTGCATATGAAGGAATAGCTTGTACAAGTGATTATTAATTTCTAATCAATGTGGTTGTATAAATGACATATAATGTGAAATATAATAGACTATGCACACATTCCTACATACAATACAAAGAATGAGGATAATGAGATAAGTTAGGGATGAGGATTTCATAGATATTGTTATGATAACGATATCTTAAATAAGACATATTCTCATGATCCCCTAATTATGTAGAAATAAACTTATTGTACATTTGAATGCACTGATGGATAATGGAATGATTATTCAAAATTTCCCTCGTGAGGTTTCTACAATAAAATCCTTCAATACTCCTTACATGATTGTATTTGTTGCATAAATTTACTCCTAACACCTATGCTTGTACAAAAACATTGTGTTTCTTCCAGAAATTTTAAAACCACTTTGGATTACTTATGATTATGTTTCGAGATTTCTTAATTAATTTTAGACATTCTTATGGAAGCTTTTAGGTTGTTATGTTAGGTCCCTATATTACTATTATAGTCCCTTATTGTTGTTATTGTAACCCCCTTATTGTTATTATTGTACCCTTGTAACCCCCATATTGTTATTATTGTGCCCTTAAATTATTATTGTTAGGTCGGCTAGGATTACATTGTGGCCCCACTAGGATTACATTGTGGCCCCATGGACTCCTATATATAGAAAGGAGGTTTTGTAATTTGTATAATCCAAGAATTGTTCATTCATGTAATGTATTGGAGGTTCCCCCCTCGAAGTGGCTTATTTCTAAGGTGTTGATATCTCTTTTCTTCTATTTTTGGAGCTGGTTTCCCAACATTTGGTATCAGAGCTTTGGATTCTAGGGTTTTGCTGCTCCAAACGGGTCATCGTGGAATTTTTTCTATAACTTTTTTTTTACGAAGGGTCAAAAGCTGAAATATTTAGAGTGCGAAGCTGAAATCTTGAGGAACATCGTCGCAAAATTTCAGAGCTTGGTTCACAATATTTTTAGAGATATGATCTGTGGAAGTTAGGTCTTTTTGCAGGCTCCTGAATTTCACTTAAGAAGGTCATCGCGGAATTTTCGCTATAAATTTTTTTCCACGAAGGTTCAGAAGCTGAAATTTTTAGAGCGCGAAATTGAAATCCTAAGACATCGTTGCAAAATTTCGGAGCTTGGTTCACAATATTTTTGGAGATATGAACTGTGGAAGTTAGGTCTTTTTCAGGCTCCTGAATTTCATCTCAAAGAGGTAATCGTGGGAAAATATTCACAACTCTATCTCTGAGAATCAGATTGGAATTCTGTAAAAAGTGACTAGAAGTACACAGACTATAGTTTCTTGTCTGTAAATTTCAAAGCCAAAGGAGCAAACAGTGACATGTGGCAAGCCGTACAAGTTCACTTTACTAAACCAGTCCATAATTAAGTCATTGTGGGAGATTGGAAATAACTTTGCCTTGAAGAATCCAAATCAATTTAGACCTATGGCAATTCTGAATTTCAGATATTGAAGATCTGAAATCATAGAGATAATTCAATTTCAATATCGAGCTCCTCAAAATCAAGAAAAAGGTGTGTATTTTTTTTTCAAATTGCATAAGTCTTGTTTGAAAAAATAGTTTTAAGTGATTCCAAAGGCCTATTGAGCATAGATATCAGTATTGGGTTCTAAAACGCATCCTAAAAGAATTCAACACCCATTAAGCCCTCAGAGTACTCTACTATAACTCATGAAGATGAAGAATTGCAACATGATCTATCAAAATTACAAGAGCAAGTGCACCAAAATTCGCTCTCTCAAAGAGCAACAAAAAATGAAATGGATGTTTTGAAGAAAAGCATGGAAGCTAAGATGGATGGTTAGAAGAAAGGCATGGAAGCTACGATCAATGGTTTGAAGAATGGTATGGAAGAAAAAATGGAAGGTTTGAAGAATACATGGAAGGTTTGAAGGAAGGTTTTTCAAAGTTGATACAAGAAATGATTCCTAATGGCGAAAAGATAGTAAATGAAAATCATGATGAGAACAAAATAAATGTTAATCGTGATTTGATAAACTCTAATGTTGGATTAAAGAACCACCATATTCCAAAGATGGATATGAGGAATTTGATGGCAAGGATCCCGTAACATGGATACTACAGCTGGAGCAATATGTTGATCTCAATAATGTGGAAAACACACAAATACGCATTGTAACTTTACATTTAGAACAAAATACATTTGTATGGTATCGATGGCTTTTATCCCATAAAAAAATTGTCACTTGGTCAATTTTTACGGAGGAAATGATAGCACATTATGAGGATACAAAAAGCAACACCTTCTTTAGCCAATTGATAAATCTCAAACAAAAGGGTTTAGTGGCAGAGCACATTGAGGACTTCCAAAAATTGAATATAAGGGTAACTAATATTTCAGAGGAACACAGAATTGATCTCTTCATAGGTACTTTAAAGGATAACATCCAACATGAAGTTCGCATTTTGGAACCTGATTCATTGGAGAAGGCATTCAGGTTGGCAAGAAAAATTGAATGCAAAATTATGGAGACAAGGAACCCTACCACTCACTTCTATAAAGATGGTAGTGTTTCTACTCCTATATTTCCATAACCTACAAGGTTGACACCACAACAATTGGAAGAAAAAAGAGCAAAAGGGCTTTGCTATAGTTGTGATAGCAAATACACTAAAGGTCATAAGTGTGCTGAGAAGAAATTATTTTACATGGATTGTGAAGAGGAAGAAGAAAATGAACAAGAAGAGGATATACACCAGGAACCAGCCCTAGAAGAGGAAGAAATGAGTCCGACCATATCGTGTAATGCATTGGCAGGAATTACCACTCCTCAAACTCTCAAGATAGAAGGACATATCAAGAATAAAAAGGTAATATTGTTGATTGATTCAGGTAGCACCCATAATTTTATTCATTGTAAGGTAGCCAAGGAATTGAATTGTTTCATATACCCATCACCAGAATGTCAAGTGATAGTTGCAAATGGAGGAACTATAAATTGCTCTGGAAAATGCCATAATATCAAGCTAACCATGGGGGAATATGTATTGAATAGTCCAATGCTTTCAATTCTTATGGGAGGTGTTGATGTTGGACTAGGAGTACAATGGTTACATACTTTGGGGATGGTAGATTTTAATTTTCAAGAACTTTTCTTGAAAATTTTTTCAGAAGGAAAGGAAGTCGAATTACGGGGTATTACACGGAAGCCGGAAAATATAATAAGCTCTAATGTCATGACAAAGCTTCTAAATAAATAACATGTTGAAAATGGCAACAAGAAACAGTGAAGGAGGCCTCCTGAAACATCTTTCCTGATCCTAGTTGGAAAGTGATCACCTAAACTAGGTGGGGACCACACATGTGATTTTTTGTCGAAAAGTCTATTTTTAGACTATGTCTATTTTTAGACATATGGAGCATGGTCCGAGGATTGCAGTATGTTATTCTTGGAGTATTGGTCATGTTGGTAAAAATAGATGGACCTCTATTTTTTGGACCTATAGGTCGAAGTCTATTTTTAGACTGCCTATCCTAAAAATAGGGAAGTCAAATATTATTTACCCTTAATAATATTTGGAGTCTAAACTTCAGTTTACTCTCTTGGAGCACTTCAGTTTGACCCCCGGAGGTGGGGCATGCAGCTGCCAGAAGGAAATACGCTTTTCCTATGGGTTAGTTGAGCTAATGCATGGTTGACTTCAATTAGAGCTCAAGTGGCGGAGTTCGGTGGAGTTGATGCGACAGTTAATGGAGGTGGTTTTCTGGTTAACTAGTTGACCTAGTTGTATTTAGTTTAACTGGATAATACACTAGAGATGAGTTGTGTGAATTAAATATTATTTAATTCACAAATTATTAACTGATTATTCAACTAAAGAACACATCAGTTTAACTCAGTGCATGGACAGTTCAGTGGCGACAAGTGAAAGAGGTAGATGAAAGGGTTGAGTTAGCTATCAGTTGTGACATTAGTTGTGCATGAGATTTGCACCACACTTGGAGGAAATTACCAATGAAAATTGCGCAGTTGGAGCCAGTGATATTTGAACTTGGATCTCTATTTAGACCAGCCTTGACTGCGCAATAGAGGCAGGGAAATTAGTGGGTGTGTTTTGAACCTGTGACTTGTTCAAAACCAAGCTAGTTTTTGTGTAGCTTTGGGAGATAGTACTGAGTACTTGTGAGGAGTTTGTACTATGTATTTGCTGCATGTTCTCTCCATCTAATATACATAATAGCTGAGGGGTTTTCAACTATAATATTTCCCCATACATACTGTGTTAATGTGTGTGATGATTTGATGTGCTATCGCTTCTATTCTTTCTGCATGTGACAATTAATTGTAGAAGAGATTATGTGTTATGCATGCAATTCGAAATTGATGTGTGATCAGGTTAATCTCCATTGAATAAGTGATTTATTCAGAAAATTTCTACATGGTATCGGAGCTATATTAATTTTCGAGATCTATTACGATGATTGCAAACTTATTTCCTCGGACAGAGCCTGCATACGGGCCAGATAGCCTCTGAATTCATCTTTCTTCGGAAAGTGAAAGGTCTGGTAAAAGCCCATGCAGTCAATCTCTGATTTGGAAATAATTTGTTCTCAAGTGTAGATCGGAAGCGATTGAGTTATCAGCTGGTGGTGAAATTCGAATTTGCAGATTTGTGTTCTTGGTGTCGCGGCGAAAATGTCTTTCAACGATTTGCGACTCGAATATGCCTTGGAAGGAAGTTCGAATTATGTTGCATGGAAGGACCGCATGGAGGCTGTATTAGATGATAATGGGCTGTTGGAATTCGTGGAGAAAGAGATTCCAAAGCCTAATTCTAATGATGCTGCTGTTGTGGAAGCCTGGCGAAAGAAACAAGAAAAATGTCGAAGGATTCTGTTGGAGGGCGTAAAGGATCACATTGTATCCAGCCTGCATGGAAAGGCTTCTCCATATTTGATGTGGAAAGCCTTGACAGATCTGTACCAAAGCAAGAGCGACCAAAGGAAGCTGGTGCTCAAGGATAGACTAAGAAACATCAAGATGGAGAAAGGCGACAGCATCGCAAAATACCTCATGAATTTCACTCAGTGCAGAGATGAGCTGGGAAGTGTGGGGGTGACTGTCGAAGATGAGGACATCGTGGACCTGGCTCTCCTTGTTCTTCCGAAGGCTTGGCATTCCTATCAGGATAGTGTCAATGTTTAGGAGAAGTTGCCGGGATGGGAGCGACTGTGGTCGGATCTCATGCAAGAGGAGATCAGGAGGACTACTAGGGACGGATCTTCATCAAAGGTATCTGATGAAGAAGACTGCGCTTTGGCTGCCAAAGCAAGGAAGGGGAAGGGCAAGGAGAAGGCTTCTCAATCCGGTGCAGATGGTAAAGAGCGTGACATGTCCAAAGTGAAGTGTTTTCACTGTCACGATCATGGACATTACGCCACAAATTGCGCAAAGAAGAAGAAGAACAAGCAGGCTGCTGGAGATGCAGTTGGTGAGGCTCTTGCCTCGCAATTTGAGCTGGACTTCTCATTGATCTCATGCATGTTGTCTAGTGCATTGGGATCGGGGTGGTATATTGATAGTGGCTCTTCCTTTCACATGACGGGAGATGCAAATCTTTTCAGTGACTTGGTGGAGAAAGGTCTCCAGATGCATGTTGAGTTGGGCGACGGTGGACAATACAATGCGACCGGCATTGGTACCATAACCTTTCAGAAGGAGTCAGGTAAACTCATTCTTTTACAAGATTTATTGCATGTACCAGGTCTAACAAAGAATCTGATCTCAGTCGCAATGTTAGAGGATAAAGGGTATGAAGTTGTCTTCAGAGAAGGAAAAGTTTTCCTTCGGCACAAGGCAACGGGACAAGTCAAGAAGGTTGGGATTCGAGCAAAGAATCTCTACAGACTTGAAGTAGATGGAATGTCTACGGAGCTTCCTACTGTTGGGAAGCGGAAGGAAGACATGCAACTGATGCTTGAGAGGGAGAAAGTTTTGCATGCAGGTGAAAATGAACCTCGGGGTTTGGAGCAGCCACAAGAGGATCATGGAGTGGAAGATACCACTCATGCAGAGAAATTTCGTGCCAGATGGGCAGAGGGAGTGCATGCAGCTATACCACCAGGTGTGAGGTGGGACGACATGCATGAATAATCCCAAGAGGATATTTCTGGGCAGATTCATGGAGATGGTGTGGATCTCATGGATTGAACCTGGCTACAAGGTGCCCATAGCACAGCAGTAGCAAGATCAGTTGGAGTGATGCAGGCAGATCAAATTGACAGTGTCGGATACTGGAGCGCGGATCAGAGTTGACAGCAAGTGCAAGAGTGCATGGTTGCAAGAGTTCAACAGCGCAGTGGTTCCTGATGACATGTGTAGTTGGCCAAGCAGAAGTCGAAGACTTTGATGATAGATGCTAGATGCATCAAGACTGATTGAGTTGTTTGGAGCCTATTCAGTTTCAGAGGAGTTGCAGAGCAGATGCATGGAGTTGCATGGGGCTTGTGAAGGTTGCAGGGCGAATGCATGGAGTTGCATGTCGCATGCAATGACAGTCCTTTCTTGTTGAGAGGGAGTGTTGAAAATGGCAACAAGAAACAGTGAAGGAGGCCTCCTAAAACATCTTTCCTAATCCTAGTTGGAAAGTGATCACCTAAACTAGGTGGGGACCACACATGTGATTTTTGTCGAAAAGTCTATTTTTAGACTATGTCTATTTTTAGACATATGGATCATGGACCGGGAGCTGCAGTATGCTATTCTTGGAGGATTGGTCATGTTGGTAAAAATATATGGATCTCTATTTTTAGCATTTAGGTCGAAGTCTATTTTTAGACTCGCGGGCTAAAAATAGAACAGTCAAATATTATTTACCCTTAATAATATTTGGACTCTAAACTTCAGTTTACTCTCTTGGAGCACTTCAGTTTGACCCCCGGAGGTGAGGCATGCAGCTTCCAGAAGGAAATACGCTTTTCCTATGGGTTAGTTGAGCTAATGCATGGTTGAATTCAGTTAGAGCTCAAGTGGCGGAGTTCGGTGGAGTTGATGCGATAGTTAATGGAGGTGGTGTTCTGGTTAACTAGTTGAACTAGTTGTATTTAGTTTAACTGGCTAATACACTAGAGATGAGTTGTGTGAATTAAATATTATTTAATTCACTAATTATTAACTCATTATTCAACTAAAGAACACATCAGCTTAACTCAGTGCATGGACAGTTCAGTGGCGACAAGTGAAAGAGGTAGATTAAAGGGTTGAGTTAGCTATCAGTTGCGACATTAGTTGTGCATGAGATTTGCACCACACTTGGAGGAAATTACCAATGACAATTGCACAGTTGGAGCCAGTGAGATTCGAACTTGGATCTCTATTTAGACAGGCCTTGACTGCGCAATAGATGAAGGGAAATTAGTGGGTGTGTTTTGAACCTGTGACTTGTTCAAAACCAAGCTAGTTTTTTTGTAGCTTTGGGAGATAGTACTGAGTACTTGTGAGGAGTTTGTACTATGTATTGCTGCATGTTCTCTCCATTATAATATACTATAGCTGGGGGTTTTCAGCTATAAGCTTTCCCCATACATACTGTGTTAATGTGTGTGATGATTTGATGTGCTATCGCTTCTATTCTTTCCGCATGTGACAATTAATTGTAGAAGAGATTATGTGTTATGCATGCAATTCGAAATTGATGTGTGATCAGGTTAATCTCCATTGAATAAGTGATTTATTCAGAAAATTTCTACATAACAACGAGGTGTAATTGCACAAATATGCTCATTAGAAGTTCCAACATCAAAATCATCTATTTCTGCAGATCTCCAACAAGTCTTGGACAATCATTCCAAGGTGTTTGAAACTCCCAAAGTACTCCCACCTATTCGTGATCATGATCATGCTATTCATTTGATTCCAGGAAGTGTTCCTCCAAACATCAGGCCTTATAGATATCCTTATGTCCAAAAGAGCCAAATTGAACGTATGATTGCAGAAATGTTAGAGGCGGGTATAATTCAACCTAGTCAAAGTTCTTTCTCTGCTCCTGTAGTATTGGTACACAAGAAGGATGGATCATGGCTCATGTGTCCAGATTATAGGGAGCTCAATAAGCTCACCATTAAAGATAAATTTCCCATTCCTGTGATTGATGAATTATTGGATGAATTACATGGAGAAATTTATTTTACCAAGTTGGATCTTCGTTCTGGATATCATCAAATTAGAATGAAGACTGAAGATATTCCAAAAACAGCATTTCGAACTCATGAGGGTCATTATGAATTTTTGGTCATGCCTTTTGCCTTACCAATGCACCTTCTACATTTCAAGGGTTGATGAATTCCATTTTCAAACCCTTCCTTAGAAAATTTGTGCTAGTATTTTTCGATGATATACTAATCTACAGCAGGTCTTGGAAGGATCATGTTGAACATGTTGACAGGGTGCTCAAACTATTGCAGGAGAAACAATTATATGCAAAACATCCAAATGTTTCTTTGGAGTACAAGAGGTGGAATATCTGGGTCATATTGTATCTCACGAGGGTGTTAAGGTAGACCCTAACAAAATTAAAGCCATTAAGGAATGGAAAGTCCCCACAACCATAAAGCAGTTGCGAGGATTTCTCGGGTTAACAGGGTATTATCGCAAGTTTGTTAAGAATTATGGGAGAAGAGCAGCACCTCTAACAACATTATTGAAGAAAGATGCATTTTCATGGACTCCTGAAGCAACTAAGGCCTTTGAACATCTTAAAGAGGCAATGTGCCTAGCACCGGTCTTAGCTACGCTAGACTTCACAAAAACCTTTATTATGGAATGTGATGCCTCACGAAACGGAATTGGTGTTGTTTCAATGTAAGAAGGAAGACCCATTGCTTTTGAAAGTCGTCCAATCAAAGGAAAGTATTTACATAAACCTATTTATGAGAAGAAAGTGTTTTCAATGTTGCATGCACTAAAGAAATGGTGAACTTACCTAATGGGAAGAAACTTGAGTAAAAACCTGATCATGATAGTCTTAAAACCTTTTTCGAACAAAGAATATCTTTACAAGAGTAGCAAAAATGGGTAACAAAGATGTTAGGTTATGACTTTGAAATAATCTACAAAAAGGGGAAGCTAAATGTTGTTGCAAATGCACTGTCAAGAAAGAATGAAGAGGGGGAAGCATTGCTTTGCGCCATTTATATTATCCAACCAGATTGGATAACTGAAGCAAGTGATGAATGAAAGAAGGATAAAGAAGTGTGGACACTCATTCAAAAGTTGCAGCAAGATCCTAGTATATATGATACATTTAGTTGGAAAATTGATTCCTTATGGTACAAATATCCCTTATATATTTGTAGGAATTCCCAACTAGAACAAAATATTCTTTTGGAATTGCACACTTCTCTTTTAGGAGGACACTTAGGATTTTTAAAAACTTACCATAGGGTGAAGAAAGAATTTTTTGGGGATGGCCTTAAATCTGATATTCAAAAGTTTGTGGTGGAATGTTTGATTTTCCAGCAAAACAAAGTTGGGACAATTAAGAACACGGGTCTTCTACAACCTTTATCCATTCCAAGTCAACATTGGGAGGAGATTTCAATGGATTTTATCACAAGTTTACCTAAGTCCGAAGGAAAAAGTGTCATCATGGTGGTAGTTGATAGACTTACCAAGTATGCACACTTTTGTGCATTATCTCATCCATTTAAAGCACATACAGTTGCTACTACATTTATGGACACAATTCAAAAGCTACATGGAAACCCAAGGGTTATTGTGAGCGACAAAGATCCCATTTTTACTGGAAATTTTTGGACGGAGTTATTTTCTTGTTTGGGTACTCAATTAGCTCATAGCTCATCTTATCATCCTCAATACGATGGTCAAACTAAGATAGTAAATAAATGTTTATAAGGATATCTTCTTTTTTTGTATACGATAAACAAACATAATGGGTCGTGGTTACCTCTTGTGCGGACAGTATAACACCTTCCATATTGCAGCAAAAATGACCCCATTTATGGCACTTTATGGATATCATCCACCATCCATCCCATCATCTTTAAGAGAAAATTCGAAGGTTCAAGCAGTGGTTTTGAGGTATAAAAAGTATCTTTTTAACACCTATTTATCCTACATTAATCATCAATCCAAGAACGAATTTTTGTTTCAAGAGTGTACTCTGTTTGAGGCTGCAATTTTAGCTAAGAGTAATGCTGTGTGAGATGCAATACAATATTCTAAATACAAAAGTAAACAAATGCTTGGAAGAGAAATCTAATTACAGTAACACAAACTCAAATGCTCTGAAACTCAACTATTCACTCTGCAAACATCAATCAAGGATACAGTAGCTATAACTCATTCCTTTAGAAATTAATGCAATTGAAATCAAACTGGAACAAGGCAATCAATCTGGGAACTTGGAAGCAATAACCAGTGTTCTCTACAGTTGACAGTCCTGCTTTCAAGCAATCAAAAGGAAATAGAAATTGAAGTAACTGCTATTGAAAGTAAACTAGGAAGAACTCTTTAAAAGCAAGCTTTCTGCAATCTGGAAACTAATGAATTGGAAATGAACAACACACTGGAATTGAACAGCAAATGCTAACTAATGAATCAAATCTTAACTTAATGAAATCAACTAATGAACTCTGTTGAACACCAAACCCTATTGACAGCAAACGTTATTTAAGTAGCGACCTTAAATGAACAACAATCCAATGGAACAACAAATAGAGTTAAATATTGAACAACAAAGCTTTATAAGCAATAACAAGATGAATAATACAGGAACTAAGATCCTTGTTTAAATGGAACAACAATGCAATTAATTAATGCAACACAGAAATACCAATACGCAATTCAACATCAACTAATTAACTTCGCAAACGTAATAAAACCGAACACAATTATCACACAACGGTAATTAAAAGATAGAAATACAAATAGCAGATCGATTCCACTAGGGCCAAGCCCTTAGCCACCAGTGAAACACCGCTGGGCTACTGCAGAGCTAAGAAATGGAACTGAAACACATATTTGTATTAATTAAACATAAAAAGTGTTTACAGTGACCGCTCTCTTATCACGAGAGTCAATAAAGTGCAAAATTACAAGAGAAATGTTTTAATCAATGATTCGACTCCGTCAATCTCTAAAGGCATTGCCTTATATAACAACTTCGACAGATAAGACAAGGAACAAGATAATATTTGAACAGTGATCCCTCAGGATCAAAATATTCTGAGGGATTCACTCCTTTTCTTTATTTAGCTAGCATTTGATCTTCTTTGGCTGTCGGCGTGTTGTTCCCTGTCTTCTCTTAGCTATGCGTTCAGATTTCTTTCTTTTTGGCTGGATATGGCCTATTACTGGAGGAAAAGCAGTTACTCCTGCTTTAGCCTCGCCTCTGGTATAGTTTTTCACCTCGTTTGATTCCTGTTTTTGACAATAAAAGGCAGTTTTTAGTTACTTTTTACAATAAACATAAGCTTTTGCAATTCTATCATAATTCTATAATAAATCACCTTTCTAGAATAAAAAGAGTTATGTTTAAAGGAAAAGAATGATAAAATACATGGTGAATTCATACCTTTTTCAACGCTCAACAAGTAGAAGGAGTCTATCGAGCAGCTCCAACAAGAAGTTCTCTGACTTCTTAAATGATAGCTTTGAGATTTGGCACAAAATCGAATGAAACAACGAGCGAGATCAACATTGCAACGAGAAGTTTTGATGTAGGAAGTAGATATTTATTTTATGGCTAAAACCATACAAACAAATGTCCCTCAAGCAAGCTAAGAAGGATAATAAATTATCGCCAAAGTACTATGGTCCTTACAAGGTGTTGCAAAATATTGGTACTATGGCATACAAATTGGAGCTTCCTGCTTCTTCATGAGTGCATCCAGTTTTCCATGTTTCATGCTTTAAGAATGTTATAGGTGAAAATCTTCCAGTTCAAACAATATTGCCAGAACTTGATGAGGAAGGAAAAATCTCATTGGAACCTGAAGCGGTCATGGAAACAAGAACTCGACAGCTACGAAATCGATCAATTTCAGAGTATCTCATCAAGTGGAAGAACTTACCCACTGAAGATTCTAAATGGAAGGATGATAATTTTATACAGAAGCACCCAGAGCTACTCAAGCGTTGAGGACAACACTTTTTTGAAGGAGAGGGGCATGTTAGGTCCCTATATTACTATTATAGTCCCTTATTGTTGTTATTGTAACCCCCTTATTGTTATTATTGTACTCCTGTAACCCCCATATTGTTATTATTGTGCCCTTAAATTATTATTGTTTGGTCGGCTAGGATTACATTGTGGCCCCATGGACTCCTATATATAGAAAGGAGGTTTCGTAATTTGTATAATCCAAGAATTATTCATTCATGTAATGTATTGGAGGTTGCCCCCTTGAAGTGGTTTATTTCTAAGGCGTTGATATCTCTTTTCTTCTATTTTTGGAGCTGGTTTCCCAACATGTTAAGTCTTTATTGCAATTCATCTATGCATTGATGAGGAAAACAAGGATAAAGAACATAACCTCATTTCAAGCTAATCCTATCTTCTACTAGTAGAACACACAATGAGATTAATACTTCCATATTTGCAACACAACTATAATAGATCCACTCATGCCTCTATACGATAATGTCTTTTTAAGTCCATTTTGACTTTTATCCTTTTCATCCTTATGAGATTCTAGGTGTTCTATAAGTTCCATCCATACCCCACTATCAAAACAAGACAAAGTTGATTAACTCGACCAAGATCCATAGCAATATTCATGACATCCTTTAGAAAATATAGGCCAAGTATAAGTCACTTGATGACCACATAGTGGTTCTCCATATTTTTAGATTGGTTATTGTGTTTGGTTACATTTAGACAAGCAACACTTCAAAATCAACAACTCGCGAGATTTTTTGGCTTTAATATTGTTACACAGCATTTTGTCACCGTCCCTGCAATCCCTCGTCCCATACATTGGAGGACTATTCCCGTGACCTGTGAACAGTAAAATGTTCTGAAACCACCTTCATGGCATCCTCTTGCATAAGGACAAACATTCTCCTAAAGAACATTTCCTCTGAAAAACCCTAAAAACAGATGTTTTAGCCTTGGCACGACTAACCAGTTCATCCGTCGCGCCAATGGGGGAAATCCACACCAGAGGGCGCGCCAACTGGCGCTCTGTCCCTATGTTTCACTCGCGCCAAGCTTATTAAGGGATGTTTTTTAAAAATAAATGGCGGAAGTTTGATTCTAACAAACTCCTGAATGAATCATCAAAATAATTTGAGTGGTTTGGCTCTGGATCTCCATGTATAGGAAGTGGTTTTCCACCTCTCATGGAACCTTCCTAAGAGATAGGGCCTATCCCATGACTATAGGGATCCCAACTTCCTTTCCTCCATCTATAAAAGCTTGCCCTCTCCATTAGCAAGCTAGCAGAACTGGTAGGAAGAAAACTATAGCTGGGCAACTATTGAGAGCTAAGTCGAAGAGAATCTTGTAAGAGAGAGAGCTTCATCCAAATTCTAGACAGGTTTTGTTGAGACACGCTCCGCTGCAAGCCCCACCGAAGGAAGATCATAGCATGAGATCATTTGGTTGTAATCTCCCTTTTGTCATTTATAATATAAACGACTCTGATTTTGGTTCCATTCATGTGTTCATTTCCTTATGTAATACAATGAATTATATCCTCTCTGACTGATATATAGTTACATGCTTTAGATGTTACGTTGTATGTCTTCGTTTTCCTGCATGTGTATAGGTGTCCGGACGTGT
This sequence comes from Pinus albicaulis, assembly GCA_034641835.2. Lineage (NCBI taxonomy): Eukaryota > Viridiplantae > Streptophyta > Pinopsida > Pinales > Pinaceae > Pinus > Pinus albicaulis. The sequence continues at coordinate 1,182,399,728 of CM076583.1, forward strand.
CGAATGGAAGGATTGTGATCTGTCAAGCGAGGGACGAGAAACATCATCTTTTCTCCAATGACAACTGCGTGAGATTTGAGGTAGGCTACTCATCGCGATCTTTGTCTTTTTGTAACTAGGAACCAACGTCATTGCGTGACTTGATTTTTGCTAGACCCAATCTGGGCTAGTGGGATCGCCTCTGTCCGCAGAGTGGATTTACCTCCTCAACAAATATCCAACAACAAACATATACAATTGACAATGAAGTAAGAGATACCAAGAAATTATATTCATGGAACCCCGGGAGCTGAAATAATATTAATTATACCTTTCATTTTTGTAATTCTATTGTACAAATGGTCCCTTTATATAAATATAGGTGACCATAACAACTATGTTTTAATTGAATATCTAGTTCAAACCATTTCCATAACTATCTACAAAATATCCCCTTGATATTTCAACAAATCTTCATTCCTAACTTCTCTCATTTCTCCTCATCTCTTATTCTTACGTAGAATTCTATAATTTATATACATCAATACAATTCCATCATATAATTTACAGTTCATAAGTAGGAATTATTCCTTCATATTCACCCATAATGAGTATTTGTGATCTCAATGTGCAATCTTTATTCTTTGATCAAATTTGTCCCTTCTTCATTTTCATCTTCCATATTTGGGTATTCTTCATTCTTCATCCCTAATCTTCTATAATTTTCATCTTGCACCTGCAAAACATAAACATCAAGTTTGTTGAATCCATATAAAAAAGTGACCATCCATCAAAATACATGGGTCGCCAATTGTCACTTTTTCCACCAATACTATAGCAAACTTTTTCCTATACATGGTTTAACAAAATATCTTCAATCAAAAAAAAAATTCACTCCCCCTACATCATGACCAATCATCATCTTAGATTTTCTTCAGTTGACCTATAACCACACTTTAGGTTTATTTTATTGAATTGTAACCACACTCATGGGTTTTTGTGGATTACCCTCATCCATCACATCCTCAAATAATTTCTTCTTGCCTGAAATAATACATCACATTAAGTGGTTTATGGTAGACCACAAACCTTCCTCTATCTTAACAAGTGGTTTTGGCTTGTCATCAATGATTAAGTGGTTTTGGTTGACCATAAACCATGCACTACATCACTGGTTTCATCTTACCATGAACCACAAAGTACAAGTGGCTTTTAGAGCACCACAAAATTTTCAACATTAAAAATTATGAGATATTGATGTGTTGCCAAATAGTCTTATTGAACTCATTTTTTCCTTTGTCTTACTCATATGAGGGTATTTCATAATAGACTAGTGCTTAATCTCGATGTTTAATGCTACCAACACTCTTGACCCAAATAAGCCCCATTTTTAACCAAAGTGGAAGCCTCAAATTTCCTAAAAAAATTGATCATGTGAACCTCAAATTTGTTATCCCTTCAACACTCAAAGCTTGACTTAATTCTAAAGCCACATGTGTTTCCTGGCTGGATTTACCTTCTCTTTTGATGCTTATCCGGAGGATCCAAGATGTTTCAAGTATGTTAGTCTTTCAGCAAAAATGGATGACCAGATATTATTTCACGTTGCAAGGCATGGTCCACTCTAGATAAGGCTTGCTAGAGGTGGATCCGGATGATCCATGATTCGGATCACACTTGAGTTTTCCAACTTCACGAAGGTCTGGATTAGGTCTGGATTGTTCTTGGAATGGATTACTACACAAGGTCCCGGATGTGGGTCCCACCCCAGATATCGTTCAAGTAACCTTTAAAGCGTTGCCTTCATTGCACGTGCTTTGGTCGAGCCAAATGGCGAAGGGTCGGATCTCATCTCTTGACATGCTTCCTGGATAGAAAATTTCCCAACTCTGGTCATTGATAGAGTTTCTTTAAACTTCGAATATGATCCAGATATGTGGTTAATCATGCTTCCTCTACTTAATGCAGCCTTAACGCAGCTGACTAGAATCAAATACGAGGGATTTCAGGGTAATCATGTGACTAGCTGCAAGGTTCTAGAACTTCGATCATTCAAATCCGGCCAAACGCAAGGAGACACAAAACAAATAATTAATACGCAAAGGCATGAAACAAAAACCATGAAATTTGATTAATCCTGCGAGGAAGATTACAAAGAATTCTACAAATTTATTATTTCTTCTATTACTCCATTTTTCTTTAGCTCCCACTGCTTTTCCTTACACAAATATTTTCTTTTGTAAAAAAATAAAAATAAATTATTATAATTAAGTTTTAACAAAATGATTTTGTTTTTCTAATAATCTCTTATTTTAGCTAATTCTACTTTTTAAATAGCCAACTAATGACACCTTACTCTAATTACAAATTACAAAATTAAATAAATTAAGTAACCAACTACCTTGGTAAATAGAATTTTGACTTAAAAAAATCAAAGATGAATTTGGCTTGTAGATGATCCTACATCAAGATGCTTCATCAGAGCTTACTCACTATTTGGCTCAAGTACATACACTTTAAACTTTCATTTTAGGCTAATTTAGCCTCTTTACAAACATATGACCAAGACCATTTTCTTTCCATCATCAAAACCATTATTCAAAACCATTAAACTTTTTATGGATATTTTCATGGATTTGTAGCATTTGCATCTCAAAATTGAACACATGGTATTATTTATTATTACCTTGCTTCTTCATTATTTATTCATTCATTGCTTTCCCCATTCTTCATTTTCATTCTCTTTGCTACTCTAGTCTTCCTTGTCATTATCTTCTTTCATCCTACTTTGGCTACACCGTCTTCTTTCTTCATATTGCTTGCACATTTCTCTATCATCTTCTTGTGTCATGGAGTATGCCTCTTCCTCATTCTTCACTTTATGTGCTTCATTCATGGTGTCGTCTTTTATCTTCATCAATTATCTTCTTGAGTAATTCTTCACTGAATCTTCCACACAATATCTGCATAAAAATGTTTCATCTAGGAAGGACACATCCATCCAATAAGACACCTGCAATATTGTTCATTCATTTGCAATTACATGCTTACAAAATATGTTTTTTGTTGGGAGTTAAAGGGTAAAAGTCATGCCAAAATCGAAAACTTAATTTTTGAGTCAAAGCCAAAGTTAGAAGTTGAAATTGAGGTTGCAATCTAGTTGAGAGTAAGTCGACTGAGAAAAGGTCAAGTCTAGATGTGGATCGAAATATCTTGATTATGTAATGAAGTCTTTGAAATTGTCAAAGTAAAGTAAAGATGCAGTTTAAAGTGTATTGGTGTCAAGTTAAAACCTCTTAAACAAATTATTATCTTTAATATCCAACAACAAATATATACAAAAAATTAAGAAGCAAGGTACACCAAGAAATTGCATTCATGAAACCCTCAAAGGAGAAATTATATCAATTATACCTTCCCATGAGCTTCTATTGTACAATGGTTCCTTCACATAGCTATAGGTGACCATAACAACTATGTTTTTAATTGGACATTTAGTTCAAACGATTTACATAACTATATCCACAATATCTCCATGAATCTCTCAACAGAGGTTCATCCCTAACTTCTCCCATTTCTCATCCTTATGTATAATTCTAGAATTGGTCTACATCATTACAATTCCATAATATAATTTATGGTTGAGAAATAAGAGTTTTTCTTTCAAGCTTGATCCCAAAAAGTATGGCCTTTACAGTATCATAAAAGAAAAAGGTTCTAATGCTTTTATGTTGGACCTCACACCTCATCTTGGCATCCATGATGTGGTGAGGATCAACTAAATCAGGTAGTATAATCCACCTCACCTCATGGGGGCTTCACCTTTTTAACCAATATCTTATCGCATTTGTTCATACAGAGGGTTTTAAAATTTTGAAAAGTAGATTCAATATGTCATAATTAATTGGAATGGGGAAGGTAGGCGATATAAATTTATGAATGGAACGAAAAGATAAAAATATTTATGACCAAAATATAGAGATACAGTGAAACTTGACTTCTATTAATAAATGGAAAATTTTGAAATTGTATACATTCAGAATGGAAACAAACTAGCTCGAATGGTGGTAACTTATCTCTAAGAAGAGATGTGACGACTACACACCTTCTCCAAACTATGTTAACTTGGAATGTCAACTTCTCAGGGTTTAACTTTGGCATACGATCTATGTTTGGCGTGCATGATAGCCTACTGAAAATGTCTATCTAAGAAGTACATTTTTCGAATGACAATGTATTGTATGATTGATGTCAATCCATTTCCCAAAAAAACATTGTTTAGGGCCTCAAAATAGCTCCAGAAGTTTAGGACCTAAAAACTGCAACAAATAGAAAAATCATGTTGTGAGCGAGTGGAATAGGTGGGTGGTCACCAGTGTCTACATGGATCATTGAGCTATATGGGGGTTTATAGATATTAGTGAGTATTAAAAAAAATTGTAGAAATAGTTGATATCTAGTAAAAATAGGGTTTTTTATTGGAAATATGTATTGGGAGTGGGGTTCAACAAAAAGATTTTGGGAGGTATTTCTATATAGTGAAATAAGAAGTATCCTTTAATATGCCATGAATGAACATTGTATCTCACAAGTTTAGTGAGTAGAGACACCATGCCTCACCTAGAAGAATGTGTTAATAACAAATCCAAAGCACATTATTTTATATTGTCATCCCCTCTTCCTTAAGACACTATTATTCATGTTTGCACCTTATCAAGTAGTCATCATCGTATTGTCACTTCATAGTCTACAAAGATGTTTCTCCTACTAAATCTAAACAGATGTCCCAATCAACATTTAAATTACACTTTCCTATCTTTAATAGAAATTTTAAACAATTTCCTCTCAAAAACAATTGATGAATTTGATGTGCCTAAGTACATATATTATATTTTAAAAATCTATTTAATAATTTAATATATTTTTTATTATTATCTATTTTGAAAAAAAAAAAGAGTCTCAACTACTCATATGCTTTTAAATTTAATAAAAACATTTAATTTTAATTGGTATATATATATATATATATATATATATATATATATATATATATATATATATATATATATATATATATATATATATATATATATATATATATATTTCTTTTGTGTAAGTTACTAATAATTTAGTGTTCTGTTCATATCATTATGCAAATACAAACATTAGATATCAACACTTGTCATCTCACAATTTTTTTTAAATATGGATTGGATTTAATTGTGGATGTTAATAAAACTATCATGGAAATTTAGGGTCACTAATTTGAATGCAATGCAATAATATCTTGTAAAATGATAAGCGAGAAATGAATAAGACTAACTAATAAGATTGTAAATCAAGATATGTTAATTTAAAATAATGTAATCTAATATATTAATTTAGTTAGTTATTAGTGAATTTAAATAATATAGTTAGTTATTAGTGAATTTAAATAATAGAATTGTTTTTTTTTTAATATTTTTATATTTTATATTAAGTTTATATATGTTTTATATGAGGATTATATATGTTTAGGATTTCGAAGGTTTATTTAGACAACAAGGCTTAAAGTTATTATAAGAAACATTTATTATGAGTTTAACAAAATGTCGCATGTAGAAATTTAACTTAGTATGGAAGATAATAATATTTTTCCAAACTATCTAAGCTAAATCTAAGTGACAAGTTATTTTGGACGTTACCAAGGTTTTAATTAGATATGCTACAAAGCTCAAAATGACAAGAAATGGTTTTGATAGTGATCATTTTGATGATCCATTGAGGAAAACATATATTTTGGAATTTTTTTAGGGTAACAAAATTTCCCAAATCTTATAGTGATTCATACTTTTAAGAACTTGTGGAGCAAAATGTTAAGTATCCCAACTTTGTTGGTGGTCAAGAAATTTATCCCAATACTAATGTTGGACGAAATGCTGGTGGATCAACAACTTACTCTGGATCAATTGAAAATGGAATCGTATCAATCAAATAAACTTGATAAATTGAATCTGCTTCAACAGGGTCAAAATTTGGATCTATTGCTCGGTCAACAAGGTAAATCGGCTTAATAGATGATGTTGCTTGTGAATTATTGACTGGAGGCTAATGGTGCTATGCGAGCATCTACAAGACCCAAATTATCGATAGGTTCTCCAAGAACATTGAAAATCCGTCCGAGAGTAGCTCCACCAACTGGAACACTTAGAGGAGCTCCCGTGTTAATCACTCTCATTCTGATCACTTATTTAATTAAATCCTTTATTACTCCCAAATTTACATATTTTGTATAGGGCTATGAAACTATACATTAATTTAGTTTGGTCTTGAATATTATGTTTGCTTTGATAGGGACTACTACTACTGTATGTTCTAGTCTTCACAGTAATACTTAACAGGTAAAACTATCATTGAACAATGGCTCCATGAAATTTGCTTCAAGTTTTATAGGGGTTACCCTCATTTTCATACTATTCACGTGGCTAGTTTCATAATTGTTGGTTGTGGAGCCTAATTATTTTCCTAATTTAGAGCTTTGATTTCAGTTGCATTTGGATCCCAGTTCCTGATGGGGGGTGTGCAAAGGCTTTCCCCCTCCCCTAAATTTATGTCACAAGGGGGTCCAGGAGGGGGAAAGGTGGGAGAGGCGTAATATTAATTTTTCGAGCCACCCTTTATGGGGGTTCAAGGGAAACAATCTAAAAGAGAATTTTTGAAAAAATGCCTTGCAAAATATTGTAATTTCATAGCCAATTTAGACCATTCAACATTAGGCCACAAATCTAATGGTAAAATTTATATTGGGGCCTTTCCTTAGAAAGCAACCCTCTTTTTTATGAGGGATTTGTATTATGGTTGTGTATTGTGAGAGAGTGTTATGATTGGGAGAGGAGATTATGAGAGAGTGAAGGGGAGGTTGTAGCAAATGTGTTGCAGGTTTTATCCTTTCATTTTGCTAGACATTTTAAAGGAATGACTCATTGTTTCTCCATGGATATGTCCCATATTGGTTGAACCACATATATCTATGTCTCTTATGTAGTGTGTTATTCTATGCCCTATTTCCACATTCATTTTGATTTTTTATTACTCCATAAGCTTATTCATAACAATGATCAAAGCAAGGTTGGAGCAAATTTTTATTTTGTGAAAGTTGTGATCTTATATTAGTTGGTAACATAATGCAACTCATGCAATGATGAAGTAAACCTCAGTATTCTCCAATTGTCGATCCAAGACTTCTACATCAATCTTGTCTTGAACATTTTGGATGTCAACATTGACTAGAATCTTTAATAGTTCGTGTCCCCCAAATAACCCATATTCAAACATCCCATGTATCCTAAGTGTAGCTGTGGGTGCAAATTACTTCATAATATGGAAAGTATAGGAACATTTCTCTTCTTAATGTTGTTGCCTAAGTCACTAGGTTCCACAAATTTAACTTTGAAATTAGAAATTAACCCAACCTAAAATCACATCGAATTTTTTCATTTAAATTTGTTGGAAAAAATCAAGTTAAACATAAATGTGAATTTAAAAATAATATTCAAATAGATTCAGCGAAGATTTAATCCTATTTAAAATTGTTTATGAACACAAATGCAAACTTGAAATTAATATTCTAATGAGTTCAACGAGGATTTAATCTTTTTTTTTTAAATAAAAGCATCAATTCTTAAATCCTTCGTTATGTGCAGCTCAAATTTTCAAATTGAAACGTAGATATATGTAAAAAAATATTATTTACATAACTCAAAAATGTTTTTAATAATCATAATTTAAATTAATATAACTTGTTTATTTATCATAAAAGTTATATAATAATATATAAATTTTACTATAGCTATATATAATAAAAAATTGAACATAATAATTTAAAATTTTATATACTCATAATTTATTTTTATATAATTACTTATTCATTAATATATAATAATATATAAATTTTAAAGAGGGATAAGTGCTCCTGGGGTTTTTTGCACGAGAGTGAGCTCTAGCCACATGATTTTTTTCTGGTCTTGCCAATGAGGGGGCTCAACGGCTGGACCCTAGCCACGGCAACCCCCTCTTCCTTTTCTACTCTTCGTCGTTCTGGTTCAACGATGCCTCTCTTGTTTTCGTTGCTTTTGTTTCCTTGATGCCGCCTTTGGAGGGGAGATGCTCTGATTTTTCCATTTGCTACTTCTTGGAGTGGTGCTCGATGTTCGTTTTTCGAGGTTTCGTGGCTTTTGTCCTAATTCTTGTGTTTCGTTTCCTCCTGGCTGCGTGTGGGGAGTTGAGGGAGCAGATTTTTTGGCGACCTCCATGCCGCTATGAACCTTGGTCAGTGCCTCCTTCAAGCTAAGGAATGTGAATGTTAGCGGGGGCCTAGTCGTTTTTGCTTGGACATTCAATATCATCAATGTTCCTCCAGTGTCATTCCATCAGAGGTTTATTGTGGTTTTTGTATAGCGTCTACCCATTTTTGTTATGAAGGCTTGCTTTGGGCATGTTTTTTTTGGGTTATCTAGACGACACCTTTAGGGGTTTTATCGGTGAGACTATGTTCCCCTTTTTTCTTTCCACTATAGGATATAGCCAAATCCTAGTGACTGAACTTTCCATATGCATATACACAATGTATTTCTCTTCAATTCTTGAATGAAAATATAATTTTTTAAGGAAAAATATATAAATTTTAATATATTTATAAAATTAAATTATATAGATAAATAATTATATAATTAATATTAAAATTATACTGAATATAATGAAAATGTAGTTCTGCCAAATTTTTAAAAAATATATTAAAATTATTTAATATTTTTATTACATTATGAATATTATATTATATAATAAAAATATAATTAATATATATATATATATATATATAACTTCTCGAACTTGAAATTGGATTTTATCATCTCATTTTTATTGCTGATTTTATTTTATTTTCAAAATTGAAGGTGTTTGAATTCGAACACGAATTCGAACGAAGTAACTTAGGTGGTTGTATTATCTATTTAATAATAAAGCATTTAAAAACTCATTTAAAATATGGAATATTTTGGTATTTCCACCACTAAAATTAAGTTGAGATGTTTTAGATACTTCTTTCTCATATGAGGATCTTTATTATAGATAGAACAATATCATGAAGAAATGAAGAAAAGAAGGTCCGGAATCGTGAGTTGAATGATTTGCTTTTTGTAATATAATCTTATTGTAGTCAATATCATTATGATTCATTGAAAGATTACTTTGTATTAAGAACATGAGCTTTCTTTAATGCGACTGAGGAGGCCTAAACCTAAAGTCATAATTGAGGTGTTTGACCATTTAAAAAAAAAAAAAACTAAATTATAATTTTATTCAAAAATATAAAATAATTGTAAAAATTTTAAAAATAAAATAATAAATATTAAAATCTACTCTTAATTAATATTACATTAAATTAAGAATAAAAAGTAAATAATAGTAAATTGATAATAATAAAGTATTGCTTTTTAATGTATATAATAGTAAATTGAGAATAAAAAGTAAATAATAGTAAGTTGATAATAAAGTAAAGTAAGTGTTTTGTATAAGCCATTTTGGTGTTATAACTTATAATTATTAATAAAAAGGAATGAAATCATAACTCTCACTTAATATATTTTTAAGAATAAAATATATATATATTATTAAGTGTTTTTGTATAAAGCATCTTAAATATTATGTAATTTTTTAATTAATAGTATTAAAAAGAATGATTGTTATTGAAAATAAATGATACATTAACTAAATTATAAATGTTAATGAAAATTGATAGAATCATTATTTTTATTTTTAAGTATAAATAATAATTGTTATTGGAAATTTATGATATTATAAACTAAGTTATAATTGTGAATATAAATGGATTGATTAAAAAATTGCATGCATATAATTTTATAACATCATTAGGAATATGCATGATGACTATATCTGCATTATGTATGTTGAATCCTAAAGAAGATTGTGAGACTATATCTCGATAGTATAATAAATAGCTTGAGTTGTCATCTTGCTAAAATGGGTTAAGAAAATGTACACCGACTTATGGAACTCCAACAATTGCATCCCAATATTCTTGTATTTAGTGATGACATTTGTGCCACGTTGCCTTATGAATATTTCGCCTTGGATATCATTCACATTCCATAAAAGTGCTTGAATATAGAGAATTCATGTTCAATAGAAAAACGTGATAAATTTCTACATGCATGGTTCACCCAATCAACCTATCAAAAAGCATGGAGGATTTATTATTCACACATAGGCCACACTCTAAAAATAAGTTGCTTACTGGCAAATTCTAACAAGGATAAGTTAATAGGATATGAAGGAAAAGAACAATTCCAACAATAATGAATATCGGTTCTATTTATAATTTCAAAAACAATTACTACTAAGTTTTATTTGATTTTACCTCTGATGAACTTAACCCTTATTTTACTGCACTTATAGGATGTTCCACGGGATTATACAATTATGTTAACATCTTTCTATCATATCTCAAAGAATCTCCATTAGAAATAGTTAATTCACCTTGTTTGTGAGCATAAGGAGGAGGATTGATATTAGGTATATGCTTTTTCTCATTACATTGGACAACAATTGGTTGATCAATAGGACTGGAAACTACAATAAAAAGTTTACATCATTTGCAAAAGACGATAATTGTCCACTCCTTTCTCATCTTCCTACATTTTTCCATCATTATATATTCCATTCAATAAAATAGAGACATCCCAATCACAGAGACATTTAGATTCATAATGATCACAAGATAGAGTTGTCATCTTCTCTTTGTCTCTCTTTCCATTTTGTGAATTTTCCTCATTATTTTTTGTTTTCATCATAAGAAGATTATTAAACCTATTAATTATACACCATATTCTTACTTCTTAATAGATTTCATGTTACCATGAATCAAACCCAAAAATAACAATCAATCTCATCATAAACACTTAGTACCATTTTTCTTGAATACTCAATACTCTAGATAGATAGAAAATCTTTCGGATTAATCACATCATTAGGATTTTGTCGACATTTCGAACCATCTAATGTGGTTCATCCTCTAGACAAGGCAAAGAAGGAAAATGATCTCAATGAATAAACAGTAAGGATGCATCATTGCCCGAAGTTCGCTGTTAAAACTAGCCATTATTTAGTTAATTAGTTAGAAAATTAAAAGTTTTTAATTATTTAATTAGTTAGAAAATTAAAAGCTTTTTAATTAATTTAATTAATTAGTTATAAAATTAAAAGTTTTTAATTATTTAAAGATATAATAATTTAGGAAAAAAAGTTAAATTATAAAAACCCATAAAAGAGAAGGGGTGGCTTATAATACAGAGAAAAACATAAAATGATTAAATTATGAATAATCTAATTACTCGTTGATCATGAACCACTCATGCAACTATCAAAACCTATAATGAGGGCATTTTTTTGTATGTACATATACAATTAGGTAAGGTTATGTTGTCAGCGAAAATCCCTGCAAGTTTAACTACTCCCCTAATGGGTTGACAAAGATATTATCACACAAATATGGGGAAACATTCTCTTTAAAAAAATTAATATCAAACAAACGTAAAAAAAAAGGAAACATCTTTGAAATTACTTTGGAGAGTTTCTTTAATGAAATATTGAACAAAACCACATGTAATATCATATGGCGGGTCAAGAACAAAGAATTAATAAAGATTACAGAGGGTTCACGAAAATTTTCAACAAAGTTCAAAAATGGAAAATATTACGCAGGTAATGGAGTCATTTTCCTTTATTTCTACTTAAGAAAAGTGACGCAAAATGTTGTTTTTTTGGATTTTGTAAGAAAAAGTTGGCTTAAATTCTTTAAGCATATTTAGAATATTTTTGAAAGTTACAATCATTAAAATTTTCAAAATTATTTAGACTAAGTTGTATAAAATAGGAAATTGTCAAATTCATGTGACTAAGTTATATAAAATAATGATTATAATGCATCTTCATGTTTTACATGTTTTTCAAGAGATTGCACATCCTAAAAATGAATTTTCATTTTTAAGTAAAGAAAAAAATATTAAATAAATAAAGAAAAAAAATAGGTTTTAGGTTGAAACATAAGAAACAATAGTTAAGGAAAGCAAGAATATATAGACAATTAAGTGAAAAATAAAGTAACAAAACGAAAAGAATTTAAATTTCTAAGTAGTAAAAGTCAAGAAATGAAAATAACACAAAAGGGTGAAAATGTGAAGTTGGGTTACACTTTTGGGAGAATTTGGGGCAAAAAACTTTTTTCCTCAATAGTTCGGTCGAACTTTCTCAAAATTTCGGCCGAACTTTCGAAATTAGTTTGGCCAAACTCGTTCTGTTGTTTAGATTGACGACGTACTGACGGCGTGGGCAAACAGATTTTTGGCTGGAGATGGGAAAACCAACAACAAAAGTTCGGTTGGACTATTAGTTCAGCCGAACTTTTAAAATAGTTTGGTTGAACTCATATTTTATAAATATATCACCCAGGAACTATTACAGGTTTCACATCTTTTTCGCGTGTTTCTTCTCTGATTTTCTGTGGCGCTGTTGCTCTGTTGCGCTATGGAGTTGCGCCGCGAGCTCTGTTGAATTTCTGCTCTGTTGCTGCTCTGGAGTTGTTGCGTTGTGGAGTTGTGCCGCGAGCTCTGTTGAATTGCTGCTTTGTTGCTGTGTTTCGCGCATTTCTTCTCTGATTTTTTGTGGCACTGCTTCTATGTTGCGTTGTGGAGTTGCACCGCGAACTCTGTTGAATTGTTGCTTTGTTGTTTCTCTGGAGTTGTTGCACTGTGGAGTTGCGCCATGAGATTTTTTGAATTGGTACTTTGTTGCTGCTCTGGATTTGCGTCGCGACGAATTTCTGCGAATCTTTCTGCGAATTTCCAGGTAAGTGTTTAGTTTAATTGTGTGTATTCATTTTATTTATTGTTTCTGTGAATTTTCTCCCATTTCTCCCTCAAGTTCTCCCTCAAGTTTTGAATGTTTGAATGTTCGTGTACTTCTATTTTTTATTTCATTTTACACTAGATGTAGATATATACCTAGGTTTGCACTTCCCTAAATTTCTGAATGCAAATATAATTCTGTGTATTCATTTTTTTTTAGGTTTTCACTTCCCTGAATTTCTGAATGCAAATATAATTTTATGTATTCATTTTTTTTTTTAAGTTTCTCTGCATTTTGTCCTTTTTCCCCCTTAAGTTCTCAATGTTCCTGTACTTTTATTTTTTTTATTTCTACAAACATAAAACATAATTCTGTTTATCCATTTTTTATTGTGCATAAAAAAATTCTAAATTTGTAAAATTTATATTATAATTTTCGCATTTACTGGATCGAATTTATTGGGCTAAATAATGTATGGTGTAAAGTTATTTCTCCGACTTGTAGCTCGTCGCCACCTGTTTGTTGGTCATGTTTGGTCCCCTGCTCACCTTGCGTGGCCACTTATTCAACTTACAGTGCCTCCACCTCATCAATTCCTATAGACAGATGCCAACAGATGCCAGAATCATTCCTATAAAATTTGAAAGGGAGTAATTTCTGTAAAATTTGAAAGGGGATAATTCCTGTAAAATTTGAAAGGGAATAAGAATTTTACAACGGAATAATTCCTGTAAAATAGGTGTTTTGCACTCTGTTTAGTAATGTTGTCTATTACACTGTGGTTGTCTGGAGTGTTTTATAACTGGGGTGCACATTTATGTGGCTGTCATGATCTCCGATTGTTTTGCACATAATAAATATTCCAGCTTTTCATGATCTTTTCATGAATTTAAGCCTCTGCATAAACGATAATATTTCTTATCATATCATAACTTCCTTTAAAAATGATAATATTTCTTATCATATCATAATTTCATGAGTTGATCATCCCTAGAAAAGACAGAGTGGTTGTTATGATCTCTGATTGTTTTGCACAGAATAAATATTCCACCTTTCCATGAATTTAAGCCTCAGCAAAAAAGATAATATTTTTTATCATATCAGAACTTCCTTCAAAAAAGATAATATTTCTTATCATATCAAAATTTGATGAGTTGATCATCCCTAGAAAAGACAGAGTGGTTGTCATGATCTCCGACTGTTTTGCACAGAATAAATATTCCACCTTTTCATGATCTTTTCATGAATTTAAGCATCTGCAAAAATATATAATATTTCTTATCATATCAGAACTTCCTTCAAAAAGGATAATATTTCTTATCATATCAGAATTTAAGCCTCTGCAAAAAAGATAATATTTATTATCATAATATTTCTTGAACTTCCTTCATGATATTTATGGTTGCTCGCAAAAAAGATAATATTTCTTATCATAATATTTCTTGAACTTCCTTCATGATATCTATGGTTTCTCACCTTCGTTCAATATTGGGTAAAAGGTCATGGTCTTACCTTAATTTCTATTCTAATTCCCTTTCCTAACTTTGATTTTCCTTTTAACCTTTGAGATAAACCTAATCATTAAATATGATAGTCATCCCTTCTAGGGAACTTAGTATGGGTTGCTTTTCCAACCCTTATGATGATGTGAGGCGGTGTTTCAAACATGGGAGTAACTTGTGTTTGCATGTGATGCTCACGGGTCATGGTTTCTTTTGTGGGTTATAGACAATTTAATTCTACCTCCTAAGATAAACTTTCTAAAAAACTTCCCTTTATTCCTTAAATTCAAAATAGATCTATACTAAGGATTACTCTTTATACGTATTTCTACCATATAAATTCTAACGATAATTAATCACATATGCGTTAAAGTAGAATATGAAATAAGCCCTTTTTACACTTGGCTTGGCTCTTAGGTACATATATGGGTGGGTTTGGGAATGTGGTTCACATGAAAAGTAATAGGGATGGATTTAGTGGAAACCTTTTATAAGATCAGGACTCAAACAATGAGAGAGAGAAAAAACCTTTTATATTCAATGTAAAACACATGCATTAACATAAAATTGTGATATTTTTCCTTCTTTCCAACTTATTCCATCCTTCTAGAAAAATCTCTTTTAATGAAGCAGATATATCCATAGTGATCCACTGATATTTGTTCACCAACAACTATTCCATTTTGGACTTATATATTTTAAAACTATTCTCATTGAATTTATGCATCTATATCTTTAAACTACTCAACTATTTTATTACACCATAGAATTATTTCGATATATCTCCCATTTTAATGGGGTCTATCACATTTCGAGAAAAACACATTAGCCATAAAAGTTTCTCATTGAAACCAAAAGCGATTTGATACAAAACATAGGTTTTAACCTTTTATAGTTAATTGTTTCAAATAGATTTTTAATTAAATGAAAAATATTCAATGTAAAACACACGCATATTAACATATAATTTTGATATTTTCCCTTCTTTCCAACTTAGTGGACATCCTTCTAGAAAAATCCCTTTTAATGAAGCAGATATATCCATAGTGATCCACTGATATTTGTTCACAAACAAATATTCCATTTTGGACTTTTATATCTCAAAACTATGCTCATTGAATTTATGCATCTATATTTTTAAACTACTTGAAACTATTTTATTACACCATAGGAATCATTTTGATGTGTCTCCCATTTTAATGGGGTGTATCACATTTCGATAAAAACACATTAGCCATAAAAGTTTCCCATTGAAACCAAAAGTGATTTGATATAAAACATAGGTTTTAACCTTACATAGTTTAATTGTTTCAAATACATTTTTAACAAAATTAAAAATATTCAATGTAAAACACATAGTATTTACAAACAAAAAGTAATTTGATACAAAACATAGGTTTTAACTTTATATAGTTAATTTTTTTGAAAATAGATTCTTAATAAAATGAAAAATATTCAATGTAAAACGCATGCACATTAACATATAATTGTGATATTTTCCCTTCTTTCCAACTAGTCCATCCTTCTAGAAATATCCCTTTTAATGAAGCAAATATATCCATAGTGATCCACTGATATTTGTTCACCAACAACTATTCCATTTTGGACTTATACATCTCAAAACTATGCTCATTGAATTTATGCATCTATATCTTTAAAGTAATTGAAACTATTTTATTTCACCATAGGAATCATTTCGACATGTATCCCATTTTAATGGGGTGTATCACATTTCAAGAAAAAAGACATTAGCCATAAAAGTTTCTCAATAAAACCAAAAGTGATTTGATACAAAACATAGGTTTTAACCTTATATAGGTGATTGTTTCAAATAGATTATTAATTTAAAATGAAAAATATTCATATGTAAAACACATGCATTAACATATAATTGTGATATTTTCCCTTCTTTCGAACTTAGTGGACATCCTTCTATAAAAATCCCTTTTAATGAAGTAGATATATCCATAGTGATCCACTGATATTTGTTCACAAACAACTCTTCCATTTTGGACTTATATATCTCAAAACTATGCTCATTGAATTTATGCATCTATATTTTTAAAGTACTTGAAACTATTTTATTACACCATAGGAATCATTTCGATATATCTCCCATTTTAATGGGGTGTATCACATTTCGAGGAAAAACACATTAGCCATAAAAGTTTCCCATTGAAACCAAAAGTGATTTGATACAAAACATAGGTTTTAACCTTATATAGGTAATTGTTTCAAATATATTCTTAATTTTAAATGAAAAATATATTCAATTTAAAACACATGCATATTAACATATAATTGTGATACTTTTCCTTCTTTCCAACTTAGTGGACATCCTTCTAGAAAAATCCC
>CM076583.1:1183016563-1183365611 GCA_034641835.2 Pinus albicaulis
GTTTCATATGTGTATGATTTACATGTTAATTTATGATGCTTCTGACATGAATGATTATAAGTAGATTAAAAGTTTAATTTGGAAATAATTGTATAATTTGTTCACACCACTGATTCACCTCGTCTCGTCTCAGTAGTGTCTTGGTTTCTAACAATTGGTCTCAGATCCAAGTTCCTTTAGGATTAGTTTAACAATTGGTAGAAATATTAGGGATCATTGATAACTAGGATTGGATTACCTCATATGGAGTTCCATATTTAAATGGGTCAAATTATACAACTTGGAAGGAAAGAATGGAAATATACTTACAAAATCTTGAATTTGAAATATGGATATCAATAGAGAATGGAATAAAAGATAATAAGTTCAATGCATAAGCTAAGGAGGAAATATTGAAAGGATTGTCTAAGTTAGATCTTGAAAAAGTGATCTGTTGTGAGACTACAAAAGAAATATGGGTGAGTTAAAGTTCATCTATGTGAAAGACACTCAATTTTTCTTATGATATCTAGAGACCTTCTCTGAAGAATGGAGCATATGAATATAATGAATCAAAACTAGAAGAGGATTCACCAATAATTGAAGGTGAAGTTGTTAATCAACACTCAAAGGTTTCAAAGGAGTCGCAATCTACAAGTAAGTTTTTTTTATGTTATTATTGTATAATAATAGGCCATCTATCTTCCAGTTGTTTAATAGAAATTTATGATGAAAGAGACAATTGTTCATATATTAGTAGTGAAGAAGGAACTACTTTGATACTAAGAAAAGATTTAAAAACTTCTCTAGAATAAAATGGGTGCACCTCTGGTATAGAGGAAGATAGCATATCTCATGTGTCTATGGAAGAATCCCTATACTCAGCAAGGGAACTAGATATTAAGAAACTATAAGTGAAATAGACACTAGCTATGAATCTAGTAGCTCTTCTAATGAGTTAGAAGATCTTGAGGAAAATATCTATTTCATAAGTCAACTTATACCAAATTTTGAGGAAGAAGCTTAAAGCCTCAAATCATAAGTTGGAAGCAGAGATTATTGCATAAAAGATCAATTGTATATATATTATAAGCTTGAAACCTTGAATGAAATTCGAAGCAACCAAAGTACCCCTCATGCTAAGACAAGTTTTGATTGTGAAGGTGTTTTAACAACAACTATGAATTCAAAGAGACCCATCAACCTTGTTAAAGTAGGTCCAAACAACGTAGCAACATTAAAAGAGAAAAATACCATTGTCTTTAAGGATGCAAATAAAATACCAAACAATGTTGCAGTCACAGAGAATTTAACATAGAAACAAAAGGAAAATTAGGGTTCCAGCAATAACGACAAAGGAAATCAACCCTCAGGTGTTTTAATTTTGGTAAAGCAGGATATTATGCCTCTAAATGTCTAGAGAAAAAGAAAAAAATTCAAAAGAAGAAAATAAACATGTTGTTTCAGGAATAATAAGAAAGTGCTCAACACAATCATTCAAATAACCACACATAGAGGTGATTTTCCCCTAAAGGAAAAAATATTCAAAAGTGAAATGTATCTAGGAGAGCATGCAATAGTCCAAATGGAAATGTTAGTAGAAACATAGGATATGGTAAGAATAATATTAATTCCTTTGCTACTCTCTTAAATCATGTTGAATTCTATAGTTGTGGAAATTATGGGCACATAGCAGCTGCGTGCATACCTGGAAAGATAACACCACCTTACAGAACAAGTCTAACAGAGGCATGGATCATATTAAGAACCAACCAAAAAAATTCATTACAACAATAAGAGAAACATACCGAATGGAGAAAGAAGGAATCAAAGGTTTGATTTCTATTTCAAATAAAATAAGAGGTTTCACTATCAAAATGAAATTAGCAGATCAATGTTTGATATTCCTAGGGTGGATCTCAATGAAGTATCAGTCATGCTCCAGTAATTCCTCCAATGTAGATCAAGAAAAAGGAAAACATAGAAAACGAGAAAGAAGAAAAAAAACAAATTTGCATATGCTCAGGTTGTGGTAGAAGGCCACTCAGATAGGAAATAGGACAAGTCCAGAGAAGGTTATTATAAGAAGGTGATGCACCTATAAGAACTCAACATATAAATGTATGGATTAAAAAAGGAAATAATATACTCAAGGGGAGTAAATACATTCTCCCTCTTCATTGAAAGAAAGAGTTTGGCTTCAATTGAAGCCATAAATATTAGATGCAATGAGCATAGAAGATATATTGAAGTAATGCATCTGGATGATTAAGAGAAGACTATTTCTTTTTGTTTTTGGTGTGCTACTATTATGTGATCATATTACCATATGTTTATTTGAAATATTCTATTGCTAAGAATAAGTGTGGTAGACAAAGGCTAGTCATGTTGTTATTGCATATTAATATTGCTTGAATGTTGAGTTATATGTTATTGTAGTTGCCCTGTCCTAGGCTAGGGTTTGTTTTTATGGTTAAACCAAGTCCATGACATGTGAGTATGAGATTCCATGTATTATGTGATTGTGCATAGATTTTTCAAGATGTTGAGTGGTTTGGAAAATGAAACGAGCATGGTGCTCTTATATTATAGATGATGTATATTTAATATTTCTAACATTGTGTTTGTAGGGAATAATTGAACAAATGTTGCAAAGTTCAAGTTTATGGCAACTTCATTACCAATTGGAAACATATTTGTGAAGAGATAAAACATTACTGCAAAGATGAGATATTCCAATATAAGGTGATTAGTTGCATATTATTAATTCCAAAGAGAGAGCATGACAACACGGGGAGAATGCTCAATCAACAATTGGTGTCAATTGTATGTTGCTATTCATAATACTTAGCCACATGTTGTTGTTTGATTTGGATTGTGTGTGTATGTGTGTGTATGTATGTTGTTGATATTTATGTTGAGTCAAAATACAAGGTGATGTATGTAGGAGTATAATGTCATTATGGTTTTGGTCAGAGTAAAATATCATGTTTAGATGATGCATTGATGTATGCCTAAGAAAAAGTGTTGATGAGTTCACGATGAGTTAGAGTATGTTGTCACTAGTTGGTATATGGTTTAGAAGCCCTTGTAGAAGCACATCATTTGTGTAAATCATTTATAGGAGAGACGTTAGTTGATGTTAGATTTTATGTGCATGAGTCCAAAAGGAGTAGGATAATTACAATTGTAACCCTAGATGACACTGAGACTAGTAGACACCAATGTGATTTTGGCTCATATAGTATGAATTGTTGATATCTTAAAACCTTTAGAAATATATCCCTATTGAATACTTAAGGAAAATATTGGAGAAGTCACTATTCCCTCAACTAAATATTCTCCATAGGGTAGGGAGGCAACTATTCATATCAGTCCGGAAAAAACTGAACCAATCCGCATATGGAGAAGCAGTTGTTAGGTCCACACGATCATAATGAAAAGGGGAGATTAGTTGTAATTGAATAATATTTTCCATTGATGTCAAAGGGGTATAAGTACGAACATTGCATAATTATTGAGAAGTAAGTATAAACATTGCATGGAAAAATAAGTAAACATTAAATAATATCTGAATGATAAACTCTTGGTAAAAGGTGAGAACCTCAAACAAAAAGGAGAATGAAAAAAACAACAAAGTATTGTTGATAGTGTTTTTTCCATCAATAAATCTTCCATGAATAGTAGAAATGTTTAGTGTTGCCATCAATGAAAAAGAGGGATATTGTTAGAATGTGTTGTCATTAATGTCAAAGGTGTTGTCATTGGATGACAAAGTTCATTGATCATTGAATTAGGTTACTGATGTCAAAGGTGGTTTCAGGGAGACTGTTACCAAGTATTGTCATTGATGATATAAGTGTTGCCATGTTTCCATCCTCATGCTCATGTTTTTGGTTGGTGATGTTAAAGATATTGGATCTATATTTATGTAAAAACAATATATCATGAATTGGAAAATATCAATTGGTTGAAGGTAGATTGATGATCAAGTCGTGATAGGTGTTTATGAAGAATTATCTTTAGATCAATTTTTTGAACAAAAGATTAGCCTAGGTGAGACTAGAAACTGCTCATATCGATAGGCATTGAAGAGAGATTTCTGACGATATATGGAAGTTTTGAAAAAAGACCCCTTGGGTCAAAATTTATGAGCAATCAAAATTTTCAGGCTAAGGGAAAAATAAGTTAGTCTATTTTTTCATATTAGACTGGAAGTCGATTAGATTGGAATTCTACTATACTAGAATTCTGTTAGACTAGAATCGATTAGATTGAAAGTCTTTTAGACTAGAAGTCAATTAGACTAGAAGTATATTAGAATAGAAGTTGATTAGACTAGAAGTTGATTAAAATGAAAGTGTATTAGACTGGAAGTTCATTATATGGGAAGTCTATTATAATAGAATTTTATTAGACTCAATGAAAGAGATGACGTGGAAACACAGGTGGAGCCCAAGGTATTTTTTAAGGATTTAATATTTTTCCTATATATAATATTGTAGGTGACTATTATAATTTTAAAATTCATGCATATAGAATGTAAGCGAATATTCAATAAAGAAATATGTAATCTACTATTCAAATTGGTATTTTTTTTGCGAATATCATCCATTTAATCATATATATGTAAAAAATAGGTGAATTTTTAACCAAATTGGAGAAGAAGTTTTTTGGAAAATGTCCAAAAAATAGCCCATTTGTGAAATTTCGCCCCTAAATTTTTCCTTGATGGAGCCATGATGGGACATGAAATCAACATGACATAAGTAGCTCAAAGCTATGGGATTACGTCAACATAATGAAAGCACAAGTGACGTGGCACTCCAAGATGGTGACAAGTGGCATGATGATTTGGAATTTTCATGTGCCTAAGTGGCCTATTTCTAGGTGACACGTGGACCACTCATAGGAGGCCACATGATGTAAATATGATGTAATTTGGTGATGTGGAAAACTCTCATATATTATGCCAGGGGTTGTGTTTTGATTGATTTTCTAGTGTTAATGATTTTTTGCCTAGTTCGAAACCTTGGCCATTCAAGCCTATGGAACACGACCTATTTGGGCCTCTAGGTAGTTTAAAAAGAATGAAACATGCACATAGTAAATGGTCCCAGTACCCAACCTAGTTTAGCTCCCAAAGTGTTCATGCTTTGATCATAGCTTGTGATTTTATGGTAAAAGTGATAATAGGCAGGTGCTCCAGAACTCAGCATTCAGAAGTAGCCATTATACAAGGAAAATAACAAATTCAACAAATAATTTGGCACTGTGTTCCATATTGGTAGAGTTAGCATTTCAGTTGATGAAGCGCATGAATGAGTCAATAGCATTTTGGCAATATTTTGAGTTTTCTTGCGTATTTAGGAGATTTTCCAAATTTGGCAACCAAATAAAGTTGGAACTATAGTTAAATTTACAACTAAACTCTGTAATGTTCCAAAATTGATTTAGAATAGCAATAAAATTACAAATTGAGATGATAATAGCATATCAGTGATTGAAGACAGTTTGAACACATCAAGATGAGTTAATAATGAGATCAAAACCTTTGTTAAGTGTAAATTATGAGATGAAGATAATTAAAGTTAGAAACTAAAATTATCATTTGAAATTATTTATATGCAGAATTGAACAACTGAGTTGGCATTGGTGCAACAATATGCATATTTTAGTATGCATCAGGGGGTGAATAAAAGATGAATTAGGGTGTGAGTGCATTTGAATTGGTGGATGAAAGGTGTGTAAGAAAGAATATAATTTATTAGCGATATTGGTGATGATGGTATTTTTGGTGTATGCATCAAAGGTCATAGATCAATGAAGAAAATTTGTTGAACGTGTTTTCATGGTGAGAATCAAGGTGGTATTTAAGTGAGAAGAAAAAAAGTTCTATATGCAAAGAAGGCATTGAGCTGTGAGAGAGATGCAACATTGTTTTATGATGAAAGTCTTGTTGATCTGATTTTGAAAATAGTATGAAAGATTGATCAACATGGAAAATAAGTTAGAGCTTGCAGTCCAAGGGTTGCAACTCCTTCTAGTAGTGGCTGGTAAATAATCATGGGTAGTGGCTAATAATTTAGGGTTAGTATCTTGTTTCAGTGGTAGCTAATAAATCAGGGGTAGTAGCTCCTTTCAATGGTAGCTAATAAGTTAGGGAGTGATAGATTCCTTTATGTGGCTACCTGAGAAAACTACAAATAGAAGCTTGCAGGACAATTGATGTAATAGCAAGTTGTATAAGCTTGTATTTGAAAAAGGAATAAAGAAGAATATTTATGTATTTATATGTTGCATATGTGTATGACCTTAATGGTACCACCTTTAATTTTATTTGTCGCTAGGTTTTTTCTTTTTCGAGTCAAGTTTTTTTTCATGTTTATTTCCCTTCCATCCAACCTCTTTGAACATAATTTATTGGGCACGTACATACTCCCATATATGTGATAAATCCATTTATCACATGTCCAAATATTTTATATGTTATATATTCACTATAGGTCCATTTAAAACAATTGATATACAACAATTGATATACCTTAGCTTTTAGGAGCTAAATTACCATAAAATGTCCTTGGATTGATGATGGATATATCCCTTCAGAATCAATCCTTTGTACCTCTTCATGATCATAGCCTATGACCATGTCCTTTGCCTATAAATATGATAGCTAGAATCTTGACCATCCATATCAGATACCTGAGACCCAAATTATTTTATAATTATTTAGCTCCAGGTGCTAAACCATTAAGCACCCATGACCGCATGATGTGACATTGATCTAAACACACTGCTTTGATATTATCTAACTGCAAATATCTCGATACCGATATGATATAGGAATCCACTACCAATTTTTCAACCTCTCTTCAATTAATAACACTTTCCTCATCATACCAGACCATTACATACTTGATATCTCTAGTATATCATCAATTTGATACCACGGTACCCTAGTACCCCGATATAGGCCCACAAGGGATAATCCCTTAGTTATTTGTGACTAATTCATGTAACCATGATATTTAGACCTTTCAATGAAAACAAATAACATGGAGAAACCTTACCAAATCCAGTCCTAGCAAGAATCCAAAGACCTCTGGGTCTGCCACACCAATCCACCATGGACCAATCACTGTCTATCACATGGTCCTCCTGCCATGTCATATTCCATGTTTCACCCTATGACACTACCGTGTTTGTATTTACAAAGCCCTATTGGCATGCCAAAAATTCATTTTTTCCTACCACGTGTCACTAAAAAATGTAGCCACATCATCATCTCTGCCACCTATCATCCACATGGTGCCACGTCATATCTCTATCACATAATACCCCTACCATGTCACACCATATACCATCTTATCATTTTCAACATTTTTCTAGCATAAAATTTGGTGCCTATTACCTTGGTATCATCCCATATAGTACTGTTATCCATTATAACACAAAACCTGTGTAATACTCTGTAATATTCGCAAATTTTCACTTGATATTTGGAATATTAGAGTTCTTAATTTTCTTAATGAATTAAGTAAATAAAAGGGTGGAGGGACCCATAATCTTCATAATGAATAAATATCCACTTTTTATGTGTGAATGTGGATTAATTAATCCTAGATCTACATAAAGGAGATAGTGGAGCAACTATTAATGTGAATGGATTGGAGATCATGTCTCGTTAATGAGATAGATCATGGAGGTTGATACGGTCAAATAAGATCTTGGAAGGAATCAAAACAAAAGATCATGGAGCATTTATGATGAAATGATGGAGGAAGTTGTGCAATTAATGCACACATGATGGAGAGGGTGTACATTGCACCTAGACATGATGGATTATTGTGAAACTAGCTCCAAAAATAGAATAAAAGAGATATCAATGCCTTAGAAATAAGCCACTTCGAGGGGGAAACCTCCAATACATTACATCAATGAAAAATTCTTGGATGATACAAATTACAAAACCTCCTTTCTATATATAGGAGTCCATGGGGCCACAATGTAATCCTAGTGGGGCCACAATGTAATCCTAGCCGACCTAACAATAATAATTTAAGGGCACAATAATAACAATATGGGGGTTACAGGGATACAATAATAACAGTAAGGGGGTTACAATAACAACAATAAGGGACTATAATAGTAATATAGGGACCTAACATGCCCCTATCCTTCAAAAAAAGTGTTGTCCTCAATGCTTGAGTAGCTCTGGGTGCTTCTGTATAAAATTCTCATCCTCCCATGTAGAATCTTCAGTGGGTAAGTTCTTCCACTTGATGAGATACTTTGAAATTGATTGATTCCGTAGCTATCGAGTTCTTGTTTCTGTGACTGCTTCAGGTTCTAATATGATTTTTCCTTCCTCATCAAGTTCTAGAAATATTGTTTGAACTGGAAGATTTTCACCTATAACCTTCTTTAAGCATGAAACATGGAAAACTGGATGCACTCGTGAAGAAGCAGGAAGCTCCAATTTGTATGCCATAGTACTAATATTTTGCAACACCTTGTAAGGAACATAGTACTTTGGCGATAATTTATTATCCTTCTTATCTTGCTTGAGGGACATTTGTTTGTATGGTTGTGGTCATAAAAATACCCAGTCTCCTACATCAAAACTTCTCTCGCTGCGATGTTGATCTGCCTGTTGTTTCATTCAATTTTGTGCCAAATTAAGGTTATCCTTTAATAGTTGGAGAACTTCTTGTTGATGCTCGATGTGATCTTCCACTGCTTGAACCTTCGAATTTTCTCTTAAAGATGATGTGATGGGTGGTGGATGATATCCATAAAGTGCCATAAATGGGGTCATTTTTGCTGCAGTATGAAAGGAAGTGTGATACCACCATTCAGCGAGAGGTAACCACTTGACCTATTGTGTTTGTTTATTAGATACAAAACAATGAAGATATCCTTCCAAACATTTATTTACTATCTCAGTTTGACCATCAGATTGAGGATGATAGGATGAGCTATGAGATAATTGAGTACCCAAACAAGAAAATAACTCCGTCCAAAAATTTCTAGTAAAAATGGGATCTCTGTCGCTCACAATAACCCTTGGGTTCCCATGTATGTTTTGAATTGTGTCCATAAATGTAGTAGCAACTGTACTTGCTTTAAATGGATGAGATAATGCATAAAAGTGTGCATACTTGGTAAGTCTATCAACTACCACCATGATGACACTCTTTCCTTTGGACTTAGGTAAACCTATGATAAAATCCATTGAAATCTCCTCCCAACATTGACTTTGAATGGATAAAGGTTGTAGAAGACCCAGGGTCTTAATTGTTTCAAGTTTATTCTGTTGGAAAACCAAACATTCTGCCACAAAATTTTGAATATCATATTTAAGGCCATCCCAAAAAAATTCTTTCTTCACCCTGTGGTAAGTTTTTAAAAATCCAAAGTGTCCTCCTAAAGGAGAAGTGTGAAATTCCAAAAGAATCTTTTGTTTTAGTTGGGAATTCTTACAAAGATATAAGTGATCTTTGTACCATAAGGAATCATTTTTCCAACTAAATGTATCAGATTTACTAGGATCTTGTTGCAACTTTTGAATGAGTGTCCACACTTCTTCATCCTTCTTCCATTCATCTCTTGCTTCGGTTATCCAATCTGGTTGGATAATAGAAATGGCACAAAGCAATGCTTCCACCTCTTCATTCTTTCTTGAGAGTGCATCTGCAACAACATTAAGCTTTCCTTTTTTGTAGATTATTTCAAGGTCATAACCCAACATCTTTGTGACCCATTTTTGCTGCTCTTCTGAAGATAGTCTTTGTTCCAAAAAGTGTTTAAGACTATCATGATCAGTTTTTACCTTGAAGTGTCTTCCCATTAGGTAAGTTCGCCATTTCTTTAGTGCATGCAATATTGCTAACATTTCCTTATCATAAATAGGTTTTTGTAAATACTTTCCTTTGATTGGACGACTTTCAAAAGCAATGGGTCTTCCTTCCTGCATTAAAACTGCACCAATTCCATTTCCTGAGGCATCACATTCCACAATAAAGGCTTTTGTGAAGTCTGGTGTAGCTAAGACCGGTGCTAGGCACATTGCCTCTTTAAGACGTTCAAAGGCCTTAGTTGCTTCAGGAGTCCATGAAAATGCATCTTTCTTCAATAATGTTGTTAGAGTTGCTGCTATTCTCCCATAATTCTTAACAAACTTGCGATAATACCCTGTTAACCCGAGAAATCCTCGCAACTTCTTTATGGTTGTGGGGACTTTCCATTCCTTAATAGCTTTAATTTTGTTAGGGTCTACCTTAACACCCTCGTGAGATACAATATGACCTAGATATTCCACCTCTTGTACTCCAAAGAAACATTTGGATGTTTTTGCATATAATTTTTTCTCCTACAATAGTTTGAGCACCCTGTCAACATGTTGAACATGATCCTTCCAAGACCTGTTGTAGATTAGTATATCATCAAAAAATACTATTACAAATTTTCTAAGGAAGGGTTTGAAAATGGGATTCATCAACCCTTGAAATGTAGAAGGTACATTGGTAAGGCCTGTTAGCGCTCAAATCTGCCTCAGGCTGAAGAAGGAAAAACTCGAGGCAACATCAAACCAAGCTTAGCCTCATAGCTAGCCCTACGAGGACAGGAGAGGGCTCTCTCTGGGTCTATCTCGGCAGAAAGTCTTCAAATGGGCTGAGATGACCTAAATGCAAAACTGATAATGATTTTAGGCTAGTAAATAGATATGAAATGAGGTTTTTAATAAATGATTGGGTTTTCTGGGCTATGTGGGGCAAAGACAACAAGAGCAGAGATTTAATCAAAGGCGCAGATTATTCCATAAGGCAAGACAGGCAAGAGCTTAAGCATCCAAACTGAAATTATATGAAATGGAAGGACTGTTAAGAAAGCTGAAAGGGGCATTAATGTATGAATCCCTTTCAGACAGAGGAAGAAACACAAAACATTGAATGCTTCTCCAGGGCAAAGCAGTAAGCTGAATTTTACCCTTCTCACTCAGAAACATTCAAATTGGAAACGATTATGAAATGAAAGGTAAACATAACAAGGAACATATGAAACAGAGAAAAACATATGCCAAATTCATACCACAGGGATCTTATGAAACAGAGCTGCAACTTTAAATTATTTCTCTGTCAAAGCTGTACAATGAAACTCTGTTATCTCTCCTCACACCTCTGCCAGAATTCTCTCACCCCTTACAAATGATTTTTCAATACATTAAATAAACTATGCTAGGAGAAAACAGATCGACCCAAAACAAGGGCGCTGTTTCACCTGAAGTTACAAAAATAGAGATAGAGTCATCTCTTTGTTCTAAAAACAGAAGATCGTTCCCCTTAAAATCCTCTAATGGCCAATTTAAAGACACAAACTGGAGCGCAGATCCATTTGAATCATTAACTGAAGTCTTAAATAGGAATCGAATCCTATTCTTCTGCTGTAGTAGGTATTCCGCGTCTTAATTTAGCTTTCGGTTTCTGACTTTCCACTTCCACCCAACATTTAACCAAACCTCAAAATATCATACTGTATAGTTGAGCAACAGTACGATTCCCAGTAAAAATATTAAACTAATAGAAAGCTCAGGCAAGTGGTGATGCTTGCATCCTCAAACAATTTATTAGATGGAAGGTCCAAATTTTATCATAATTGTTGGACCAAACAGCTAAATAGCAGTGAATGCCATTCAATTAAATTGTTGAGAGGTAGCCACAGTTTGGCCAAATTGCCAATTAGCTGGGGCGACATTGTACATGGTGAGAATTTTTCCACTGCTTATGGTCACTATGAATGTTAAACTTTGCCCATTCAGATAAGAATTGCTTTGCCAGTTCGCTCCCCGGTTTCTCTGCATCCGTTCCCATCCAACACTGTTTGACGCTTTTATCCACGCTGCTGTCACATCTCTTCTTCCCCCAACATTGCTAATTAGAACCAGCTCGAAGTAGTCTCGTCCATCTATTGTGAAGCGGATTCCTCCGGTCCTCTTGCATGGAGTTCTTCTGTACTTCACAGGCACAATTCCGGCTTTGTATTTTAGCAATCTGCAAGAAGGCAGGCTGTGACATGTCGAAATGATGAAGGGGTGGATTGCACCACCCTCCATTGTCATTGGGTAGGGCGTAATTCGGTGGCAGTAATGATAATCGATCCAGACAGACACCACTGAGGAACTTTAGCAGCGTTGCACTTAATTTCAAAACATGCTCCACACATCTGCCCATCATTAGACTGACTTGCAAGCCGATTGAGGCGTTTTTCATGAAACTGGATGCAAAGGCACAAAAATTTCGGCTCTGAGATTGTATGGGTAGCGTGCCTACCCAATGCGTAGCGCGCTCCATATGCATAGCGCCTGTGTTCTTTTGCAAAGACTGGGGAAGCTATATGCGTATCGCCCCTTATATGGGTAGCGCGCCTCCTGTATGGGTAGCGCGCACCTTCAATGACTGTCCACACTTTGCAAAACACGACTTCGGCCTTCAACAACACAAGCTCGATTTCCGCCTTGAGGATTCGTGCAAATGAATTGTTTGTAAATATTTGGTGTAACCTGAATCTTGTTAACAACAGTGCCATGAATACTTCCAAGATCATAAATGAATACATCACCATTTCCTTTGTACTGCAGAACTACATGATACCGAGAAATGGTTGGATGATCCAAAATAAAATCACATAGGGGAAAACGTCCAAACATATATGCACCTTGTCTTCTGGATTGTGCACAGCCCCAAGCCATTGTGGCTTCATTACAGCTGAAGTCTCTTTAACAATACCCACAGTAGTATTCTTATCATGTTCAAGTACCTTAACATCAGCCACTGCTGTTGACAAAGATATTTTGTCTTCAGAATTTGTTTTTTCAACATCATACTTTTTGTAATATGGTAGGATTATTCTAGTCTGAAGAAGCACTTTTGTTGATGGGTCTACCAACTGAAATTGACAGAGACTGCCCTGTGTTCAATGAATACAACTGTGTCTCTCGTTTTAGAGAAGCCTCTCCAGTTTGGGTCTGCAATTTTAAGTAAGTAGACAACCCTCTCCATTTCAGATAGAAGACTTTTCAATTTATGTTAAAACTGCATAGCCCGATCTTTCACTATTTGAGTGACTATGATCCCATAGCAAAACTTAGCATGAAACTCAAATGTCTCCACACCGCCTGGAATATCATTAAGGGGACACCTTGTCATTCATGGATTCATGAGCTTCATCAGCTAGTTTCTGCAGTTGACCAGACTTTGAAAGCAGTGGAAACTTGTGCAACAAGAACTTTGTATCCTTAACTTCTACAACATAGCCAGTAGGCACTTCAACAGAAACTGTCCTGCCAATGCTGCAGAGTTTGAAAACACTTTGACAAATTACATATTCTAAGAAAACACATTTGATGATTTCTTCTTCAAAACAACGTTTTGAAGAAGAAACACTCTCAAGCCTTATTGACTATGAAACTTAGCAATGGAAACTGAACCTTTCATGCGGCTAAGTCAACAAAACCCTAGACCTAAAACTCTTAAAGACTCTTTGCCATCCATGACTATGAATGACGAGAAATGAACCTTGGTGAATTTGATTCTGACAAGGGACTGACAGGACGGAGTCTAACAAGGCCAAAAGGCATGACCAAAAATTCATAATGAACCTCATGAGTTCGAAATGCTGTTTTTGGAATATCTTTAGTCTTCATTCTAATTTGATGATATCCTGAACGAAGATCCAACTTGGTAAAATAAATTGCTCCATGTAATTCATCCAATAATTCATCAATCACAGGAATGGGAAATTTATCTTTAATGGTGAGCTTATTGAGCTCCCTATAATCAGGACACATGCGCCATGATCCATCCTTCTTGTGTACCAATACTACAGGAGCAGAGAAAGAACTTTGACTAGGTTGAATTATACCCGCCTCTAACATTTCTGCAATCATACGTTCAATTTCGCTCTTTTGGACATAATGATATCTATAAGGCCTGATGTTTGGAGGAACACTTCCTGGAATCAAATGAATAGCATGATCATGATCACGAATAGGTGGGAGTCCTTTCGGAGTTTCAAACACCTTGGAATGATTGTCCAAGACTTGTTGGAGATCTGCAGAAATAGATGATTTTGATGTCGGAACTTCTAGTGAGCATAATTGTGCAATTACGCCTCGTTGTTCTTTCTTTAGAAACTTTGTCATGACATTAGAGCTTATTATCCTTCCCGGCTTCCCTTCAATACCCCGTAATTCGACTTCCTTTCCTTCTGAAAAAAATTTCAAGAAAAGTTCTTGAAAATTAAAAGCTATCGTCCCCAAAGATTGTAACCATTGTACTCCTAGTACAACATCAACACCTCCCATAGGAATGGAAGGCATTGGACTATTCAATACATATTCCCCCATGGTTAGCTTGATATTATGGCATTTTCCAGAGAAATTTATAGTTCCTCCATTTGCAACCATCACTTGACATTCTGGTGCTAGGTATAGGAAACAATTCAATTCCTTGGTTACCTTACAATGAATAAAATTATGGGTACTACCTGAATCAATCAACACTATTACCTTTTTCTTCTTGATATGTCCTTATATCTTGAGAGTTTGAGGAGTGGTAATTCCTGCCAATGCATTACACAATATGGTCGGACTCATTTCTTCCTCTTCTAGGGCTGGTTCCTGGTGTATATCCTCTTCTTGTTCATTTTCTTCTTCCTCTTCACAATCTATGTAAAATAATTTCTTCTCAACACACTTATGACCTTTAGTGTATTTGCTATCACAACTGTAGCAAAGCCCTTTTGCTCTTTTTTCTTCCAATTTTTGTGGTGTCAACCTTGTAGGTTGTGGAAATCTAGGCGTAGCAACACTTCCTTCTTTATATAAGTGAGTGGTAGGCTTCCTTGTCGCCATAATTTTACATTCAATTTTTCTTGCCAACCTGAATGTCTTCTCCAATGAATCAGGTTCCAAAACGCGAACTTCATGTTGGATGTTATCCTTTAAAGTACCTATGAAGAGATCAATCCTGTGTTCCTATGGAATATCAGTTACCCTTATATTCAATTTTTGGAAGTCCTCAATGTGCTCGCCCATTAAACCCTTTTGTTTGAGATTTATCAATTGGCTAAAGAAGGTGTTGCTCTTTGTATCCTCATAATGTGCTATCATTTCCTCCGTAAAAATTGACCAAGTGAAAATTTTTTTACGGGAGCAAAGCCATCGATACCATACAAATGTATTTTGTTCTAAATGTAAAGTTGCAATGCATACCTTTTGTGTGTTTTGCACATTATTGAGATCAAAATATTGCTCCATCTGTAGTATCCATGTTACGAGATCCTTGCCATAAAAATTCCTCATATCCATATTTGGAATATGGTGGTTCTTTAATCCAACATTAGAGTCTATGAAATCACGATTAACATTTATTTTGTTCTCATCATGATTTTCATCTACTATCTTTTCGCCATTAGGAATCATTTCTTGTATCAACTTTGACAAACCTTCCTTCAAACCTTCCATGTCTTCCTTCAAACCTTCCATTTTTTCTTCCATACCATTCTTCAAACCATCCATCTTAGCTTGCATGCTTTTCTTCAAAACATCCATTTCATTTTTTTCTTCTTCTTTGCGATAGCGAATTTTGGTGCACTTGCTCTTGTAATTTTGATAGATCATGTTGCAATTCTTCATTTTCATGAGTCATAGTAGAGTACTTTGAGGGATTAATGGGTGTTGAATTCTTTTTAGGAGGAATTTTAGAACCCAATACTGATATCTATGCTCAATAGGCCTTTGGAATCACTTAAAATTGATTTTTCAAACAAGACTTATGCAATTTGAAAAAAAATACACACCGTTTTCTTGATTTTGAGGAGCTCGATAATGAAACTAAATTATCTGTTGTGATTTCAGATCTTCAATATCTAAAATTCAGCCCTGAAGTAGCCCCCTAAATATTCTTTCAATTGCCACAGGTATGACTTGATTTGGATTCTTCAAGACAAAGTTATTTCCAATCTCCCACAATGACCTAATTATGGACTAGTTCATTAGAGCGAACTTGTACGACTTGACACGTGTCCCTGTTTGGTCCTTTGGATCTGAAATTTACAAATAGGAAACTATAGTCCGTGTAATTCTATTCACTTCTTATAGAATTCCAATCCAATGCTCAGAGAGAGAGAGTTATGAATATTTTCCCACGATCACCTCTTTGAGATGAAATTCAGGAGCCTGAAAAAGACCTAACTTCCACAGATCATATCTCCAAAAATATTGCAAACCAAGCTCTAAAATTTTGCGACGATGTTCCTGAGGATTTCAATTTCGGGCTCTAAAAATTTCAGCTTCTGAACCTTTGTGGAAAAAAAGTTATAGCAAAAATTCCGTGATGAACTTTTTAAGTGAAATTAAAGAGCCTACAAAAAGACCTAACTTCCACAGATCATATCTCCGAAAATATTGCGAACCAAGCTCTAAAATTTTGCGACGATGTTCCTTAGGATTTCAGCTTTGCACTCTAAAAATTTTACTTTTGAACCTTCGTAGAAAAATGTTATAGCGAAAATTCCACGATGACCTGTTTGGAGTAGCGAAACCCTAGAATCCAAAGCTCTGATACAAAATGTTGTGAAACCAACTCCAAAAATAGAATAAAAGAGATATGAATGCCTTAGAAATAAGAAAATTCGAGGGGGAAACCTCCAATACATTACATGAATGAAAAATTCTTGGATGATACAAATTACAAAACCTCATTTCTATATATAGGAGTCCATGGGGCCACAATGTAATCCTAGTTGGGCCACAATGTAACCCTAGCCGACCTAACAATAATAATTTAAGGGCACAATAATAACAATATGGGGGTTATAGGGGTACAATAATAACAATAAGGTGGTTAGAATAACA
Source organism: Pinus albicaulis (assembly GCA_034641835.2). NCBI lineage: Eukaryota > Viridiplantae > Streptophyta > Pinopsida > Pinales > Pinaceae > Pinus > Pinus albicaulis. The sequence continues at coordinate 1,183,033,461 of CM076583.1, forward strand.
ACAATAAGGGACTATAATAGTAATATAGGGACCTAACATGGATGACTTGGAGAGACAATGCAGTCAAACATGGAGGATCATGTCCACATCCACAACGTAGTTTAGATGAGGATCAAGGCATGGGAAGGCTCCAAAACTATATAAAGGATATGAAGAAAACAATGAAGGCAGGCTATTGATTATATATTTTGAGTTCTATTTAGATCTGGAATTTTCATATGACATTCCATTGCTTTCTTGGGCTGTTTTGCAAAGATTGCAAGTGTTGTTTAGAATAGGAGGTTCCTGGTCGGGAATCCCTCCTCTTTCATTGAGTGATCTCTTGGAAGAGTGTTTCACTTAATTCTACATCAGGCATTAGTGCCACATATATTTTCCATCATCTGCAGAACATCTACCTTCATGAATTATGGAATTCCTGTAGATCAGTTGGAAGGTGGAGGTTGTCTTCAGTATTTCAGCTGGAGAACCGGTGTAGGATTATTCCTATCACCTTGGGCTTGAAGATAAGCATCCCAAGGGCTTCATTTCAGATCTAGCATTAGCCCAAGGGTTATTGACCTCATAGTAGTAGTAATTCCCTTCATAATTACATTTTCCATTATTGTAGATCCAAAGGAGGAAGGAAGTTGCTAGCATTTCAGTTAGTAATCCTGTGAGGGATCGTCCCCTCACCTTTCCATCAGTATTTCCATCAGCCTGGAGCCTATTGTAGCATATTTCAGTACGCATAGAGCCTCTCTCTCTTGTACAACACATTTTTTGTAGTAGTTGCATAATCAGTTGCTGCAACTTGAATGAGGAGGAAGAGAAGGCAAGATATCAAGCTCCTAGCTTGTAGATCTGAAGGAGGGATCAACCCTCAAAGCATAGATTTGTTTATACATCATATTGCAGACATATTTAGATTAGATCTAGCCTCAGATCTATAAACCCAACATACAAAGGATGAAACCCTAGGAGGGTGATTTTCCAAAGTTGTAGATCTGGAAAATCCTTTCTAGGTTATCATGGGTTCCCATCACATTGGCTAGATCTTGAATCTTGGCATCATCAGAGCTCCTGAGCTCCCTAGATCTACATTTCCTTTTGCAGCATTTTCATGTATATTAGCAGCAGAAGGGACATTGCAGTATTTCTTACTGTAAACTCACCAGTTACGCAGTGCTAGTTTTAGCATCATTGCAGGGTGATTCTAGACCATCTCTTGGGCTAGATCTACTCCTTTTCTGTACATTGTGTAATTGATTCATCTCCATATAATAAAATGGCTCTGCTTCTCTGTATGTTTTTATGTTGTCTTTAGATTTATTTTTTACTTATTTGTAGTTCTTATATTTTGTTTAAGTATTACTGCATTCTCCCTTTTGGGATATTACAGTGGTATCAGAGCATGATCTCTAGCTCATCTTGTGGACACTTCATATTTTTCATCAAAAGAAGAAGCAGAGAGATGATATCTATCATGAAGGAGGATTATAATCTTGTCACTCCTCTCTTTAGATCCATGCAATATCTCTCTAAGGAGGTCAATCAAATGAAGAAGGAAAGGAAAAAAGAAGATCCAAGAAGAAGATTTGATAAGGAAGGTCCAAGCACTTCCTATCAGCAAGAAAGAAGACCAGAGAATCATAGATATCCTCATAGATCTAATATGCCCACTTTCTTTGATGAAGGTGAGAGGTATAGAAATGAATAAATAAGAAAACCTGGGACTCATGAGACTCTCAGTCTGTATCTTGAAGAGTACAAATCACAGTTTAGAGAATTCAAAGAAAGCCTAACTCTCCAAGAATTCTTTGAACACAAAGAAGAAAGAAGATCCTATAACAGCAATAGAAGAAAGAGGCACAAAATATTTTATTTTCCTATATTTGATGGATCTTTCTCAAGCACTGTTAAGGCTTGGAGGAAAGATTTGGATACATTTTTCATGCTACATCCTATGGCTGAAAAAGAGGCTGTCCAAATTGCAGCCCTTCATCTTTTAGCTGAAGCCAATGATTTGTGGTTTAGTCAAATGGAGCATGCAAAGGTGACTAAATATTCATATTTCTTTCACAAGTTGAGGAAGAAGTTTTATGTGAAGAAGACAAAGATGCGACACAAGGAGACATTTCCTAAGGAAACAAGGGAGGATTTCAATATTGTCACTCTGGACAAGGAGTCACTACATTCACCACCAGCTGCAGAAGTACTTGCATCTAGAGAAGAGACACTTGAAATCTTGCAAGATAGTCTTGAGCTCTTGACACATAGAGTCCCATGCATGATTCAGGAGATGCATGAGGAAGAGGAGGAAGATTCCAGTGCTGGTACATTGATAGAAGAGCAACCATCTCTCTTACTAGCAGTTGGAGACACCATTGTCTCGGTTGGAGGAACTCTTGTGTTTTTTCAAGAGGTTCCCACACATTCATCACCTATTGTTTTAGTAGATCTTATTGAAACTTATGGGGACATGCCATCAGGGCTAATGCATAACCAAGGGTTAGAACAAAATGTTGATTTGAAGCAGCAGCATATCACATCACAAAGGACCCTTCATTTGATCAAGGAGGAGATGAAAAGCTATCCCAGTTTTTCATATATGGACTACATTCAAACTTTTGAGTTGAAGTGTGGAGTTTCATAAGAAGGGATGAGCATAATCCTATGTACAATGACTGGTTATGAGATCATTATTGTACCTTGCTCTAAGACAACATATGCATTACCCTGCATATCTACATCGCTGTCACTTAGTAACAGTGATAATGAAGGAGCCCCATTATTCTTGGAGCATTCTGAAGGTAGCTTCACTCATGAAGCAATGGAGGTTAAGATTATGAATGGTATACATCTTGAGATGAGAAATATTTTCTCCTTTCTAGATGACAATTTCTCAATGAGCATCTCACATCTCAAAGAGAGACTTGTACTTGCAATAGATCCAGAACCTCACTGGTTTTGGGAGGCCATGGATGAGAAGAAGGTCTCATTAAGAGATCTCATTGGAGGTGCACTTCAACATTTCATGGAGTGCAAATTTCTTCATCAGTTTGAGGAGGTTGGTGTCTTACAATGGGAGGATACCAAGTTTTTTCAGAATGAGATCCACCATCCACATTGGGATGAATGGCTGATAGTATGGAGCAAGGGGTTGCCCAACCACTTACAAATCTATGACATAGGCCAACAAGAAGCATGGCTGCACTGGATGCTCTTGGGTGAGTATCGATACCACTCAATGAATAATAATTTTCTGATTCCTGCCTTGCACACCACTAGAAGAATGCAGAAGAAGAAGGCATGGTTACTTTGGTTGTTGATGAGAGATTTTGGACATCTCATGTTATATATTATGTCTCATGTATTTACATGTATTTTTGTTTGGGAGATATCTCATGTTCATGTATGCTTTGGGGTTTGGGAGAAAGTATAACTCTCACATGATGTGGCATAAGGGAGCTTGTTTGTATTATGTTGATGAGACATCTCACATGTCCATTACTATATTGTTGCTCCATGACTTTCACCATGATAATGCAAGGAGGCGGCAAGAATCCTTGTTGCTATGGTTACTATTAGGAGAGTATGGGTTGGATTCTTCCCATACATTGCATGGCACTATTGGAGGATGGCAACAAGAGGCCTTACAACATTGGATTCTGTTGGGGGACTATGGTAATTTTACATGGTATAATAATGATTTGATGGGGCAAAAAGATGCTTCGTTAAGGTGGCTTCTCTTGAGAGAATATGGCCACTACATTTGGTACAATGATGATGTGGTATGGCAGCAAGAGGCATTGCTACATTGGCTTCTTTTGAGAGAGTATGGCTCTCATACTTGTTTTCATGATGATCTAGCATGGCAGCAGGAGGCTTTTCTATGTTGGTTGTTATTAGGAGAATATGGTTTGACACTGTTCATGTTTTCCCATATGTCTCTACTTCTTTTTTTTCACTATGATGATGTGATTTTTGATTCCTATATGGCCAACATGGCTAATGATGAGGTCATTGATATACGTAATCTACTCTATGTATCATAGGTTGGAGAGATAGTTCATAAATTGGGACTTTCCACTTTGGAAATGAACCACTTCATCTTATAAATCTCATGCACAGAGGAGAACTTCGGTCATCATATGGTTGCCACTTGGAGATTTATTGATGAGGAAGGGTATCTAACTTTTTAGTTGGAAGCCATTCTAGACATTCTAGAGAGGTAGCTTTGGGGTTGGACATGCATGAAAAATTATGACAAATGGGAAGGCCTTCCACATGAGGATGCCATTTGGAAGGAGGATGTTTGCTGTAGCATCAACTTTTTCAGTTGCTTGAGGTCAAGAAAAATTTTTCCGGGGAGGACTGTAATATTCCCAAATTTTCACTTGATATTTGGAATATTAGAGTTCTTAATTTTCTTAATGAATTAAGTAAATAAAAGGGTGGAGGGACCCATAATCCTCATGATGAATAAATATCCACTTTTTATGTGTGAATGTGGATTAATTAATCCTAGATCTACATAAAGGAGGTAGTGGAGCAACTATTAATTTGAATGGATTGGAGATCATGTCTCATTAATGAGATAGATCATGGAGGTTGATACAGTCAACTAAGATCTTAGAAGGAATAAAAAAAGAAGATAATGGAGCATTTATGATGAAATGATGGAGGAAGTTGTGCAATTAATGCACACATGATGGAGGGGGTGTACATTACATCTAGACATGATGGATGACTTGGAGAGACAGTGCAGTCAAACATGGTGGATCATGTCCACATGCACAACCCAGTTTAGATGAGGGCCAAGGCATGGGAAGGCTCCAAAACTATATAAAAGAGATGAAAACAACAATGAAGGCATGCTATTGATTATATATTTTGAGGTCTGTTTAGATCTGGAATTGTCATGTGGCATTCCATTGCTTTCTTAGGCTGTTTAGCAAAGATTGCAAGTGTTGTTTAGCACAGGGAGTTCCTCGTCGGGAATCCATCCTCTTTCATTGAGTGATATCTTGTAAGATGGTTGTACTTGATTATACATCAAGCATTAGTGCCACATATATTTTCCATCATCGGCAGAACATCTACCTTCAGGAACTACGAAATTCCTGTAGATCAGTTGGAAGGTGGAGGTTGTCTTCAGTATTTCAATTGGAGAACTGGTGTAGGATTATTCCTATCACATGGGCTTGAAGATCAAAATCCCTAGGGCTTCATTTCAGATCTGGCATCAGGCCAAGAGTTATTTACCTCCTAGCAGCAATAATTCCCTCCAAAATTACGTTGTCCATTATTGTAGATCCAAAGGAGGAAGGAAGTTGTTAGCATTTCAGCTAGTAATCCTATGAGGGATCATCCCCTCACCTTGCCATCAGCATTTCCATCAGCCTAGAGTCTATTGCAACATATTTCAATAGGAATAAAGCCTCTCTCTCTTATACAACACAGTTTCTATAGCAGCTACATAATTAGTTGCTGCGACTTGAAGGAGGAGGAAAAGAAGGAAAGATCTTATGCTCCTAGCTTGTAGATATGAAGGAGGGGTCAACCCTCAAAGCATAGATCTGTTTATACATCATATTGTAGCCATCTTTAGATCAGATCTAGCCTCAGATCTGTAAACTTAGAAAACAAAGGATCAAACCCTAGGAGGGTGATTTTCCAAAGTTGTAGATCTAGAAAATCCTTTTTGGGTTATCTTGGGTTCCCATCACATTGGCCAGATCTTGAATATTGGCATCATCAGAGTTCCTGAGCTCCCTAGATCTGCATTTCCTTTTGCAACATTTTCATGCATATCAGCAAAAAAAGGGACAACACAGTATTTCATCCTGTAAACTCACCAATTACGCAGTGCTAGTTGTAGCATCATTGCAGGGCGATTCTACACCATCTCTTGGGCTAGATCTACACATTTTTTGTACATTATGTGACTGAGTCATCTCCATATAATAAAATGGCTCAGCTTCTCTGTATATTCTGATATTGTCTTTAGATTTATTGTTTACTTAATTGCAGTTCTTATATTGTGTTTAAGTGTTACTGCATTCTCCCTTTTGGGATATTACATACCCTTTAATTAACATAATCATGGTTTAATCATGGATTAGTGGGAAATACTAATAAATTAGTTTTTGTGAAAAATAATTTGATTTTAGTGTTAAATATTTTCTCCCTTATTTTTATATATTAGCATCATTCTCTTATTTTCATATATTGGCACTGCCTCAACTTATATACAAGAATCATGCTCTTCGGTTAAGTATCAGGCTTGATGGTTCTTATTCTAACAAGGTCATGTAGCCAAAAAAGATGCACACTGATCTTGAAATTAATGATGGACTCCCCTTTACCTTGACATCAATTAAAACACAATTTTCAACAACTTCTTCCCACACACTACTTCCCACACTCTTATATGTTGGTCATTTTTGTGTGTGTGGAAGAACTACATACCCCAACTCTCCACACAAAATTTCACCTACACATCAATTTTCTCCACACAACTCATCCTACACACAATTCAACTTTATACACACCCTTTTATTCATGCAAGCAATCTCTCACACATATCAAATCTCCATGCACTATGCCATAACTACCACTTTACTGCCTTTATTCCATACTTAGTGGAAATCGTTTCATATGCTTCTTTTGAGGCTAATTGAGATATAATTTAAGAAATTCTGATCCTCAAGGTAAAATAAGGTGCTTAATATTGTACTATGTGAATTAATTTCCATCATGAATCTTAAATACTTTCCATGGGCTATTAAATTACCATTATCATTCTCACATGGATTGATGTAGGTGGTACATGAAGAAGTAACATTATGCTAATTGTTACCTTAAAACAATGATTTAAATAGCTAAGAGTTATGGCAAATCCATATATATATATTGAAGAAATAAGTAAGACAATGAAAAAAATGAAGAAGGATCCAATTTGGGGAGATATAACCAAATCACTGGTTCATTAGGATAAGAAATTCCATTGGTCAATTTCATATCATTAGTACTTAAATTTGGCCATGAGAGGAAAAATAACAAGATTTGGAGCATTGGGTTGGAAAATTATACATGCATCTCTCAAGTTTTCAACTTCAGAGAAATTGTTAACATGTGTTCTTGTCAATTTGATACTAAGACTAGAAAAATCAAGTATGGGTTGAACACAAGCTGAATTTCATTAACTCCTATGTATTTTAGGAAGACATTGAAGTTGACAGAGATAACTAAGAAATTGAATTTGTCTGAATCCTATGATTTTCTAGATTCTCAGGGTGGTTTAATGAACATCATTCATGAATTTATGTTGCATGTTGCAAAAGTTCCATTCAACCTGTATTTTATCGATATCTCTATGCTCATCAGGCCTCATGGAGATGTTTCCTAGTTGTTTTCCCAGGTCATGGGATGTGATAATAATCCTAATATACCCAGTTTTTTTTATACATACTTTACTTTATTTTAAAAATGATTTCATATTTGACTGGGCTGAAGTAATTTCAAATGATATTTCCTTCCAGTTAGTTATTTTCTTCCAAACCCAATGATATTTTATAATGGCCTACCTAGTAATGGCCATTATTTCTTTCAATTCATTCCATGGAGTGCCCATAAAAGCAATTTTAATTCTAACATGGAGCCAATGCAATTATAGTACCCCATCACGTGGAGGCATAAGGCCCACTTCCAATTTTTTCAAGTCTGAGACTTGTTTGTCAAATAATTCAACCATATAGTAACAAGGTAGGAGCCCAGAATAATATCCTGAGAAACCCATAAGTTCTTATGGGGAAAGGTGATACATGAGTGTAATGTTCCTTTTTCAGAAACATTGTCAATCGACAAGCAAATCTATTCCAGAGATAGACTGCAGGGGCATTTCGTGGATTTGTCACCTTTGAACAAAGGATGAGCTCCAGAGGCTACCTGGACCACTAGCAGACTTTTTCTATAGAGTGATTTTCAAGGGACAATATTCCCAAGAGGGAAACACAACAAGATTGGGAATCTCTTAAGATAACCCCAACATTGCAGCTACAACAATAATCAAATAAATCAAATGGAAATAGCAATGACTCATGAACACATAAAATTCCATAGAATCCAATGGCCATCATATATTATGACATAGTAGCAATAAGTATACAAATCTTAAGGAAGAATAATTATCCAAGCAAGGCACTAGAAGCCTCAAGAAACCTGTACATGTAAACATGAAATACATAGCTGCATAAATAAAGCCCTAGGCCATGACTGCACAGTTATAGAGAGGAAATGCTGCATAAATGATGAAAATACAATGATATATCAATGTAGGCTCAAATAAGAAGGGGGAGAAAGATCTCAACCCCTAAAAATACATAACAACAATCCTTTAAGAAGATTGGCTGAAATCTATGCAGAAACACTATAATACAAAAAATGTCGGAGTTGCAGTAGCTGCTACAACTCAAGAGCTAGAAATGGATGGAGAAGGCTGAAATAACTGCTGTAGATGAAGAGCCCTTCTCCAATGAAAATTTTAAGTGAAAGGTTGATCCTTTCACCCAAGACTTCCCCTCCAAAATGTGCTAATCCCTCACAACAAATATTCACCCAGAAAAACGTTGTCTAAGAGAGGGACTTCACTGCCAATGATGGAATGTGGTTGGCCTGATGCCAAAGATGATGGGATATGCTCATAAACCACCTTTTCTGATCTCTCAATGGATGGAACTCTCTCCATTGAAAAACTAGCTCCAGATGGTGTGTGGAAACCTCCCCAGCAACACCCAGCAACACTGCACAATCTCTGCTGCAGAAACTGTGCTGATGTATATGAATAAATCTATGGCCTGAATGCCTAAATATGGAGAATGAAGTTCAATCCTTCATGAGCTCCTCAAGAAGGAGAGGAATTCCTAAAAAGGACTCCCTCGTGCCCGAAGGCACTGCAGCTCTTCTGAACAGCAAGAGGCAGCAACAAGTCTTCAAGACTCAAATGTAAAATGTTCAAAGATAATCTCAATGGCTGCCTTGCTCCTCTTTTAAACAAGTGAGACTTCCCTCCATGGGCCCTACTTCGAATTAGGGTTTCATCTCTCTAGAATCTTCCCTCCTACGTTGTCCCACATAGTGCTTTCCAACTCATGCCAACGCAGTTTGACTTGGTCAACCTTGGCCAAGCATGTATGCAAAAACCTCCTTTCACACATGGAGGTGTGAAATCCAGCTCCAATTATGATCCTCTTTCATACTTAGAGGATTTTTATTCTCTAATGATGCAAAGAATGGGTCCCCTACCCATTTTATTCATCTCCTTAACAAAAATTAATGTTCCATAAAATTTGGAACATTACAGTCCTCCCCTCTCAAAATATTGCTTGCACTCAAGAAATTGCAAGGATGAACTGAGTTTATTTCTGCCCTTCCTCCTGTAGCATCCTTATGTGATGATATCCTCAAGGAAAGGATGCCATATCAGCAATCAAGTCTCCAAACTGTCCCTCCAACAAATGCAATCTAGCCTTGGGGTGAATATTCCCAAATAGCTATCATGTAGAAACAAATATCCATGAAGGAACAAAGAGTTGTCCAAGGGCCTTATTGAGGCATGAGTTCTGATATATTATGGGATTTATAATCCCCATATGAATCTCTCATCCCCAAGCCATCAATCATAAAAATAAGTTGCCTCCCAACAAGACAACTCATGGAAAATCTCCTTCCACCTTGAGCTCCAGAAAAGAAGGTGGGCTAAAATCTGATCATGGAAAGAACTATAACTTACCCCATGTTGTCCTGTCCCCCACTTATGACAAGTGTAGAGTGTATGCTGATCCTGGGCTACAAATGTATTGCCGTCAAATGGAAAAATGAAGAGTAATTCCCCAAGAATCTCCCCTCCATCAATGAAAAATCAGTTGGCCCAAGACATGTCATCTATGATGAATAGGACAAGATCACCATAGAATGACCCCATGAAATGTTGCTGTAGGTTATACCATGTGCAGAAATATGCAAAAATGCCTCATAGGGTCACAATGCAACCTCATCCACCGCAGCTGCAGAAAATAACATGGCAAGTATTGCACACAAATATCACATCTACTACTAAATAGTGAATAGATGAGTGAATCAGCAACATAAGGTAAAACACCTGCCCATATACATACAATGGATGGATAGCATTACCAAGCCCATGGATTTCCCCACAAATGATAAAATATGTGGCTGTAGCCATGTCTCCTCTCATGTTCCCTTTAGAACATGCACTGCAGAAAATGTGAGAGATTTTCTCACTCAGGGGCACATTCAACTCATGTGCCTTCCTCATAATCATGCTTCTTGTACAAATCTGATCCATATCAGCAAGGAATTCATGATCAGCAATAAAATGAAGAATATTCTAAAGGTTTCATGTTTTGCAAGAGTGTACCAACAGTTTTCCCAAAAGTGACAGTGCAGTTTTCCAAACTGTTTCTTTAGAAAATCACATGGCAAGTTGTTTTGTGTTACATGAATATTTATGTATGTCATGAAGCTACTGATGAATAGAAAATGGCTGAATGTATCAACTGATAATACTTGAAAAAAAAAACTTTCCCAAGGCCATATAAAGGATGGTTGTCTCCATCATACAAATTGGCCCAATTTTTGTCCATGGAGCAATCTGGAAAGCTTGCCCTCTTGTAGAGCCATGCACTGCAAAATAATGGTAAGAGTATGCAAATCAGCCAATGTGAAAACATATTTCTTACCATATACTGGGAGTAAGATGATGTATGGATTCATGAATGAACCCTCCATAGTTGTTTGGCATGCTCCCATGAAGAGGAATGAACTAGGTGCTGCAAGAAGATCCTTCTTCTCATGCTTGGGTATCCAAGTCAAGAAGAATGTAGCATAGTAATATATGGCTACCTTATCCATCTCACCTCCTCTTTGTCCATCAAGTGCAACAAATATGAAATTTTCCTGGGACTTGTGGGTTATGGATCCACCACACTTCCGCTGGGCACACTTCATCCATAGGTCACTGCTCCAAAGAGACATCGTTGTTGGCCTATACCCATAGGCTCCCATCAATACCAAGCTACATTATTTGACATGCTCCTTGTCAAAGATGTCTTTCATAATGTTGCAATACATAAGAAGCCCCTCCCAAGGTGGAAGTACCTCTATATCATCGAAAGTGAGGATGCCATTCCCTCCTCCTGTAACATTATGCAAAATATGAGAGCAATTCTGCCCTTGCTCTCCCAAACAAAGCAACAAAGTATTTTGCTGCCCTCCCATACTTCCATCATACAACTCATGTGATGAAGAAACAATAAATGATATGAGAATCACATCAACATCATGCATCCATACTCTATGCTGCTCAATGATGCAAGTATCCTGCCATCTCTTTTCCACCCCTTTGGTACTCCTCCCATGAGGGCTACCATCCTCCCAAATCAATTCTTGCTCTTTGCATTTCATGAGAGTTTGAAATGCAGCTCCTTGGAGATCCCTTAAGAAAGGCCTCTTTCCCATGACTATGTTGGACCCATGAGGATCCAAATGTGATGGAGGTGATGTCTCCTCTCCACCCATGTTCAACAGCGTTGCTGGTTCCTCCAATGATGTAGTAGTTGTCTCTTCCTGCGGTTCACAAATTGTCTCATGATTCTCCATGGAGGTTTCATGGTTTATTTCATCCTCCAAAAGTCTACACTCCCACCTTGAAGGCTAAATGCAAATCATAAAAGATACATGAGGATGAGGGTTCTTCTCCTCCTTGAACCCTTTGCACAGCGCAGTGAAAACATGAGGCCCTAAAGTGGCCATGTGGTTTGATCCTTGGACCTCTCCATATGAAATTCCACCATCCTTAAGATTATTTGCTGAAATAGAAAGTGGAACTTTACTCATACCTTGGTGGATTTTGGGACCTTCTTGTGTGGTTGCAATGGCTTTTCCTCTAATGGCTTCATCATCCATAGATGTAAAAGGTTGCTCCTCCAAATCTGTAGCAGCATTGGTGCAATTCTCCTCCCATGGTGGAATGGCTTTCTCTTCCTTTGTCCTCCCTCCATCAAAGGTTTGGATCAACCCTTGAGAAAAGTCTCCAAAAGAACTCACCCTTGAATGGACCAAGGGTTTAAACCACCAAACATAGGTCTATCCTCCATGTTCAATGCTGCCATCTCCACTGCTTATTTTTCTGCCACTGGATGCAGAATAAAAATGCCTCCAGCTTCTTCTCCCAAGCTCTAGCTAAAGTAACCCCATCAAATGTAGACAATAGAAGCCTATTGCCTCTTATGCAAGCTTTTCCATAGGGCCTTCTCTCCTCCATCTGCTGAATATACTATGATAACGTTGTAGCTCTCCTGAATGCTGCAAAATGGGGTTTATAGTCACCCAGGTACTTGCATAAGATCTGGAAATCCAAGCATCTTCCATGTTGGTCTTTAAGAGAGTAGGAAGTGCATGGACCTTCCTCTTCTCCCATTTTCTTCTCCTCCTCCTTAGGCGGAGGCTCTCCTTTATTCCAAAAATAGATGAGATTAGTCTCATATTCTTCATCATTCTCCTCTAAAATCGAACTCACAGGCTATGCCAGTTCGATGCTTTGATACCACTGTAATGTTCCTTTTTCATAAACATTGTCAATCGACAAGCAAATCTATTCCAGAGATAGACTACAGGGGAATTTACTGGATTTGTCACCTTTGAACAAAGGATGAGCTCTAGAGGCTACCTAGCCCACTAGAAGACTCTATCTATAGAGTGATTTTCAAGGGATAATATCCCCAAGAGGGAAACACAACAAGATTGGGAATCTCTTAAGATAACCCCAACATTGCAGCTACAACAATAATCAAATACATCAAATGGAAATAACAGTGATTCATGAACACATAAAATGTCGAAGAATCCAATGGAAATCATATATTATGACATAATAGCAATAATTATACAAATTTTGAGGAAGAATGACCACCCAAGCAAGGCACTAGAAGCCTCAAGAAACCTATACATGTAAACATGAAATACATAGTTGCATAAATAAAGCCCTAGGCCATGACTGCGCAGTTATAGAGAGGAACTGCTGCATAAATGATGAAAATACAATTATATAGCAATATAGGCTCAAATGAGAAGGGGGAGCAAGATCTCAACCCCTGAAAATACATAACATCAATCCTTTAAGAGGATTGGCTGAAATCTATGCAGAAACACTATAATACAAAAAAAGTCAGAGTTGCACTAGCTGCTACAACTCAAGAGCTAGAAATGGATGGAGAAGGCTGAAATAGCTGCTGTAGATGAAGAACCCTTCTCCAATGAAAATATGAAGTGAAAGGCTGATCCTTTCACCCAAGACTTCCCCTCCAAAATATGCTAATCCCTCACAACAAATATTCACCCAGAAAAATGTTGTCTAAGAGAGGGACTGCACTGCCAATGATGGAATGTGGTTGGCCTAATGCGAAAGATGATGGGATCTGCTCATAAACCTCCTTTGCTGATATCCCAATGGATGAAACCTCTCTCCACTGAAAAACTAGCTCCGGATGGTGTGTGGAAACCTCCCCAGCAACACCCAGCAACACTACACAATCTCTGCTGCAGAAACTGCGCTGATGTAGATGACTGAAGCTATGGCCTGAATGCCTGAATATAGAGAATGGAGTGCAATCCTTCATGAGCTCCTCAAGAAGGAGAGGAATTCCTAAACATGACTCCCTCATGCCCAAAGGCACTGTAGCTCTGCTGAACACCAAGAGGCAGCAACAAGTCTTCAAGAATCAAATGTAAAATGATCAAAGATATCTCAATGGCTGCCTTGCTCCTCTTTTAAACAAGTGAGCCTTCCCTCCATGGGCCCTAATTCGAATTAGGGTTTCCTCCCTCTAGAATCTTCCCTCCTATGTTGTCCCACATAGTTTTTTCCAACTCATGCCAACACAGTTTGACTTGATCAACCTTGGCCAAGCATGTATGCAAAAACCTTCTTTCACACATGGAGGTGTGAAATCCAGCTCCAATTATGATCCTCTTTCACACTTAGAGGATTTTATTCTCTAATGATGCAAAGAATGGGCCCCCTACCCATTTTATTCATCTCCTTAACAAAAATTAATGTTCCATAAAATTTGGAACATTACAATGAGGAAAAATAAGTTCAAACTCTCATAAGACTATATGATTTTCAAGATAAACCTCTATTGATACCCATGTTTATTCTTGACATATACTTATCGCAAAGGTTTGCAAAAAATGTCACCTGTTGCTTATTTTACTTGAGAGAATGAAAAAGAAGTAAGTTTATAACAATTCCATTTACTATTGGCTATGAAGAATAATGCACTAGATGTGAAGAATTATGAAATTTTATCCAATTTTTTTTTCTTTCTTTGAGCACTTTTCCTTGCCCTATCAAAAATTTACAACAAATTTTTTAACCTATTGGGTATGTGTTATATTCTTTCCATGACTAGTTGTTTGTGTTGTTACAATGTGTTTGGCGTAGCGAGGGGGTTGCAGGGGGGTGGTATTCCCCTTGCACAGGGCCCGGGTGGTGACTTGGGAATTGTTTTTATGTAGAGCCAATAATGGTTTGGCGGACCCAAGGATGGGGGGCAAACGCAAGGATGGTGGGCAGACCTACCTGTGGTTTTGTGCATATTTTTTTTCACATGGTTTTGAGCATAATGGTTTTTCTCATGGTATTTTGTAGATCCAGTCAAGGGAACTACGATTATGTTCTAATCTAGAGTTAATGGATTGAGGTTATTGAATGCTTCAACATGTATATAATGCATTGTATCATTGAAAAGAATATAATGAAAATTCAATGTGGTTTTCCCGATTTTAGGTTCCAAGAGAAAATATTTGTGTATATATATATATTTTTCTATTTTAAGAATTTGTTTGTAAGTAATTTCTATATAGGATTAAAACCTACATAACCAATGAAACATTTTTACATCTTATCTTGCCTCTTCCCAAGGCATCTTATTTATGTACTATACCTAAACTTAGTATTTATGACAAAATTTAAGATACATTTTTTAAAGATGAAATAATTCTAGCAATAGTTTGTAAAAAAATATGTTATGATGTTTTTTCTTAAGTAGATGTTTATTTTCCCTTTTCACGTGCTCTTTCCAACACTCTTTTTTTTTGCATGCACTTTCCACATTCCCTACTCATTGTTTTAGAACATAGAGCTAGGCATATGGATATCATCATCTTGGTGTTCCTTCACATATCTTTTAACTATTATTATTTCATTGTGTGCCCAATTCCATCTCCTATTTTGTCTAATTTTTGTATCTCTTATTCCATCTCTTATTATATCAATGAATTCCATCTCCTATTCCATCTCTTATTATGTTAATAAATTCCATATAGTATTTCATTAGGAACCAGATCCATTTTAGACTAATGATATTTTCATCTCAACGCAATGGAACATCATAAAAAAGTGGAGAGTTGGTGGAAGACAAACAAAGTACAAGAAATATATAAGCTCATAATATAAAATAATGGTTATTATTTCCTTATGTTTGAATTACAATATTTAATTATTTTTGTATATTTTGAAATAAAATTTACTAGAATTGTACCTCAATTTCCTTAACGTTCCTTTTACACATTTTAAACATCTACTTTCCAAAACATCAGAACAAAATTTTGATAAAAAGAGATAATTCCTTACATGAATGATAATTAGAGTGATTTCACAAAATCATTAGAATAGATAATTCAACATTTGTAATACAATTTAAAATATTTTGATACCAACGAATATGTACTATTTAGACTAAGAAAAAAGAGGGCTAATCTTGTGTCTACATGATATCTATAGCAGAAAGTACAAAATCCAATGCAATAAAACATAATTATAATAAGAAGTAGTGAAAGCAATGGTAGACAAAATAAAAGAGTAATGGTAACCTAACTAAGTAACCTATTTCAAAAGTTTAACCTAACGTATGCCCAATTTATAACTTGGTTGTACACTCAATAGAGCTTAAATGTCCATGCCTAAGCTTGATGCTAGGGAAACCATATGTTCCTTAGTGGAGGATGATGTGATGCAGATGGGGCTGTTCCATTACTCGTTATTAATTTAAAAGGTGCATAATGTGAATGTGAATGTGAATGTGAATGAGAATGAGAACGAGGGGATATATATATGAGAGGGACTTTTTTATTGGGTCACCAAAGCTTAATGTGCTTAATACAAGGCAAGACATTAAAAAACAAAAAACAAAACAAGAGCATGGCATTACATGAGTGTCAAATAATTTTTGAATATGACACATAGCCGGTGTTGTTGACCATATAAATTATGTATTGAATTCGTGTGGTTTGTTTTTAGTTTGAATGATATTAGGATTTTTTAATTATTTTGGTTTAATAATTTTTTTATACTCAATTAATCATCATTTGTTACTTAGGATTATGCCTTTAATTCATCAGCTAATTTTGTAAGTGATTCTAAGGTGTTCTAGTGCTTTATGGAAAAAAAAAGGTGATTTCAAAGTGCTTTTGTGCATGGAACTAGACACTTTGTTGAGCATCTCCAATTCTAAAAGAAAAATATGTCAGCACATTGGACTTTAGTTTTAGTTTGAAAATTCTAAAATTTTGAAAAAAATGTGATTTTTCCACTTTTTTAGAAATCCAAAAAACAAAGGTGGTTTTTGCAATCTTCCTCTAGGCTTAAATCCTTAGCTATGTCAATTTTTGTAATGACAATATTGTCAAATCCAAATAGTACATTTTGGCACTCATATATAATGCACCTAGTTGTGGTAATTTATTAAATGCAATAGATATTGGATTTAACATCTTTGATAGTGTTTTTGATTAGTTTGAAACTTTTAAAAAAATGATGCTTCATTAAAAAGTAATAATTTATGCTCATAATATCATTATTGAAACTCTCTCTTATTTATCTACCTCATTAAATTTTTTGAAAGTGATGTATGAACAAAATTTTTTAGTCCACTCATTTTTTCAGATAATTGCCATCCATCTATCCTTTGAATTATCGTTCCCATTGTTGTATTCACAATTTATTAGGGGGGTGAATCGATATAATGAAAATTTTTACTTATTTAAATATTTAATCATAAAACATCAACCTCATAAATTGAATGAGTAAGACAAAATATACGTGGAAACCCTTACGGGATAAAATCATAAAACTTTATATCAAAGATCTTGTAGAAACCAACCTACTACACATCAATTTGCAGACACCAACCTATAAAAGAAATCCAATCCCCTCTACTAATTTGTAGGCGTTGTTGGACTATATAAATAAATTATTAAATGATTGAACAACACACATTTAATTATCAATCTAGGGACGTTTATTTATTCCAATGACAGTTGCACTGTCTGTGCCAATACACCAACCAAAAGTGATTTCAAAGAAAATAAATCGTTGTTGAAGTAAATGCTGGAAATAAATCACTCATGCAAAAATAAAAGAATCTACAAGATTGAAATCACACTTCAATTGATCTGTCTAGCTCGCCACACAATAAGTACCCAGCTGGTATCTCTATAATCACATGTGTAACAACATATAAAGTATTGAAATCGAAGTAGATATATTCTCAGTTAAACAACAACAACAACAATTTAATGATACATAAACTGAAATACAATTACATGCACATAACTACTTTAATCACTGCAATCCTTGCTAAGAAGGAGGGCCCTTCCTCCCTAGCAAGGCGCAGGGAGATAAGGAACTTTAACTGAAACTAAATAGAATCACGCATGTAAAACAATAACAGGACAATCTGTATTAATCTGAACACAATTACAGAGCCAAAACAAGATTGTTCTCTGCTAACCTCAAGACCTCTAGGGTCGAGAGCTATATAGTGGTTACATCAGAAAATCGAGGGAAAGATCAGTCATGAGAATCTTACAATTCTCATGTTATAACCACGTCCTAATAAAGTTCTAATTAGAAAATAAAATATTACAATTGGAACTACCCTTAAGTTGTTATCCCAAAAATACAATGCTAACAACTCCTACAACTATCATAATGGAAACACAGTTGTAGTGCAATCGCCAGAGGACAGATCAACAACAATATAGACAAGAGCAGTCAACGGTACAACTATATCAGTAGTTCGCCAACGAGTCTGTAACAGCAGAGTGTAATAGCAGTTTGTCGGCGGTTCTATAGTAGCAAAGTGTAACAACATCACTTTGCTGTAACAACACTATCTGAACTGCTCCCGTGAACTCCGTGTCCAGGATCTTTAGTGCTACAAATGACATCTGAAAGGAAAACACAAAGACCATCGACCTTCTCCAAACATTTACCATAAATTATTCATAAAAAGTTATAATAGATAATAATAATTGGTGAATTGGAAAAGTAATGAAAGCAAGGTGAAACAACACAAGCTAGGGTAAAAAGGTAGAAAAAAAGGGGTAAAGATACTCCCATTGGTTATAGTTATGAAGAAAAATAAGGAATATAAGTGTAGGAAAAATGTACAAAACCAAGACCCAACATCTCCCCCCAACTGAAATACTTGCATGTCCTCATGCAAACTCATCTCTCATGGGAATATCTTCGATGCAGGTCGGTGAGATCATAAGCACCAACTGTGTCCTCGTCTGCAGACTTGTATCCCTGATTGGCCATCAACTGCCGTACCTAGGATTCTGACTCATACTTTCTTAATTAATAATTGGTCTGCTAATCCTCAATGGGAAACCAGATCAAAGGAAACTTGAACTTCAATCCCAACCACAAATCACCAAGAGATTGTACAATCTGTGCGTAGGCTGGTACATGTGTAACAACCACCATGAAATTCTGGAATGATAATGGATCTCCCTTCAATAGCTCAACATTGCTGGATTCCGTGCATTTTAAACACCCTGTCAAAGCTCGGCTCTTCATCATTGCGAATTGATTGAGGCAGAAATCCACAATTCTTTTTCTATAAGTGGCAGTTATTTCTTTAATCCCAGGGGTACTCAACATTCTCCTAAATTCTCATCTCAACTCAGTAGCCCATCCTAGTTATGCCTGAACCCATAATGTTGTCTTCTCCTGATTAGTCTCCATAGATTTAATGCCTAGATATCATTCAATCCGATTCCTCATGAAGGATACAAAAGCCCTTAATTGAAGATCTCCCATATAAGAGAATATTGTCACAATCATCTTCATATTCACATGTTCACAAATAATGTTGTGTAAAAATAATTCACACAGAAAACTTTGCTCATCAAAATCTGAGGCACGGAAAACATCCCGAAACGTATGAGTGGAGGAAAATAAATAATGTCTGTCCTCCATAAGGGATTTAAATTGAAACAAGAATTAACGTTCCCACAGAAAAATAGGATAGGATGGAGAAGGCCGCCCAAAACCCAGCAAGTTGAGGGTGAGATCATGAAGTCTCAACTTATCTATGGTGAGGTCTCGAATCTTCTCCTGTAACAACAGCAATTGTTCTTCTTGTTTCTTCAGAGCTTCTTTATTCTTGTAATTCTCCCACCTTTTCTTCAATTATGCTTCCATCCATCTTTCATGTAAAGTGTATATTTCTCTCTGATGTTCCTTTAGTGAAATCATCCCATCTCGAAGGGAGATTGATTCTTGTTTCCATTTTTGTAACTCAGAAATTAACATGAGTTTCTCAGAGTTCCATCCCGAGATGGGACTCGACGTTCTCCCAGATTCGATACCTTCATCAATAATAGGTGTACCAGCCTCTGCTTCATGGGGTTGTTCCACCTCTGCTGTTGGTTCTTGTGTAACAACAGCCTCTTCGGTGGGTTCTTGTGTGCCAGCCCCTTTGTTTTTACCTAGAGTCGCCTCTGTGTCCATTGTTGTTTCTTCTATAATAGGAGTGGCCTCCATAGGTTCTTGTGGGTCAGATTCTAGGTCGATTATTATAGGAGGCTCTACTTTAACTACTGGTTCTTATGTAGTAGCAATATCATCAGCGTGTTCTTGTGTAACAGCCTCCTGTTGTTATGTTTCTACTTCCATTGGGCTGATATTTTCTCTATGGGCATTATATACCGCTGCTGTTAATTTTTGAAAACATGTCATGCATACTAACACCGGAATTTCCCTTCCCTCAGATAATTTCCGCTTCAATTCCTCGTTTTCCTTTCTTAATTTTTTA
This sequence comes from Pinus albicaulis, assembly GCA_034641835.2. Lineage (NCBI taxonomy): Eukaryota > Viridiplantae > Streptophyta > Pinopsida > Pinales > Pinaceae > Pinus > Pinus albicaulis. Next base: position 1,183,053,632 of record CM076583.1, read on the forward strand.
ATTTCTAAACACAAGGCATTGGTTTCGTCCTTACCTAATGAGGAAGGTTTCCTTTCTTCTTCTAAAACTTCTTCTTCCATTTGCTTCTCGACCATAGGAAAGGGTTTTGCAAGTATGTTGACCTTCACTCTTTGTTTCGGTCTTCTGTCCCCAATTGGTTCATCAGTAGGCTTCTTCCCAATTCTAAATCCAGCAGGCCGAGTCTGGGTCTCCTCCTCTGTCTGACTTCCTCCTGAAGTCGTGGTTTGCTTCCCCCGACTTGTCCTTGGTATTTTTCTCTTGAATTCTTCCCAAGTTTTTCCTTACTGTCCTAGGGCATCCAACACAATTGGCTTAATGAGTCTGTGATTAGTCACGCATGCCTCCAGGTGTGATGTTGTTTTTACTGCTGTCACCATGTTCTTGATGTTTCCAAGAAAATATAATGGAAGATTGATTCTTTGCTAGTGCCGAAGGTGGTTAAGCATAGGAAAGAGATAGTTGAACACTATCGTGGATCTCCCTTCGCAAGTGATATATTTGATCAAGCCCAGGGCAACGTCTTCCCAAGGATGAGGAGGTGAAAATTTGTCAATTCATCTTCCTTTCTTCTCCAGTTTCTCTTCCCCTACTAGGAAATCCTCTTTCAAGGAGGGGTCATTGATTTTTCTATTAAACCACCTCCACCCTTCTACTGGTAATGAAGTTACCTGGGAAATTACCTCTTCAGTCACCTCCACTTGCATGCCTCTTACTCAGGTTTGATTATTGTTCAAGTTCTGAGCAAATTCAATTGCCACTGCCTCATCTCAACCTTCAAGCTTCTGGAAAAACTCAACCCATCCAGCATCTCTGAATATATGGTAAGCTTATGGGAAATTTTGCAGAGCATCCATAGAATTCGACTCATGCTTGACCACTGCTCCACCCATCTCTGCTGTTTTTTTTCTAAATTTGCTTCTTAATGTTCAACAACACTGTAATATAATTGAGTTTCGAAGTTCACTTCTTTGCTGTTCAGTCCTGCTGTAACATCACTATTTCTCTTAATTAGCTGTTGCTTGACACCTCTGCTTATCCCAATTGATGAGTTTACAATGAGAATGCAAGGTTTCAGAAGGAGGTTTATGAAAGGTGATGGATTTCACGGATTTACCAAATCGTACCCTACACTAATATTCATAAATGTCTTATTATGGAAAGTGATGGGATTTCGTACACACGCTCTTTTCCAACCGGATTCGGTCATCATTAGCAATTCTGTTATTGATTAGGTGCATGTGAATTTAATAGATATTTATGATTACAACCTTTTTGCAATGATTTCAAGTCATATCCCCTCCCCCACTTTAATGGTGACGACCGCCCACGACTGTCACAAGAGTGTCATTACTTTGCCAATTAATCATCGAATGATAAATGACATTCATTTACCTTTTTGATGACATGCCTGAGGTGACGTGGAGGAAGAATTGAATTGACGACATCTTGCTTTCAGCGCTCGTGTTGTTGTGTTTAGCCAGCATAGTTATTTTTGTTTATGGAATGAATTACAAAGAACAATATTCGTGGCTGTCGGCTGTTACATGTGTAACAGCCAAGACAACTTTAAATTATTCTCAAAAAAACATAATAATCATAAGAAATTGATACAGAAAAGGAAATTACATGAATACCATCATCCTATGACATAGATCAGGAAGGGAAGATGATATTACAAGGTGAAAAACATGGGTGTAACAGCCGCCACAAGAGTGGTTTTCAACTGTTACTGGTTGTCTGACTGTGCCCCAGAAAGGGGTTTTCACAGTTAGATTTATTTTTGTTTTTCTTTTATTTTGTTATTTAATTTTAATTTTAATTTTAATATATATATATATATATATATATAATTTAAATAGGTGTAACAACTGCCACAAAGGTGGTTTTCAACTGCTATAGTTATTGGAATTTCAACTTTTAAGGCTGAAGAGGAGAATGTTCCCCTGCTATCGTAACATGAAGATTAGAGTCCATGAAAATGTTGACAAATGATTCCTTCGAAGTGGGTTGATGATATAACCTTAGACGATGCCCATTAACCATTAACGACTTCTTAGCACTATCAGTGGTGACCAATTGTACAGTCCCATTTTCAAATACCGTATCCACTTCGTAAGGACCTAGCCGTCTGGTGCAAATCTTGCCTTTGAAATATTTGAACCTTGAATCATACAAAAGAGCCCAATCTCCTTTCTGGAAATTTTTCTTCTTAATAAACCCATCATGCCATCTGGCTCTTTGATGCTGGATGATTTCTGTCTGTTGAATGCCAGCTAGCCGTTTCTCTTCCAACTCATTGAGTTGGTTCAATATTTGAGTCTGTGCTATACTCAAATCCAGATCGATCTGCAATGTTGTTCTTAATGTCTTTATTTCAAATTCTATGGGCAATAAGGGATTATTACCATACACTAGTTCATATGGTGAGAATCCTATAGTATTCCTCCATGTTGTCTTGTAAGCCCACAATACCTTTGGAAGTTTCTCAGCCCATTTTCTTCGATGGCTGGCTACTGTCTTAGTCAATATTCCCTCAATGACTTTATTGGTGCTTTATACTTGACCATTTGCTTGCGGATGATAGGGTGTGGTGATTCTATGATGGATTCCATAATTTTCAACCAACTTCTTGATCAAATGAGATGTGAACTGAGGACCCCCATCTGTCAATATTTATCTGGGTATCCCGAAGAAAAAAAAAATGTCTTGAAACAGGAAGTCTGAAACAACCTTCTCTGTTTCTCTAGCTATTGCCCTTGCTTTGACCCATTTTGTGACAGAATCGGTGCAAACCAATATGTATGCTTTTTTTTGTGATGAAGGATTAATTGGCCCCACAAAGTCAAGGTTCCATTTCTTAAATGGTTCTATTACTATCTGAGGCTGTAACAACATCTCATCTGATTTTAGAGGTTGTCCCATCCTTTGGCAACTATGACATCCTTTCACAAACTTCTTGGCATCCTAGAATATAGTTGTCTAGTAGTACCCTATCGAGAGTACTTTATGTCCTGTCCTCTTGTCAGTGAATTTTTCTCCACAAGGTTCCTCATTACAAGCCTTTAGGATCTCAAATACCTCATCTTCTCTAACACATCACCTAAGTTGGAAATATGGCCCAGTGTGATAGAGATGACCTTCAATCCAGGCGTAGGTAGCACTTTTTTGTATAATCCTCCTTCTTTCCTTGGAAGAAAATTGGTGTGGGAATTTTATTGTAGCAAGGTAATTGGCTATATCTACACACCATGGTGAGTGAGTAGAAATGGAAAAAAGATACTCATATGGAAAAGAATCCTCAGTAGCAGTGCAATCATCACTTATAGTTAATCTAGAAAGGAAATCAACAACTACATTATCTTTTCTAGGTTTATCTAAAATATTAATGTCAAATTCTTGTAATATAAATAACCATCGTGTAACTCTACCATTAGTAACAGGTTTTTTCATTAAAAATCGAATTGCAGCATGGTTAGTGTGTACAAATACTTAGTACCCGGTGATGTAGTGCCGGAATTTATTGATAGCATGCACTACTGCTAGGAGTTATTTCTCACTAATAGTGTAGTTAAGTTCTACTGGAGTTAAGTTATTGCTGATGTAATATATGGCATAAGGCTTCTTATCCTCCAGCTGCCCCAAAACAACACCCACAACCATGTCAGATGCGTCTGAAGCAATATGAAACGACAATTCCTAGTTTGGTGCTTGTAAAACAAGTGCTGCTGTTACATAGTTCTTCAAATTTAAAAATGCTTGCTCACACTTTTCTGTCCACACAAATTCCACATCTTTCATCAGTAATGAAAATAAAGGAGATGAAATCTTTGAAGAATTCTCTATAAACCTCCTATAGTATCCTGCATGTCCCAAAAAACTATGTACCTTTTTCAGAGTCTTAGGGGTCTGGATTTTTGAGATTACCTCAATTTTTGTAGGATTAATTCGATTCAATCTGCTGAAATGAAATGTCCCAGCACAATTCCCTCGGTCATCATCATGTGGAATTTTTTCGTGCTCAGAGAAAAATTGGTTTGTTCACAACATTCCAGCACTTTCTCCAAGTTAGCTAATGTTGTCTCAAAGGCATCCCTATAGGGTGTAAAATCATCCATAAATATTTCAATACAATCATTCAAAAGATCATAAAAAATACCTAATATTTCCTTTTGAAAGGTTGTTGGTGCATTACATAGACCAAAGGGAAGGACTCTATATGCAAAAGTACCCCATGGACAAGTAAAGGTTGTCTTTTCTTGATCTTCTGGAGCAATTTGTATTTGATTATAGCCACAAAACCCATCTAGAAATGAAAATATTTTTTTTCCAGAAAGAGTGTCCAAGACCTGATCAATAAATGGTAAGGGAAAATGATCTTTTTGAGTGGCCTTATTAAGTTCTCTATAGTCGACACAGACCCTCCATTTGCAATCCTTCTTCAGAACTATGATAAGCGGAGACACTCACTGACTGTCAAAAACAGGGTAGATGAAATTAGCATTAAGGAGTTTCTGCAATTAGTCTTTTACTATCTCCTTAAGTGCGAGGTTCATTCGGCGCTGAGGTTGTCTAACAGGTTTGCATTCTTCTTTAAGGTAAATGTGGTGAGTGCATAGGGTAGGATGGATTCCTTTCATATCAGTATAGTCCCATGCAAATGCATTTTTGTATTTCTGTAACAGTTGTATCAATAATCTATTTTGTTTAGCAGTCAGATTAGGATTGATATTTCAACATTTTCCAGGTTCAATTTCGACGAGACTGCTGATAGTAACTGGAGTTGTTTTCAAATGTTCAATAATTACATCATCTTCCTCACCTTCTTCCCCCAAATCTCTAATGGAGGCAACAGGGAGTGGATAACTGATAAAACCATTAATAATATCATCCTCTGTTTCATCCTTAAAGTATTGTGCTTTTACAAGAGTGAGAAGAAGTAGGGAAAGATCAGATTCAGGTGAAAATTCGTCCCACTAGGGACATTTCGAATCCATATGAGGTTTCGCTGGGGGATAAAGATTCAAGTTCTAAGTGGCCTGTCCATCGGATATCACCATGGATCTAGACCTACATGCGATATATGCATATGTAGTGGCTAGCCACAGTCTTCCCAAGATTAAAGGATGACCCCCCAGATTGGATTTGGTTTGTAAAATGAGAAATTTAGCTGGATAGTTCCAGGAGGCCATAGTGATAACCACATCTTCAATCATTCCTTCGGGCTTAACATGTGACCTATTTTCTAGTTTAAGCACTGTAGGTGTAGGTCTAAATCCATGAAGTCCTAGAGAGATGAAGAGGTCTTTAGTCATAACGTTAATAGCTACCCCTATATCAATCAAGGTATTGGTTATAGGATGATTGCCAATATGGATAGTCACTGTGGGGTTCCGCGGGTTATTATACTTGGTCAACAAAGGTTGATCAATCATAAGATCAAACAATTTTCCCATGACATGGATAGTAGAAGTGTCTTTAGGTTTCCTCTCAGGTCTTTTGACACATAGATCGCTCACTGTTTTAGCATAGATAGGAACTTATTTAAGAGCTTGTAACAACATAATTCATAGATATAAATTTTGCAGCACCTTAAGGAATTCAGATTCAAGTTTTAAGGCTAGCCCAGTTTCAGTTAATCGTTGAGGGTATGGGGGATTCTGAATGCTAACAGTTGAGTCAGCTACCACAGATGTACCAGCCTTACTTGGATTGGCTGTTGTAGGAACAACAAACTTTCCCAAGCTAGCTGTTATAGGTGTAAAAATTGTTGTATCAGCTGTTACATATGTAACAGCTGCCTTAGAGTCGTCCATATCCTTTCTGGGTGATTCACTTTCTTCGATAATAATGGGATTTTTCAAATCTAATTACTTTCCCTGACCGAAGTTGAACCTCATTAAGTCCAATAGGAGTGATAAGATAAGTCTGGAGGGTAACCAGAGCATCCATGCTCTAGGTTGCCTTATTATTTGGATTAGGGTTAGGTTGTACAAGTAATTGGGGTTGGACATAAGGTGTAGGATTATGAATAGAAGGCAGATGTAACTACTGCTATTGCATTGGTATTATAGGGGGTACTAGACCTTGGCCATTTCCTCTCCAGTTATAACCCCAAGGATTGGGTTGTGATGGAATATATTTCATTGGTGGAGGAGATGGCCACTAGTTCCATGGTGAAGGAAATTGTGTTGAGGAAGAAGTAGGATACTGCCATGGGTATTGCTGTCTGTTATAAATATTATTCCAAGGATAAAAAGAAAAAAAATATGAAGGCATACCTGTAGTTCATGGCTACCATGGTCTCTTTGATCTGATAAAATAAGAAGATTGAACATCCTCACTTGATTCTTGGAGTACCGCCTTAAGTCTGGGAAACTCAGGACACTGATTTCTAGAGTGCACCAACTCACGGATTTTGCACAGGCTGACACTATTTAGTCTTCATTCTCTTTCCAAATGTTTCTTCTTGCATCAGGGACAGAATATTGCTAAGGCTGCTTCAGCTTTTGCTTGTGCCTTCTTGAATTGTACCGTAGTGATCTAGGCAGAAAGAGTGCTAAGGAGATCGGTTTTAAAATCCTCAAATAAGTTCCCGATCTCTGCTCTGGTTACTCCTCCACTCGTGGACTTCTGTATCCGGATTAAAGGGTCTTGAACTGAAACTTTACCCTTGACCGATCCTCTTGAGCTACAAAGGAAAGTCTTCATTATATCATCAAATGTTTCTTGCGATATTTCTCCTTTTCCTATTATATTCAGATGTTCTAGACAATCATCTCTTAAACCTCTTAAGAATATTGGCTTTATAATCTCCGGATCTAAGTTAATGAACTTAGACCTCTATAAATTGTAGTGGAATCTCTCCAGATAATCTTCCAGGCTTTCCTCCTCCTTTTGTGCAATTCTGAAAAATTTCATCCTTCAAATCCCTGGTTCGGCAGTAGTACTAATACTTAAAGAGAAAGGCTTCTCTCATATCATTCTATGTTTGAATTGTGCCAACACCCAATCTCATGAACCACCTTAATGCTTCTCCTTTCAGAGTAGCAGGGAATAATTTCAAGTTCTGTGTGTCTGAAGTATAGTCATAACCCCTACACAGCACATCGAATTCGAATAGAAAGGTATCATGATCCTCAACAACCATCCCTTGAAAGGATGGTAGGGATTATAAAGGAGTGTTCTTCATAGGAGCCTCGTCCCGTGTTACTACTATTGGTAATTCAAAATTAACAAAGCTATCCATTTTAACATTCTCGTCCCCCATGGCTAATTCTTCCTGATATGATGAACTAGCCTTAAAGTGCATTGGAGATTGACAAATAGAAGGATCAGGCTTCTCCAGGATCAATTTTTTAACAACACTACCAGCATCCAATTGATGATCAACTCACTGTTTTTCCTCAGGTTCGTGATGATCCCCATTGGTCTCTCTGTGTCCTTCAATTATCAGATCCTAATAAATAATTATCCACTGCTGTTTTGAATCTAGAGTTTTGATATTAGGAGTGGATATGTTGTTCGAAGGATGGTGAGGTCCAACCACTGAAGACACCGATGGTCCAGGCCTTGATATGGTAGCTGCTTTCTGTGGTCCTGTCTTCCTATTATCTCTTTATGACATGGACTATTCCTTTTCAGCCCTTGAAATCAGATCTCCAAAGAATGTTTTTCTTCCCAAATCTGTGCTCTTCTTTTCCTTCTTATGAACCGTCTTTCCTATAGTTAGTAGAGTGGGGGGGGGGGTGTTTGTAGATGTTGATTTTGTCCTATGGGCACACATGGGCCCTATGTGTATCAATTCATCCTATAAGTGCTTCAGTTTCTACAGTAGTGAGCCCGCTTAAGCTTGTTAGAGAGATGCATAGGTTCTTACCTCTCGTCTTACTGCCCAACGACTGTATAGCTGAAGGTACCCTAAAAAAAACATCCAAAATTCAATTCCTAAGTGTTCCATTAAGACATTGGCGAGCCCGGTCAAGCCTGTTAGAGCGCTGCACAGGTTCTTACCTCTCGTCTTACTACCCAACAATTGTGTTGTTGGAGACACTCTATGAAAACACACGGAAATTACACTTCTTAGAAACAACTCTGATTGATTGGATCATCACTGCCATCCCCAGTAACGACGCCAAAATGTTGGAGTACATAAATCACTTATTAAATGACTGAACAACACACATTTAATTATCAATCCAGGGAAATTTGTTTATTCCAATGACAGTTGCATTGTGTGTGTCGATACACCAACCAGAAGTAATTTCAAAGACAATAAATCATTTCTAAAGTAAATTCTGGAAATAAATCACTCATGTAGAAATAAAAGAATCTACAAGATTGAAATCACACTTCAATTGACCTGCCTAGATCGCCACACAATAAGTACCCAGCTAGTATCTCTATTATCACATGTGTAACAACATATAAAATATTGAAATCGAAGTAGATATATTCTCATGTGAACGGTAGCAACATCACTCTAATGATACATAAACTGAAATACAATTACATGCACATAGCTACTTTAATCACTGCAATCCCTACTAAGAAGGAGGGCCCTTCCTCCCTAGCAGGGCGCAGGTAGATAAATAAATTTAACTGAAACTAAATAGAATCATGCATGTCACAACAATAACAGGATAATTTGTATTAATCTGAACACAATTATAGAGCCAAAACAACGCTGTTCTCTGCTAACCTCTTGACCTCTGGGGTCGAGAGCTATATAGTGGTTACATTAGAAAATATAGGGATATATTAGTCATGAAAATATTACGATTCTCATGCTGATCGAAATAGAACTCATACAGTTATAACCACTTCCTAATAAATTTCTGATTATAAAATAAAATATTACAATCAGAACTGCCCTTAGGTTGCTATCCCAAAAATACAATGCTAACAGCTCCTACAACTATCATAATGGAAACACAATTGTAGTGAAACCGCCAGAGGACAGATCAACAACAATATAGACAAGAGCATTCAACGGTACAACTATATCAGTAGTTCGCCAATGAGTCTGTAATAGGAGAGTGTAACAACATTTTATCGGCGAGTCTGTAGCAGCAAGGTGTAACAACATCACTTTGTTGTAATAGCACTATCCTAACTGCTCCCGTGAAATCCGTGTCTGGGATATTTAGTGCTATAAATGACATATGAAAGGACAACACAAAGATCATCTACCTTCTCCAAACATTCACCATCAATTAGTCATAAAAAGTTATAATAGATCATAATAATTGGTGAATTGACAAAGTAATGAAAGCAAGGTGAAACAACACAAGTTAGGGTAAAAAAGTAGGAAAAATGGGTAAAGATACTCCCATTGGTTATAGTTATGAAGCAAAATAAGGAAGATAAGTGTAGGAAAAATGTATAAAACCAACACCCAATAGGCACCAACCTAGAGAAGACACCAATCACCTCAACTACTTTGTAGGTACCCACCTACATGATACACCAATCCCCATTGATACTTTGTAGGTACCAACCTACAAGAGATACTAATCCCTTATGTTACTTTATAGGTGCCAACCTAAAGGAGACATCAATCCCCTTTATTTCTTTGTAATAACCAACCTACAAGAGACACCAATCCCTCTGCTGCTTTGTAGGTACCAACCTATAGGAGACACCAATCCCCTCTGTTGTTTTGTAGGCACCAACCTACTTCACTGAGTCTAATTTCTTCCTAACAATGTCTATTAGTTTATCCTTCTTTCTCCAAGTCAAATTCCAACTTCTTCCCTTATTAGGTCTATTATTGATTTTTCCTTCACCAGGTCTACTCATTACTTCTTCCTTCACCAATTATACTTCTTTTAAAACTTGTTACATTTGGATTGTTCTTAAGAAAAAACTTACATGTCATGTATTAAATTTTAAAAATATGGTTCTAAAATTTCTACCACTTGTATCTAGAGATCGCTTCTCTATCTCTGCCATATATCGTAGTCTGAAACATCTTAGAAAGTAATTTATTCCAAAAATTCTAGGTCGACCTATTTAAAGCATGTTTCAGGAGTATTCAACAACACTAAATTCCTCATATGTCAAAGATTATAGTGAAACAAGGTCTAAAATTTCTACCATGGGTAACTTGAGATTGGTTCTCTGGCTTCTCCAAATTTCAAAGTCTAAAGCATCATAAAAATAAATTTATAGGGAAAATACCAAGTCGACTAATTTGAAGCATGTTTCAGGAGCATTCATGATCTGGGTCTGTTAGCTACTGGATTTACCCATGATATTTTACTTTTGTGATGTGGTTAGAATTGCACTGAAAATAGAATTAAAAGAAAACATATGCATGCTTTAAGAAAGAGGAAATAAGACAACAATCAACAACATAAGAACATTAGACGTTGATAACGAAGTTCACTCAGTGTGGGCTACGTCTTCAGGCCCGATGTCAAAATGGGGTAGGCCGCTTCATATAGTGCTGGAAATGGTGATGATGTACATGGACTATGTTTTTTGTCACAAGGATATATGCCCTCAACATGAGTGGCTTGTCTCTCCATGAGACGTTCTGCTACAAGAACTCTCACTCACAATAGACCTCCTATCAACATGACATAATATCTCACAAGGTAACGATAAGTATCCCTTCAACAAGGTTACATAGAGATCATAACAATCCATGGCGAATACATATCACATGAAGTAAAAACATAGATCCCGCAACATACATCAAGCAAGGATCTAAAAAAAACATATTACATCTCACAAAAAATGATAAAAGATGCACATGATATCAATACTGCATATACCTCAACCCCTGAAGTTGGCTGAAGAATTGGATGCTCAGCTGCTGAATCTGGCTACATCATCGAATCTGTGGCATCGAGAGGCATAAAATCGATTGTCCACAGTTGGGAATCTGACACCGTCACTCCAATATGGAAAATGACAGAAAAATGGAAAGCACTATTGCTATAACGAACATCTCCATTGGATTCCTATCGCCAAGAGGTGTAAAATTGACATAAAATTTGTCAAATTCTGACTCCGGCAAGTTCGAGACCTCAAGGAATTTTTTTGATGCCCCTCAAGATTCCCTCGGCAAGGTTTCACCCCTCTAGCCGCTCATAGTTCCACACCTACAATAAAAAATATTATTCGTTGAAGAACGTGCCGGTATACTCCACATTCTGCCTCTGCTTTGCTCACTACTCCATTGGCCTCCCTGTGCCCTCACCTCTCATTTATTATCTATCATTCTCCATGGTTTCCTTGAACCATTTGAATGGCATTTTATAACAAAGTTTGAGGGTGAATAAGACAAAGCGTGAGGTTGGCACATTGGTTGGCATAATCATATTAAGATAATTATTGTTGGGAAATTTTTGGTTCAAATCCCATTGACTTCCAATATTTTTTTAAAGTCCAATTTTAGTTTTAATATAGTTTTTTCAAACTATATAATATATGGAATTTGTATGTCCATATTGTAACGACTCCGAAAAACATGAGAATAAGAGAAAAATTAGAGGTTGCACCATCCAAGGCCACTTGGGCCTAATTTGAGGTGCCATTTGGCACCATGTGATTGGGCCATGTGGCAAGCCCTCATTGGTCCATATCATATGCCACCTCTACCACCTACTTGCCATGTGTCAACTTGTGGTGATGCCACATCACCTTTTGTGGGTCCACCTGTTTTGTTGACTGCGATGCCACATTAGCTTTGTGGGTCCCACTAGGCCTACCATATGTAATCCATACAGCCTTTCATGTGGCAGAATGTTGACTTTGAGTTTTTTTTGTTGTTGTTTGGTATAAACTTCAAACTGCAATAAATTTCTCATACATACTCATATTTGAGTGTCGTTCATGCCATTGGAATCAGGGGGACGAGCACTACAATCTTGTCCTAGTTTGAAAACATTATTACCACTTTTAATGTCGACCATTTCTGAGCCCTCTTGGTCCCCTAAGGGTGTCTGGAGCCACCTGGATAAATCCTCCACACTAAGGAGATTTTGGTCCACCAAAACCATGAACATAATATGAAATTGCTTTGTACCTTTTCTGCACCACACGTGTCCTGAAATGTCACCCTTCATTCTCCTTCACCTTTTTTCTTCGGATCCATAACTGATGAGCCAACACCTACATCCTCTGCAAACCTGTAGTACAATCTTCTTTCAAATTAGATGCTTAATTACATGATCAACTATGACCCAAGCATCCCATACTTTCCATGAGTTTATAACTCATACTCGATGGTCAAGCTTACATTAAAATGGAATCAATACCCCAACTATCAATACAAGGCCAAAATATCATTGTTTCTTCACAAGTGAAGGAACACACATCATCACTTTTACATTTTAACATGCAACACATGATTTAAAAAATAAGGCCATGACACACTACCACACCTAGAAAAACAATCTCTCACTTATCCAAGTGAATGGGTCATCTCTCTGTGGTACATTTTCTTGTTGAACAGTTGTTTCAACTGGTTCCTACACTGATGCTTTGTCCTTAAGGCGTTGTTCTGGATGGAGCCTCCAACACGTGGATCTTTGATGGCCACTTCTATCGCAATGACTGCAATGAGTCTTCTTCCTATAGACCTGCTTTACCTTCTTATTTTCCTGCGATGGAGAAGGCCTTTCATGCCTCATCCTCTGCTGTGTTGTAATTCTCTTCCAACACTCAGCAAATACATGGTTATATAATCCACAAAAGTACATGTTTTTCAATGCCATGATCTATGTTCATTATTAGCAACATGATTTTAATAAAAATGAACATTAAAATATCGAGACTTGTTATACCTTTCTTGTTGGTCTCTGGTGCAATCATGGGGATGAGAGCTTGCCTCAGCTCTTTCTCTACAGTGTGCGCTGTCATAGGATGATGGTGAAGTGTTTCCATGATTATCTTTCCCCAATGGTTTCAACCATGTATTGGAAGATTCTAGCACCTTTGATCACTATCCTTCAATGTATCGCAAACCTGTGAATCGAGGTCTCTGCACAACTTCCAATGATTGAGTTATGCCTTGGAAATTAACACCAAGTCCTCCTCCTTCATACCTCATTTTGGTAAGGAGTCTCATGCCAGTTCCTATAATGGGTATCTCCATGTTTCCCACAAAAATGATAGCATGTGAAGATGAAATTGAAGAACAATCAACATTTTTTTACCTCAGATGTCGATTCAGAAACAGGTGGTGAAGGATTCTTTAAGCCTTCATTGCGCTTCAACTTCTCCAAGGCCTCTTCCACGACTCACAACTGAAGCTGCAATCTTTGCTTCTCCTATTTCTCTTCTCACAGTAGCCTCCTTAATTCAACATTATCTTCTTGAAGACTTTGGTTGATATCCTCATTTGAATGATGAGAAGACAATGAAGGCGATGAAGAAGATGCATAAGCACTGGAATATGTGGATGAAGCATTGTTCTCTAATATTTCTTTCTCCTCTTCCTCTATTCTCTTCTCATAAGCATCATACATTATGTCAATCATTTTTGGACATACTCAGCATGGCCTCGTACATGTCTTTGTCATAACCCATTGTTGCACATTCAATGATTGTTCATGCTTAGAATTCACATCATCAAGAATACCACTCTGATACCACTTTGATCCGGGTCTGTCAGCTACTGGATTTACCCATGATATTTTACTTCTGTGATGCGGTTAGAATTGCACTGAAAATAGCATTAAAAGAACACATATGCGTGCTTTAAGCAAGAGGAAATAAGACAACAATCATCAACATAATAACATGAGACGTTGATAATAGAGTTCACCCAGTGTGGGCTACGTCTTCGGGCCTGGTGTCAAAATGGGTTAGGCTACTTCATATAGTGCTGGAAATGGTGATGATGTACATGGACTATGTTTTCTGTCATACAAGGATATACACCCTCAACATGAGTGGCTTGTCTCTCCATGAGACATTCCGCTATAGGAACTCTCACACAAAATAGACCTCCTATAAACATGACATAATATCTCACAAGGTGACAATGAGGATCCCTTCAACAAGGTTACATAGGGGTCATAACAATCCATGGAGAATACATCTCACATGAAGTAGAAACATAGATCCCACAACATACATCAAGAAAGGATCTAAAAAAACATATTACATCTCATAAAAAATGATAAAAGAGGCACATGATATCAATAATTCATATACCTCAACCCCTAAAGTTGGCTGAAGAATTGGATGCTCAGCTGTTGAATCTAGCTGCATCATCAAATCCATGGCATCGAGAGGCATAAAATAGATTGTCCACACTTGGGAAAAAGACACTGTCACTCCAATATGGAAAATGGTTGAAAAATGGAAAGCTCTGCTGCTATAACGGACAATGCCATTGGATTCCTGTCGCTGAGAGGTGTAAAATCGACATAAAATTTGTCAAATTCTGACTCCAACAAGTTCGAGGCCTCAAGGAATATTTTTGACGCCCCTCAAGATTCCTTGGGCAAGGTTTCACCCATCTGGCCGCTCATGGTCCCACATCTGCAATAAAAAAATATTATTCGTTGAAGAACGCATCGGTCTGCTCCATGTTCTGCCTCCACTTTTCTCACGACACCATTGACCTCCCTGTTCCCTCATCTCATGTATTTTTTGGAATCACGATTGTTGTTAGACCAAAACCCGTAGGCGTTAGTCTCCGCTACAGTCGCCAGAGTTAGGATCCACGAGAGGCGGTTAGTCTATGTTGCGAAACACATGGGGAGCGTTGAACCCAATGTCCAACAATCTCCCCCCAATGTGATTCGGGTGAGTTTCGAACTCGAGAATTTTCGCTCTGATACGAATTGTTGGAATCGTGATTGTCGTTAGAAAAAATCCATAGGCGTTAGTCTCCGCTACAATCGCCAGAGTTAGGATCCACGAGAGGCAGTTAGTCTATGTCGCGAAACACACGGGGAGCGTTGAACCCAATTTCCAACAGTATTCTCCATCATTCTCCATGGTTTCCTTGAACCATTTGAATGTAATTTTATAAAAAAGTGTGAGGGTGAATAAGACAAAGTGTGAGGTTGGCACATTGGTTGGCATAATCATATTAAGATACTTGTTGTTGGGAGGTTTTGGGTTCAAATCCCATTGACTTCCAATATTCTTTTAAAGCCAAATTTTAGTTTTAATATATTTTTTTCAAACTATATAATATATGGAATTCGTATCTCCATATTGTAACGACTCCCAAAAAAATGAGAATAAGACAAAAATCGGAGCTTGCACCATCCAAGGCCACTTGGGCCTAATCTGAGGTGCCATTTGGCACCATGTTATTGGACCATGTGGTAAGCCCTCATTGGTCCACATCATATGCCACCTCTACCACCTACTTGCCATGTGTCGACTTATGGTGCTGCCACATCACCTTTTTGTATGTCCACATGTTTTGTTGACTAGGCTGCCACATTAGCTTTGTGGGTCCCACTAGGCCTACCATATGTCATCCATACGACCTGCCACGTGTTAGAATGTTGAATTTGACTTGGTTTTTTTCTATTTGTTACAAACTTCAAACTGCAATAACTTTCTCATACAGACTCGGATTTGAGTGCCGTTTGCATCATTGGAATCGGGGAGACGAGAAATAAAATATTTTCCTAGTTTGAAAACATTCTTACCACTTTTAATTTTAACCATTTATGAGCCCTCTTGGTCTCCCCAGGGTGTCTGGAGATGCCTAAATCAATTCAAGAATACTAACTTCCTCATAGCATATCTATGAAATTATAGTGAATCAAGCTCTGAAATGTTTAGCACATGTACATGAAGATTTTATATCTATAATATCTAAGTCTCATGGTTTGAAACATCCCAAAAGATAATTTATAGTGAAAATTTCAAAATGGCTTGTTCACCCCATAAATCACATATTGCTTACACATTTAATCTCCATGAATCATCCCAAAAATATTCCTCAACTCCTATTAAAAATATCAAATCTCTTCTTTCTTGGATACACTTCAAATGAACTTATATACCCTTTATTTATAGTGTTTTTATGTTCATTATGGGGCTAGCTTGTAAAACTAGTTGGGTCGGCATGCTTGTACTTTGGTTAAGTCTTCTTAACGAAATATATCATCTCTCCTCATTCCTATGGAGCGTAAGATAGCTCCATATATTATTAGAAATGTATCGAAATAATATTTCCAGCCATATATCACATGTTCCCATTTTAGCTAGGAAATTGGAGCAAATTAACCTTCAAATGTATGGTATACAAACTATGCATCAAAATTCCAAAAATAGTATTTCCAACAATCTTCATTTTGGGCCATTCTTTATCTTGAACATATGTAGTCTCCCCCTATGTTTGACATCTATGAAAACAATATTTCTAACAATATTCCCCTTTGTTATTAACAACAACCCTTATTCAATTATTCAATAATACTAAATAAATCCCCTTGTTTGCAATTCTCCTTGTGCCTACAACTTCTCCCCCTTTGACATCAATAGAAAAGGGATGCTCCCATTAATATTGTTAGAAAGTGTAGCAAGAAAGGCTCAATTTGACTTTAGCCTTATTCAAATTGAGTAAATAAAATTTCCACATTAGAAGGAAAACTTGGCGGAAGTTAACTAGTGTGACATGGATATTTTCACACAGTTAGCTCAGTAAATTTGAGTTAGTGGGCTTGGAGTTCAGTCATGCATGTGTTTATTGCTAATTTTTATCAATCTAGTTCAATTATTTTCAGTTGTACTCAGTTAATTTACCTTTAACAATTAATAAAGTTAGTTGAAGGCAAGTTGTACATTAGGACAACATTCTAACTCAGAGATATATTAGTTAACTGATAAATCAACCAAAAATAGCTCATGCATGAATGGAATTCGAATTATTCAACTAGAGTAGAGGAGATAAGGGTTAGTGTAACATTTAGTGTACACTAGTTGAGTGTATAGTTATTGCATGCAGTTAGGAGATCAATTCATTGGGACTTGTGCAAGTAAATAAGGACTTCCCTATTGTTTAGGAGCTCGAATTAAATCATATCTATGCAAGGAAATATGAGGCTGGAGGAGGCATAAAGTATCTAAGTGTTGTCCATAGGTCCTCATTCAGTAGGAAGAACATTTTTACCTTTGCAGGTGGTGGTCAGAGCTCGAGCATGAAATTGTAATAGTTTCTCTATTCAAATTATTAATGTAAAAGAGGTTTGAGGTTTTTTTTTCCTAGTTGGGTTCCCCTAGAAATCATTTTTTACATGTGTTCTTGCTTGTTCCATGTCTATGCATGTTTTTCTAAATTGTGTTTCCATTCCGCAGATAGTAGAGTATAATTTGTATCTCTTGTTTTTAGTTTGAAATTTTGAGCAATTGCAATTTCTATCAAATTTCTACATGGTACCAAAGCCATGAAATCACATTAGAACCAGTATTTGGAATTGTTCCCTCAATAATTTCGAATTTTCAACTTTAGTGTAGAAACCTTTCTTCAAATTTAGGAGAATACATTTCAGTGGATTGAGATTGGAGTATGCTTTGGAGGGAAGTTCGAATTTCTGAGCTTGGAACAGATTTAGGATCATCACAAGTGCCAAAGAAGAAGCATTCTGGAGAAACTATAATCTTGACAATTTGGAAATAATTTAAGTCATGTATAATATCATTGAAGAATTAATGAGTTTTTAGGAGGTAGAGTTGATGGAGCCCTAGTTTAGGGTAGATTTAGAAGGCCCTATGTGCAAACTTCTTAATGGGTATAGATGGTTTCCAGTGGGTAGATCAATGAGCCAATGTTTAGTGACACAAAAAGGAGTTGAGATAATTACTATTGGTAGATTTAGGAGTAGAGATATTTCCCACAGGGAGATAAATACTCGGAGGAATTCTAGTTTCATAGGGAGTGTCCCTATGGAAGCTAGTACTTCAGAATATGGGGTAATCATACTCATTGTTGAAATAATTGCAGAAGCAGTTTGTGAGCAGCAACAAAGTAGTAGTAGCAGAAATATGAGTAGATCATGTTTCACCATGCATGCAACTATACCTCTAAAAGTGAGGTGGGGTGATATAGAACCTTAGTCCCAGATTTGCAAAGAATTGGGTAGGATCAATAGGAGAGCAGTAGTAGTTGTCGTATAATTTCATCACGGATAATTATCTTGCTATAAGGGCCCACATTATTCAGTAGCACAAGGATCAGTGACAGATGGTGTAATCATATGTTGAGGATCAAAAAATAATGTCAATAGTAGTGCAAGAGGCACAGTGCAGAATCAACATCAATGCAGTTTTCCCAGTGGACAGTTGTAGAGACACAATTGATTCATTGTTTTTTTTGGATTCTTCTCAGTTGTAGTTGTTGCGGTAGTAAAAAAAAAGGTGAGAGGTAGTGCTACAATAAATTCCATAGGTGTTGGATAGGGGTGGTGAAAATACCTTTCTTGCTAAGAGGGAGCGTTAGAAAGTGTAGCAAGAAAGGTTCAATTTGATTTTAGCCTTAGTCAATTTGAGTAAATTGAATTTCCACATCAACAAGACAACTTGGAGGCAATTAACTAGTTTGAAATGGCTCTTGTCACTAAGTTAGCTTAGTAAATTCGAGTTAGTGGGCTTGGAGTTCAGTCATGCATGTGTTGATTGCTAAATTTTAGCATTCTAGTTCATTTATTTCCAGTTGTACTCAGTGCACTTACCTCTAACAATTAATAGAGTCGGTTGAAGATCAATTGTGCAGTGGGACAACAGTTTAACTAAGAGATGTAGGAGTTGACTAATAAACCAACCCAATATAGCTCATGCATGCATGGAATTTGAATTCCTCAGTTGGAGTGGAGGAGATAAATGCTAGTGTAACAGTAAGTGTATACTAGTTGAGTGTACAGTTGTTGTATGCATTCATGAGATAAATTAATTGGGAATTGTACAAGGGAATAAGGACTTCCTTATTGTTTAGGAGCTCAAATTAGCTTATATTTTCACAAGAAAATAGGAGGTTGGAGGAGGCATAAAGTGGCTAAGTGTTCACTAGAGGTCCTCATTCAGTAGGGACAACAAATTTACCT
The DNA here is from genome assembly GCA_034641835.2 of Pinus albicaulis. Lineage (NCBI taxonomy): Eukaryota > Viridiplantae > Streptophyta > Pinopsida > Pinales > Pinaceae > Pinus > Pinus albicaulis. Next base: position 1,183,072,678 of record CM076583.1, read on the forward strand.
TTGGAGGTGGTGCTTAGAGCTGGAGCATGCAATTGTAATAATTTCTGTGTTCAATTGATTACTGCAAAGATGATTGAAGGATTTTTTTCCCAATTGGGTTGCCCTAGAAATTACTATTTACTTGTGGATTTTCTTGTTTCATTTCTATGCATGTTGTTTTAAGTTATGATTTCCATTCCGCATATTAGTAGAGTAAAATTTATGTCTCTTGTTTTCAGTTCGAAAGCTTGAGAAGTTGCAATTTCTATCAAATTTCTATAGAGATTGTGCTTCTCATTATCTATAAATCTTTTTCTATCTACCATTTATTTTAGTGTTTGCAACTCTTCCTCTATTTACAACTTTTTTTAGTGACTACAACTTCCCCCCTCTATTTCTATCTCTCCTTATGCTACATATTATTTGTACTTATGAATGCAATTTCTTCTTGTGATATTTCAACAATAAAACAATTATTTTTTTTATTCCTTACTTATGTTTTCGTGCAACTAGGCCCCCCCTAACGAAGTTGTTTCTATCTGTTCTTGCATGCAACATTTCTTCTTATACAAATTTTCTCTTGATAATGATCCCCTTGTACTTGAAACTCCTTTTTACATTTTCATTTTGGGACTTCTCCACATGGGATTATGCATCCTTTATTCTATAATTTAACTCCTTTGATGGCCACTTCTTATTTTCCTATAGAGGTATGCTCCCCCTACACCGAAGCTTCTCCTTATTTATAACTCTCCCCCTTTGCTAATATCAAGGTCAATATGTTGTTTCCCCTAAACTTTTGCATTGTTTTTAATTGAAATACATCATTTACGACATATTATGTTATCGATTCATATGTTGTAACCTTTCCATTTCTCCATTATTCTCTTATAACTCTCTCTAAGAAGGTCTCACATTCTTAATGTGGCTAGTGGTGCTGCAACATATTACTTATTTGTTACTAATGAGATGGGAGGGATATTACTCCCAAAAATTTTCTTAGATATTAAAGATTATCTCTTGGTAGAGGTTTGGTAAATATATCTGCAACTTGATCCTATGGTAGAAATTTATTCTAGCTTAACACTTTGTTCAACTACCTTCTCTCTTAAAAATTAATACTTTATGGGAATTATTTTTGTATTTGAATGCATCACAGGGTTATCTGAGATGTTAATTGTGCTTGTATTATCATATAAAATTGATCTTGGATGATAATATTTTAATACGACATCCTTATTTCATTCTTCATTCATCTCTTGTCCTGAAGATGGATCCCAATTGGGATTCGATACGTCGACAACTGTTTTATGATACTATGGATTATCCAGATTCTACAAATAATGACAACCATAGAAGTTTAAGAACCATAATCCTTCTGATTTTTCTTCATCCAAATAACTTGAGTAAAACATGTTGTTGTTGCAATGTATTGAGCTTCAACTATGGATAGGAAGATTGATGTTTGTTTCTTTCTCAGCTATGCCATTAGACAATTGGCCGAAAAGAATGCTCTTCCACTTGTACTTTTCATCCCATCTACACTTTTATCTCGATCTACATGTGTATATTATATTGAAGTATTTTATTCTTGAATACCATAGGAAAAATTCCAAAGTGCCCTTCAAATATCTAAATATTCTCTTAATTTCTTGCACATTAGCCTTCTTTGGTGCATATTGAAATATTGAAACCGATCTTATCGCTTGCATAGTAACTAGTCTTAATGTTGTAAAATATTGTAAGATTTCAGTCATTGACCTATACAAAATTTAATTCTGATCCATAAAATGTCATGGGTATTCCACTAGATAGTTCGTCAAAACAAATCTGATAAAATTACACTTAAAAGTTCCAAAATATACACTATTACAGTTTTATATCTCTTTATATTTATATATCTGTAGATTATTGTTAATAGAATATGCATGTGAATTAAAATTGTGCAAAAATTAGAGAATGGAAAAATAAAATATCACAAACACATTTGACACATGATATGACCTAGGAAACCTTTTCTGGATAAAAACCTAGCTATAAGGTGAGGTTTCTCCACTCTCTTTCTCCAAAATGGAAATATGGCTACAAGTACAAAGAAGTATGGCCTATGGCCCATGGGATCCTACAATGCACAAATCCTCTATTTTTTATCTACCTCCTATTATTATAGGACATTTTGTCACATCTGGTCATTCGACCTACAAACTGGATCAATCAACATCCTTTGACCCTTTGACATCATCATGGCACAAATCTTTGTGCACGACACTCTCATATCTCATAGTTATTGCTTGAAAGCACCTGTTTTCGGTCATTTTAAGGACAAAATATCCCTTACCTCCTATTGGACAATGTTCACCTATAGGTTGCTCCATTTTGGCCTGCGTTGATCACCTAGGGGTTTCTCTCCTTTTCACCTATGTTGGTTCTAGAAATTCAAGAAAAAAAGAGAAATTCCGGAAGCATCCTTTTCCAGAAGCTTTCAAAATTTGTTACAACCATTTACCTCAGATAAAAAATTTAGATCCTATCTTATCCTTCTTTGGAGTTTCCATCCCTTATCCTTTGATTCCATCCTCCCATCAAGAGTGGCTCTAAAATCTTAGATTGGTAATTGGATAATAAATCCCAACTTACTCCCCTCACCTATATATTTGTGGCCATCCACAAGTTAGGGGTTGGGTTTGGAGATATAATTCTACCCTTATGATGTTGTTGTAGAGAGGTAATTTTCCATGCATCAGGGTGATTACAGGTGCACTTTATGACAAAGAAGGAAAAATTCAGCTTGGAGGATCTCTTGTACAAGATCGACATCTATTTATGGTTGTAACTCCTTCCATTTATATTAATGAAAATAGTTCTTTGTTTCCATATATGTGATGTTATGAATTCATATATTTAGATGTTATGTTGATCCATTGAATGAAGTATTTATATGATGCTACATATATTTCGTAGATCGTTGGCTTGTGTTGTCTGATTACACAGGTTCAAATTTTGGCAACGAGAGCTAGAATTGGAGCATTCAAGCCAAGAGAGGAGAAAAGCATATGAAATATTACAAGTATGATTCAACCCATAATCCATTTACATTAAGAAAAAAAAAATCTACTTTATCCTTTGGTTGTTCTAGACTTAGCCACCTACTCTAGGGAAGACGCTTCTGTCCACAGTCATAGATTCTGTATAAAAATTTGGCGACTCCGCTGGGGACAGGTATATTCCATGGGTTGTTTCTTCATCTTTAGTGTCTATTTCACCTATTATTCGGACCTTCACTGTCATCCTCAGTCAATAACATATCTAGGAATACCTTTCATTGACATTCAATTGAAAAACTTGTGTCAATACTCCCTTATTCTTCACCAACGCTCCCTTTGGTCTAGGGACAGAGCGTTGCACCTCTGCAGAGTCCTCTATCCGACTACATTGCAGGGAAATGGTGCCTCTTCTGCACCTATTTTGGCCACTATTCTTGCATAAATTTTCCTTTGTTTTTCCTTTCTCTTTGATCAACATGCTTCTAACTACCCTTCCTTGAGTCTTGATTGTCTTGTGGTCCCTCTGAAGCCTCTATTTGGTTTTCATTTGTGTTTGATTGCCTTTGATAAGGATTTATTAGGATTTTACTTTATTATTATCATTAGGTTTCTTGAAAACTAATTTTTGTTTGATCATTAGTTGCTTGGATGAATTGTTGTTCTAGTCCTCATTCTGAAAAGTTATTTGAGTTAGTGATTAAACTTTGCATCTTATTTTTCTTCATTTTAAAAAATTAAGAGACTTGAAAAGAAAAATCTTTGCATTGGAATTTAGAATTTTGGTGTGCATTTAAATTGGAACAGTTGCATTGGAAATAGATTTCATTTTGCACATTTTTTGCTACATACTCTTTGTCCTTTACCTTAGATATATTTTCATTGAATGAGAAAGATTCCATTTCCTCATGCTAGTTTTCATTTGAGGATATTCAGGTGACATTAGTGATGAGCCTCAAAAATGAAATTTAATCAAAGATAAACAATAAAATTGATTGAATCAACCTAATGAGAATTTGTAACATTAACACAAACACTTAGAGGTCTAGGCTAGAGATGTGTTCTGGCATAGTTAAACGTAGGAGGTTTCGATTTTTTCCACCGTTGCACCCCGGGGGTGATATCCCGTTCCATGTATGTAAGTGTATAGGATCATTCTCCACATACCTTTGGGTATATCATATGGCGCTCAATGCATGATAAGTATATGGGAGAAATAACATTGAATAGTTACGCATTGGACATCACTACTATGGACTGTAATCCTGCGTACCGTCGAGTATATTTTATGATTCTCCTATAGGTTTTTATCCTTGCCATAGGTAATTGATTCGGCCGCCTTGTATACTGTGATACACCAGAAACAAAATTTGGGGAGATTGGATGTCATACATTAAGTCCTTGGTTCGCCAAGGTGTATATTGCAGTTCACGGTTGCTTGGTAATCCTTTATGCCTATATTACCCTTTTATTTATTTATTTTCTGTGTTATTCTAAAATTTATTAATCCATCATGGAAGAACAAAATACACCACCATGTCGTCCGCATAGAGTGCAAAATAAGCCTCCTCTTCCACCAGAGGCTACTCCTGGTCATTTTCAGAAGCATAAGAAGAAGTAAACTACCGAATCTGGAACTTTAGGAACTACTTTTGGCCTTCCTCTTGTTACTGATCTGCTAGAATCATCTGTCCCTTTGAGTTCTGAGCTCGATATTACATATACTCTTGTCAGTGAATACGACACAATCGAAATGGAAGTCCCTGAAACTTTTTTTCCTAAGGTCATTAAACCTGAATTTCTAGAGTCATAAACTTTGATTCTTGAGGTTTTCTAACCTGAGGAGCCTTAGCCATCTTCATCTATCGCTTCAGGACCTTCCTCTTCTCTTCCTTTGTCTTAGACATAACCCATATATCTTGGACTTGGCAGTGAAGCTATTCCACAAGGACTTGTGAGTATTGATGAGATCCCACAAGAAGAGCCTCATCCCTATACTCATGTTCATTTGGAGGTAATGCATTTTATCAGACTGGTTCTCTTCCTCCTCCTCAGACTCCTACACAAAATCCTCATTAGAATTTGATTCCTCATCCAAGGGGTACTCTTGTTTCACACTTTTGATCGACCCTGCTACATGAAAAATTAGAAATAGATGAAAAAACGTGATTGCAATCACACTTTTCATGTATTTCTAATTTTTCGTGTAGTAGAGTCAATAAAAAGTATGAAACATGGGTACTCATTGGATTATGAATTAAATTTTGCATCCAAAAAGTACTCCTGCTTGAAATTTGTGTAAAACCTTAGAGAGATAAGTCGAAAATAAGAGTTGAAAAAGTTATTTTATTATTTTATTTTTTAATCTTTTTACTTTTTTACTCCAAAAATGGGGAATCATTCCCTGTGGTTGACATCATCATCTTGAATTTGATTGTTTCTTATATTATTTTGGTTGTACATTTTTTTAGGAGGCCCATTTTAGACTTCAAAGTTCCCCTAATGATTGACCATATCACGATATCCCTCAAGTGCCTTTTCAAGGAAAATACATCCAAACCCAACCATTCCAGCCTTTGAAAGGTTATCCTGGAGCTGGTCAACAAGGTTACATGTATGCTAGCTACTAGAGTCCTCCTTATTTCGGTACCCATCTTCCTCCTTATCAAAACCCTCCTTATCTGAGAGTGCAAGTACCTGTTTCTTAGGTGATTCCTTCTTATCCAGACTATCCTTCACCATATTTCAACAAGTAATTACCTTTTGTGGAAAATCTTGAATTTATAGACTTAATTTAGCTTACAAACAATCCCATTGCTCATTCGCCTTGGTGGACGATAATTCCCACCAAATTTCCAGCTGATATGCCAAAATTCAATGGGAATCCTGGAGAAGACCTGTCAACCGATGTCATTACGTATCATCTGTGGTGTTTATCAAAATCTCTTAACGATGATTCCATATGATTACATTTTGTTCAACGTAATCTTACAGGTACCGTAGCCAAATGGTACATTGAGTTACCTAGAGATTCATTTCATGATTTTAGTTCCTTGGCTACCACGTTCCTCATGCATTTCTAGTTACCCATCATGTATGAAATTGGAACATAACTACTTACCGGCTTTAAATAATCTAAAGCACTCATATTTCATATCACATTAATGAGTGGCTACATCATTTCTGGTTGGTTAAGACATTTGTTTCAGATCAATTTCTGGTGGAATGGTTCATTAAGTCCCTGTTTCCATCTGTCACAGAGGATGTAGCCAAAGGTGGAGTTGCAACTAAAGAGAAAGTAATTGATCGTGCTCAATATTTGGACCTCATCTATATCTTTTCATATAGCATGAAAGATTGGGTATAGATGAGGTCCAAATACTGAGCACGCACAATTAGTTTCTCTTTAGTTGCAAATCCACCTTTTGCTACATCCTCTGTGATAGATGGCAACAAGGACTTAATGAACCATTCCTCTAGCAATTGATCTGAAACAAATGCATTAACCAACAGGTGATGACGTAGCCGCTCATGAATGTGATATGAAATATGAGTGGCTTTAGATTGTTTAAATTTGTTAAGTAGTTATGTTCCAGTTTCATACATGATGGGTAACTGGAAATGCATGAGGAAGGTGGTAGCCAAGGAACTAAAACCGTGAAATGAATCTCTAGGTAACTCAATGTACCATTTAGCTACGATACCTGTAAGAGTAAGCTGGAAAATATGTAATTGTATGGAATCATCATTAAGAGAGTTCGAAAAACATCACAAATGATACGTCATGACATGGGTCGACGGGTCTTCTCCGGGATTCCCATTGAATTTTGGGATATCAGCGGGCAATTTGGTGGGAATTATCATCCACCAAGGAAAATGAGCAATGAGATCATTTGTAAGCTAAATTAAGTCTGGAAATTCAAGATTTTCCACAAAAGGTAATTACTTGTTGAAATACGGTGAAGGATAGTCTGGAAAAGAAGGAATCACCTAAGAAACAGGTACTTGCATTCTTGGATAAGGAGGGTTCTGATAAGGAGGAAGATGAATGGTTCATTAAGTCCCTATTTTCATCTATCATAGAGGATGTAACCAAAGGTGGAGTTGTGACTAAAGAGAAAGTAATTTATCATGCTCAGTATTTGTACCTCATCTATACCCAATCTTTCATGCTCTATGAAAAGATACAAGATGCTCAGAGACCTTTGAACACTATTCCTACCACTACTGGTAAATAATATCGTGTTGTTGATGGGATAATTGGTTCTGCCAGTTTGCAGATAGCAAGCAAACCATCTGGTACTGCTTTCACTATTTCTTCCCAAAAATATTCATCCAATCCTCATGCAACTTCTTCTGAGATAATTTTGTTTCATATGATAAAGGAAAATATCAATAGCAACGAGGAAGCAAGAAGAAAGGGAAAGACAAAAAGAAGAAGGATTCTTCACCATACGATAAAAAAAAAATTAGTCCTATGATGAGAAACAAAAGCCTCATTACCCATGCTTGATTTGAAATAATGATAGCTTTACATGTGACTATCCTCGCCATGCAAAATTGAACCAATTTCTAAAATCCTAAACTTCTCCTGTCGTGTTGACCAACCTGTTTCCCAATCAGGAGACCCATCTGGTTGCTCAAGACCCATCTTCCTCTAACTTAGTTTTAATTATTTCTTCCACAAAGCATAAATATGATGTTATCATGGTTACTTGTAAGAAGGAATATGGGAATGAAAATATCTTGAACATTCAGGCTACTGATCAACCTACCAGTTCAGCATCACCTCCATTCGATCCTCCTTCTCCTTAAATTCTTGCAGACTTTAACTATTAAGCCTCCAAAGCGCATTTTTCATGTCTGATTTCAACCCTCATGCCAGGGCTACTCAAAATTATAACATAGTTAAGGAATTGACTCAGTCCCCATCATCTATGCTGACCCTCGAGGTGTTGCAAAACTTCCCTACCTAGAAAAAGGATTTACTTTCAGCTATTGGATGTGTGGCTTCTAGCTCGATCGACCTTTATGACATAGGTTTTCATCCATGGTAAAAACATTCATTGTTCTATTGTGGATGAGGGAGCCTTCAACTGCATCATGTCTATGTCTTGTTGGAAGGAATTTGGTTCTCCCCAACTGAGTCATTCATCCACCACATTGAAATATTTTGATGGAATAATGTATAAGCCTTGTGGTATTTTGAATTCTTTACAAGTAGAATTAGGGGGCAAGACTGTATCTATAGAAGTAGAAGTTATTGAAGGACCTCATGATTATAATCTTATACTGGGCCGCACATGGGTTTACGTTGTGGCCATAGTCATTTAGACTTATTTTCGTATGATCGCCTTTCCTCATAAGGGTGGGATTGTGGCCATCGACCAACTCACCTTTTTCGCCTTTGATTCCCATGTTAATGGAAGTGTCTTGCTTGTAGTGGAAGCCCTACACTCTTATCAGCATGTTGGGGTTAGACTATTGAGGGACTCCTCACTCATGGGGACCTTTTCGCTTCCTCCTCCTCTTCCTAATAGCTCACCTTTGGTTACTTTTATCAACATGATATTGTCTTATATTGTCCAGGCCAATTCATGGATAATACTAGATGAAACTGAAAACAACAGTTTTGGTGACTGAATGTCGCTTAGCCTTATTGAACTTGATTACAAATCTATCTATGTAATATTCCAAATTTTCCATCAGCTAATTGGAATATTAGAGTTATTACTTTTCTTATTTAATTAAGTAAATAAAATGGTGGAGGGACCCATAAATCCAGTAGATGAATAAAATCCACTTCTATAGTGTGAATGTGGGTTAATTGAGTAGTGGAGTAGCATTATGGAGTAGTGGAGCAGCATAATAATAAAGAAAGAGTGGAAATCATAGAGAATTAATGAGGATGATGATGGAGATAGTGGAGCAATAAATGCAAGATGATGGAGATAATGGAGAAGCAATTGCAGAGATGATGGAGGAAGTGGTGCATTAAATGCACACATGATGAAGGAAGTGGAGAGTAATTGCAATAGTGATGGAGATCATGGAAGATAATGCAGTCTTTATGGAGGCTAGTGGCCACATGTGTAGTGTAGTTATGAGGTGGGCCAAGGCTAGGGAAGGCTCATAACCATAAAAGGAATAGGAGGGAAGAAAAGGAAGGGGAGTCTGGATTTTTATTGTTGAGTGTCGTAAGATATTTCTTTACACGATTCAACTATTTAGCTACGTTTGTTGTGTTGTTTAGCACCGGGTGTTCCCGAGTGAGAATCCCACCCTTACCCATTGGGGACTTCCAGTGCCTATTCTGGGAAGGTTTTCTTGGGCAACTTTCATCATCCGAAAATTAGTGCCACTTTCAGACACTCTCGTATTATGCATTCCAGCTATAGGAATTATGCATTCTTGAACTAGAGCTTGAGAGTTGGAAGGTTGTTCTCAGTACTTCAGCTGATAAAATTGTGGAGGGATCAACCTTTCACACTATGGATCCATTGAAATCTTCAAGGAGTTTCATTTTCATATCCAGAATCAGGCCATTCATCTAATTCTCCTATGCAGTAACATTTCCTGCAGGAATTGCATAATTTTGTAGTGAGGGTTTGAGGAGAAGAGGAAGTTCCAAGAAACTCAGCTTGGAATCCTATGAGGGATTAATCCTTCACTCTGAGAATCACTTCATCAACCTGGGATTAGAATTGTATTAACTATGAGTAGGCTACATCATCAACCCTCCTAGACAATGCAGTATTTCCTAGCAGTTGTGCATGCAGCAGCTCCATATTCAGTGGAGGAGCTAGATCTCAAGTTTTGAGCTTGGGAATTGGGAGAAGGGACCAACCCTTCAGTTAGTGAGTTGAGTGGGTGCTATTTCAGCTGATGGATCATTCCTTCAGCCCAAAATCAATATTTATCTCCAGGGAGTGCGTAATTCATCCAACAGGGGTGCAGTGTGCAACCCAAAAAGGGTCGAAATTCCAAACTCCAAATTTGGCCAAACCATTTTTCGGTTTTTCTAGGTTTTTTGAGTAGGATCCATGGTTAAAGTCCTGGATATTTTTGAGCACTCCAGTAGCATCTCACACATATTTTTGAGAGACAACAACAATTTTTACTTTCCAGTGCTAGTTTTTCAGTAGAGTTGTTTCAACCATCTTTGGATGGCTTGAGTGCATCCCTTTTTGGAGCACTGTGTATATTCATTTATTTTTTATACATAATGACATGGCTCAAATGTTTCTTCTAATTTTTTAATGTCTTGATGTTATATTCTGGAATTTACAACATTTTACAGTTTTGTGCTCACATTCTGGTTATTGCCTAGATTGAAATGTTATAAATGTTCTATATTCCTGTCTTTCCCATTTTGGGATATTACAGTGGTATCAGAGCATGATATTTGGCTCAGCTTGTGGGAATTTCATGACATCAGAAGAATAAGAAGAAGAAGCAAAAAAATAATAAGTCTTCATGGCGGAAGGATTGATTTTTTCCACACTTCTCTTCAGATCTATGCAATAGCTCACCACGGAGATCAAATAAATGATAATGGAAATACAAAAGGAAACCTCAAGAGGGTTTCAGAATGGAGAAGGTTCGAGCACTTCCTATCATCAGTATAAGAAACCGGCTGTGCAGAATGATCCACAACGCCCTACTATGGCCACTTTCCTTGCAGAAGGAAATGAATGGCATGGAAATGGAGGATATTTGGAGGATGAGACTCTGAGCGATTATCTTGCAAAGTAAAAATCTCAACCTAGAGCATTCAAAGAGAATCTGACTTTCCAGCAGTTTTTCTAGATTAAAGAGAACCAGAGACCTTGCAGTAGCAATAGAAGAAGAGGGCATATGCATAATAGATTCTTTTTGCCTACATTCGATGGGTCATTCAAAAGCACGACAAAGGATTGGATGGAGAATTTAGATGATTTCTTCCAGCTACACCTAGTAGCAGAAAAGGAAGCCATTGAGATTGCTGCGCTGCACCTTGAGGGTGAAGAAAATGATTGGTGGTTTTGCAGATTGAAACATGCAAGAGTGACTATGTATGAATAGTTCACTCAAAGGTTGGTAAAGAGGTTTGATAGAAGAAACCCAAAGGAAAATTCCATTGGGACATTATCCGATAATAAAGAGAAAGTGTATGAGGAGAAGAAGGGATATGTCAATGTTGATACACTAGGAGAAGATAAACTACCACCACCACCAGCTGCAGTAGAGGTACTTGCATTAGTGGGAGAAGCACTTTCATTTTGGAAAGATGTTCCCAAGACGTCAACATTAAGAGTCCAAGGCATGATTCAGGAGGTGCATGAGGAATAGGAAGAAGATACCAGCACTGGTACAGTAGTAGAGGAGCATCCATCACCATCACCAGTAGTGGGAGAAGAAATTGCACCGGTTGGAGGAACTCTTGTAGCTATGTAAGATGTTCCCAAGAATTAGTTAATACAACATATGCAAAAATTTGCACCCCATATTGTTTCAGCACATCATCTTGAGATTTGTCAAGTCATGCGATCATGGAAATTGTTTGACCAAGGGTTAGAGCACATTTCTAATTTGGAGCAACAGACTATCACTGTGCAGAGGACCCTTAACTGGTTCAAGGAGAATATGTATAGTTATCCCATTTTAACATTGTTGAGTAGCACACTACATTTTGTGTTGGAGTGTGGAGTTTCTGAGGATGTGATTAGCACATTCCTAATGCAGGGAAGCTATTCCAAAGCTTTCAAGAACCAGGAGTTACTGTCACATGAGTTATCGTATTCTATTTATGACAAAGAGATAATGGCCATTATGCATGCATTGGTCAAATTTTAGAAGTTTTTGATTGGCAGTAGATTTCAGGTGAAGACCAACCACCACAGTCTCCAACATCTTTTTAAGGAGGAGCAACAACTGCAGAAGAGGCAGCAATGGTGGATCAATACAATGTAGGACTATGAGTTCAACATTGTGTATGGAGAAGGCCATGTGGTAGCATATGCACTATCATGGAGATCAACAACGCTGTCATTGAGGAGAAGTGATGATTTGAGGGCCCATTTATTATTTGAGCATTCTGATGACCACTTCACTTATGAAGCATTGGATGGGCGGATGGTAGATGGTAGACATCATGTGATGGGTGGATGGTAGATGGTAGACATCATGTGATGGATAACATCTTCCATTATCAGGACAGAGCCTTCTTGATGAGTACCTCACATATCAAAGATAAGTTTCTGCATGAAGCATATTCAAAACCTCATCGGTTCTACCAGGCCATTGGAGAGAGGTTCTCATGGAGAGACCTTAAGGAGGATGCACTTTGACATATCATGGATTGTAAATATTGTCATCAGGTTGTGGAGGATGGTATTGTCTACATTGATCTGTTGTCAAGGTATGCACATTTATTCAACACTTTCACACAATACATCTCTTCACCTGTGACCGGATTATCTTTCCGTAATTTCTTCATGCTTCATGGTCTTCCCAAGGCCATAGATAGTAATGGGGAAAATTATTGTACGAGAAGTTTTTGGCGGGAGCTTCTCCATTGGGTGGATACCAAGCTAGTGCATGATGTGAGTCATCACCCAAAGTTGGATGGATGAATGGAGATGATGAGAAAGTGGCTAAAAATCTACTTTCAGATCTATGACACTGGGCAACAGGGAGCATGGCTACGCTGGCTGCTCTTGGGTGAGTATGGTTACCACCCGACATTTCATATTGGTATGTTCCATGCCATGCACAGTACTGAGGTGATGCAACAACAAGAGGCATGGCTGCGCTGGCTACTCTTGGGAGAGTATGGCCAAGACATTGCATTTTATATGCCCATTGGTATATCACTGTGTCCCACCTTGCACTGTAGTGATGAGATGTAGGCCAGCTGGAGGCATGGTTGTGTTGGTTACTTTTTAGAGAGTTTGGCCATCACATGACATATCACATGTCAATGGGTATGTTATTGTTTGGGACTTTGCATGATCCTAATATGATGTGGCAGAAGGAAGCCTGACTATGTTGGTTTGATGTGACATTCTACATGTCAATCAATATATCATTGCTTCATGTTTTGCATTAAGATGATGTGGGGTGGTAGCAAGAGTCATTGTTGTGCTGGTTACTCTTGGGAGAATATGCATTGACATTATTGCATACCTTGCATAATGATGATGTGGGATGGAAACAGGAAGCCTTGCTGCATTGGCTTCTATTAGGAGAGTATGGACACCATACTTGGTATGATGATGGTGTGATGTGGCAACAAGAGAAATTGCTACGATGGTTGCTATTGGGAGAGTATGGTTCGACATTTCACATGTCAAACCATATGTCTCTATTTCCTACTTTGCATAGTGTTGAGATGATGCTTAGAGAAAGCAAGGCCACCAAGGCCAATAATTGGAGCATGGAGAGACACAACCTACTCCATGTAGCATGGGTAGGAGATATAGTTTATGAGTTGGGACTTTCCACTTGGGGAAGGAACCACTACACTTCACACACTAGAAAATTTGGCGGAAATTCCGATGGCCAATTCGTCGCTATTCCGACACATAGTCGTCGCAAGAGCGACAGTTCGAGGGTGGGAAAAACGTGGTTTACCATATCGTCGCAGTTCCGACACAATTAAAAAGTGTCGCACTATCGACACTTTTTTTGTCGCTTCCAAACAAGCGTCACTCTTCTGAAGTTTCCCAATCCGTCGCACTTTCGACCTTTGTAAACTGTCGCACTTCCGATGAAATGTGGTCCGACGTTTTGAACGTCGCTCTTTCGACGTCTGTAAACTGTCACAATTACGACAAAATGTGGTCCGACGTTTTGAGCGTCGCTCTTCTGACGTTTGTAAACTATCGCAATTCCGACGCAATGTGGTCTGAATTTTTGGACGTCGCTCTTCTGACGGTTGTAAACTGTCACAATTCCGACGAAATGTGGTCCGACGTTTTGGACGTCGCTCTTCCGATGTTTGCAAACTGTTGCAATTCTGAAGAAATGTGGTTCGACATTTTGAACGTCGCTCGTCCAACGTTTTTATACTGTCGCTCTTCCGACGTTTCTAATCTGTTGCAATTTTGATGCTTACAAGGCGCCGGTATAGCGACGACAGGTTCAATTAAAAAAAAAAAATGAAACATTAAAAGAGGAAAAACGTTGTTTTGAATATATTATATGAAGTAAAACAGTCCATGAAGTCATTACATTTTCACATCTGAAGATTGGAACCCAAATATCCATCCAGAAAAGTGGAAGTCCCACCCCAGACAATGATAGAAAAATACCCCATGTCACATGTTGGGGTTCCCATGTTTTGGCCAGGTTGACAGAGACCAAAAGATGAGACAACATAGAACCACTTTCAGACCTTAGGATCTAGCCCTCCTAGGTCCAGAGAGGGATCTCTCTATATGAATCAAAGTATATGTCTTTGGAGCTCGGATGTTATGATTTTAGGCTAGTTATAGGCTCATGGTTGTTTGTTTGATTGTTTGTGTTTGGTTGTAGGGAATCAGGAAAAGAAGGACCAATATAAGACAAGGATGGGCAAAGAGGAAGCTTAGGCAGAGACAGATAACTCAGAGAACATCAAAGCCATTGGGCTATGGATTCAAGAAAGGATTTATTTGTAATCAATGTGCAAGCTTTCATTTGGGCTAGTCATCTAGAGCATTTGGATCTTAAGGGATGATTGGTGGAATGGGACATTAAGGACAGAAAATGAAAGGAGGAGAACCAACCAACTTTGTCTATAGATCAGGTCAGAGGTCATTTAACTCCAGACCTGCTTGGACAAAATTAGAGGCAAGACAAGGGATATTGGAAAGGTTAACTGGTCACGCAAGGATCCTAGTGGACAGGGCTAACACTAATCCCCAGTGTTCCCAAACCTTCCAGCTAAATCCTGCCAAGAACATCTGAACATGGAATTCACCAATTCATACATCAGAGAGCAGGCAATATCATCCACTACACTGGTTAAATCAATTGAAATCGACATTCAGATACACATATAAGCAGAAAACGTTGAGGTAGGGAGAGCAGGAAACATAGGGCACCTATCAAGGGTGAATCCTATATTATACTTCTGTTGCCTACCAGTAGAAATGAAATGAAATGTAGCATGTAATGAGAGTAAGTCAATCACAAATACAGAGAAAGAAGAAAAATCATAGCCCATAGCTTGAACATTCAGCCTAAATACATCTAGTCTCAGTCTATATTACAATATTACACAGAGAACTTGTCTCAAGAGGAAGATACTTGCGTTCCACTGATATCTCATCAACAACCATTACAATAATATCCTTCTGTGCTTTATAGCAGAAGAGACACAGAAGATCGACTGAGGAGGTAGGTGAATATTAAATGTTACATTAAACCCAAGGATGACTGCAGGGCCGAAACCCATTCTGTTTGACATGTTGTATATTTAATCTCTATCACCTCCCTTGGGAAAGAATGATTTTCTCCAAATATGATCTTGACATTTTAGGCTGCGGTACCTCTGGTGATTTGAACCAAAATAAAATAAACTACTGAAAGGTCTGTCTCATAAATGTTTTGGTTTCTTCGAACTTCTGTTAGGGTGGGAAACTCCTTCAGGGACACGGTGCATAATAAAGACTATATGGGCGCCCTGTCCTTTATGGGGAAAAACATTCTGCTGACAAATACACCCTGATATTACCTCTTACTGATGTTCAGGACCTCCAGATCGATCCTTGGGGTCTTCAAAATGATGCTTCGCCTCTTTAAATTTCTGATTTAGG
The DNA here is from genome assembly GCA_034641835.2 of Pinus albicaulis. Taxonomy (NCBI): domain Eukaryota; kingdom Viridiplantae; phylum Streptophyta; class Pinopsida; order Pinales; family Pinaceae; genus Pinus; species Pinus albicaulis. The sequence goes on from CM076583.1 coordinate 1,183,088,480, forward strand.
GCTTAAGATCTTCGTTGATGTGCCCTAATCCCTCTGCTCTGTACTGAAATTCTTTGTTGCTTCATTACTGCCCCTGTCGAGTTAGCTCGAGCTTTAAATGGCGCTGGCAGGATTTTCGGCGTTTGAACTCCGCTTTTCTTTAATGCAAGTCCTGACAGCCCCATTCCTTGACTCTCTCATGATGGTACTAGTTCATTGCATTTGATCTTGTCTGTGCTGCTCGCCATTGAGATAGTACACTAAACAGCGGCGATTTTCTTCCTCTAGAAACCCTGCAACATAGCAAACCTGTGAAGAAACGATGGACGGAGCAATGGATGTAGTGTGGATGGAGGAAATGGCCATGCAGATGGAATGGAGGGGAAAAATTGCAGGGGAAATGGTGAAAAATCGCTCTGGTAAGGTTGGCGGACGTTGCAGAATGAAAAACGCATGAAAAACATTAAAAACCACGAAAACGGGACGTTATATGTGTCGGAATGGTTGAATGGTACAGGATATGCACGTGGGGCGACGTGGCGTACGGACAACCAAGTGGACAAATGACGTGGGGACCCAGGCAACGGTGGAAAGGTCAACAATGCATGGACAAGTCTGGACCATCGATCGGGCTAAGATCAACGGTGGAGGGCGACGGATGGTGGGCCGGAACAAGAGCTATCGCGTGCGCGATTTCATTAAATATCGTGCATCTCTGGTGATCGGGAGCCGTCGGATGGAGCTTTCGAGATCTAACGGCTGACATGGATTTCGCTGAGCGTCCTGAGCAGGAATTTAATGCGTGAAATGAGGGTGGTTTTGCCCCCGTACAGGGGACACGTGGCGATTGGCTAGTGGAATCGCTGGCTCTCTGGGGAAAACCGCCTGTTGCAGATGGGTGGTGCAGAATTTACTTGCGGGTTTATGAAAACAGATCGTGGAGTGGGGACCACCATTTCGGGCGCGCTCTGCGCCGTTAGATCTGGGACGGATCAATGGTGGAAAATGCGCCCGAAGTGCTCTGGCTATGAACCGTCGATCTGCGGATTTAAACGGACGGTGGAGATGAACTGCGGGGGGCCAAGGTGTACGGGCACGGGAATTTTGGAGCGACCCCCCGTAGTAAATAACAACCATTCGATCGGGTTGTCCCATATCCCGAGGAGTCAAATACAGGGCCACCATGGTCTGACCATATGGATAGAATAAAGCCCCCCGTAGGGGAAACGCCTAGGTCACGGCGCGGGGTTCTATGGAAGGAAAAGGGCGCGGGGCTATCAAAAGAAGGGCTAAGACCCAAAAACATAAAATTTATCATTTTAATTCATTTTTAATGCGTTTTGGGGGCAATCAAAGGGTAACGGTAGGGGAGATGGAGGGGGAAAATAGGGAAATGAGGGATATGGGGAAATTTAAAGGGGATTTTGGGGGATTTAGGCATAGAGAAGGGAAATCTTGGGGGGGAAGAAAGGGAATTCGGATAAAGGGAAAAGAAGGGGAATTGATGTATTTCGCAGGGGTAAAGGAGGGAATAATAGGCCCTTTTTGAGCAATGTACTAGCAGAGAGGATTTGTATTAGGCACAACAATTGAGAGACTTCAAGGAAGATGGGTTTTCAGGGGAAAGGCATTCCTTGAAGGCTCAAAACAATCTAGCCCCCAGCTGGCTTGCCAATAATTTCATAGGGGGGCTAACAGTGGCTCCACATGGGGATGGCTTCTCCTTGGAGGAGCAAGAAACTAGATATGATCTTTGGGGTAGGCCAGATGCCTGCTATCATAAGTCATCTTCCTTCTTCAATTTTAGCTGCCACAGTATGATAGAAACATCAGCAAAAATATTTCCCAACCAATCTACCTACCCAGACTACAGTCCTAACAATTTTCCCTTGGGTGCATTTGAACTAGCAGACCCTTTACATTTTATTTTGCAAAACAAAAACAAACCTATTCTAATTCTACCCTTATTGCTCCATGAGGCCAGATTATACTGTTGGCCTCATACAATTCTCTACCTAATCTACTACCTGTTGGGATTAAACTGTCCAACAGGTTTCTTCACCTACATTCTAAGACAGGAAATTTAAAAATAGCCAAGCTAGGATTAGACTGTCTGGCTTGCTGTGGACTGAAAACGCTGAAACTAAAAAACAAAACTTGAGGGTTTGAAATCTGAACTTTTGAAGCACCCTCTTTTCTCCATGTGAATCAGGTTTTGAGCATATTAGAGTCACTTCTTCCTTTTCCTTCAGCTCTGATTTTGTGCATGTTAGAGCTAATTTCTTTCTTCTTTGCCGGTCCAGATTTTGGGCATATTAGGACCAGTTGTTTTTACTTTGCCTTGGCTCAAATTTTGAGTTTATTAGAGCCAATATTTTGCACTTTTAGAGGTCCTTGTTTGGGCATGTCTGAACCTCTGACTTTTTTGTTTTTGGAACATTTTATCTTTTCTTGAAAACAAAAATAAAAGCTGCAATGGTATGTACAATGGAAATGAAACTGGAAACTGAGCATTAGCAAAAATAATGCTTGAGCATCCTGCCATTGACAGGACCCCCAAACAGCTCGAAACCATCAAGTTCTTGCAAGAAAAACGCATTAGGACCCACAGTGGCTTGTATGATATATGGACCCTGCCACAAACTGTCAAACTTACCATGTTTGCCTTTGTACTCTCTTCTCGAATCCCATCTCAGAACCTTATCTCCAACCTTGAAATCTGAAGCTTTGGTTCTTTTGTCAAACTGTCTCTTTATGCCTTCCTGTACTCTGACAGCTCTACTATAAACCTGCTCCCTAGTTTGCTGTAAATGGATAGTTTCATTGATTCTTCTCACCATACTGTTCTCTTCTGATTGGATCTCCTGAACAAGCTTGATCACTGGAACCCCAAGACTAGTAGGAAAACCTGCTTCAGTCCCATAAACCAGCTGAAAGGGTGATGTGCCAATAGATTTCTTTGTAGTGAGCCTGTCTGCCCACAAGGCATGTATCAACTTTTTATGCCATGACCTTTTGTTCTCTTCCAGCAGCTTCTTAATGATTGTAACCAGGCTTTTATTTGATGATTCAGCTAGGCCATTACCCTGGGGGTAATAGGCAGTTGAATTTCCAAGTGCTATTCCGTACCTGTGACAAAAATCAATCATTCTTTTGGATCCGAAAGCAGCGGCATTGTCAGTGATTATTTTCCTTGGACAGCCAAAATGAGATAAGATGAAGTCTTCTAGGAACCTAATGATGACAGATTCAGTGGCATTCCTAGTGGGTATAGCTTCTATCCATTTAGTGAAGTAATCTGTGGCAGTCAGGATCCATTTATGCTGTCCAGAGGAGGCAGGATGAATCTCTCCTATAAAGTCTAGGCCCCACTGCATGAAGGGACCTTCTATGGTGATAATTTGTAAAGGGAGGGGGAGGAGTTTTCTTTTGCCTTCAAAGATCTGACACTTATGACAGGCAAGTATCATTTTATGGACATCACTGAAGAGGGTAGGCCAGTAGTAACCAGCCCTGAGTATCTTATTTGCAGTGGCTTTCCAACTCAGGTGGCCTCCACACTCCCCAGCATGGAATTATTGTTTGAATCTTTCAGCTTCAGTCTCAGACAAACATTTCAGAAAAATGCCATTTGGATTTTTCCAATATAGACTCTCATTCATGATGCAGTAATTTCTAGCTTTGAGTTTTATGAATCTGGCCTTTGTTTTGGACAGTTCTGGAGGGGCATTGAGGTTAGTGTGCACGTAAAGGATATCAGCATACCAAGGAGAGTTCTGAAACTGCTCCTCAACAGTTGGATGGGGCAATCCTTCCTGCTCATATAAGGCATTCATCATGTTAATATCCAAGGCCTACAGGTTTGATTCAACCATTAACTGGGCCAAGCCTTGACCTTTGATCAGCTTAGTGGGTTTTATTTCAAGGTCGTATTCCAAGATGGTAGCAATCCATTTGCCCCTTTTTCCATCAGGGTCCTGGGACAAGATATCTTTGACCACCATATTTAGCACATAGGTGATGGTGTGAGAATGCAAAATGTACACCCTAAAGTATTTTAAGGCCTTAATCAGGGCATAGGCCTGCTTTTCCATGATGTTTTACTTTAAGGGTGCATCTCTTAAGGCTTTACTGAAGAAGGCTATAGGCTGTTCATTACCTTCTGAATTTTTCTGCAGCAAAACTGCAGCTATTGTGTGTTGGGAAGCAAATGAAAAGATCAGAAAATCTTTTGAGAAGTCAGGGCTGATAAGGACAGGGGCCTGAGTGAGTGCAAGTTTTACTGACTCAAAAGATTTCTTGGCTTCAACAGTCCACTTAATTCCTGCATCTTTCTTTAGCATTTCAGTCATTTTCCTAAGATGTTCAGCAAGATTGGGGATAAATCTTCTAAGGAAATTGATCTTCCCTATGAAGGACTGTAATTCCTTGATGTTCCTTGGATGTGAAATTTGAAGTATTCCCTCAACTCTGTGTGGGTCTATCCTGATCCCTTTCTCAGATATAATGTGGCCAAGAAGTTTACCTTCTTGCAGCCCAAAAACAGTCTTCTTAGGATTTAGGGATAGACCATACCTTCTACATTTTTCAAAGACTTTCCTCAGATGTTTCAAGTGTTCTTCTTCAGTTTTAGAAAAGACAGTCAAGTCATCCAAGTATATAACTATAAAGTGTCCTATCTCCTCTGAGAAAGCTATATCCATTGCTCTCTGGAAGGTAGCTCCAGCATTCATCAATCCAAAGGGCATTTTCACATACATGAAGGTGCCCCATGGAGTGGTAAAAGCCGTCTTGAGTTGATCTTCTGGGAGTACCAGAACTTGGTTGTATCCTGAAAAACCATCAAGCAGGGAGATTCTCTTAGAGCCCACTACCTTCTGTAGGATATGCTCCATTCTAGGCAAAGGGTAGTTGTCTTTCAGGGAGGCTCTATTGAGGTTTCTGAAGTCTATGCATAGCCTGATCTCCCCTGTCTTCTTCCTTACAGCCACTAAGTTTGACACCCAATCAGAAAACCTTACAGGGACTATTATGCCTGCATCATACATCTTCCTAATCTCTTTCTCTACTGCATGCAGTTGTTTTGGATTGATTCTTCGAAGTTTTTGTCTGAAAGGCTTCTGATTTTCCTTTAGTGGTATCTTATGTTGTATGATGTTGGTGTCATAGGCCTTTAAGTCTTTATAGCTCCATGCAAACACATCAATGAATTCCTTAAACAGGTCAATGTATTTTTTCTTCATGCTTGCAGGTATAGACTTAGCCAGTTTTATCATTTTGGGTCTGTCTTCAGTGCCTATGTTGCATTCTTCTATATATGATTCTGCATGTTCAATTGTGGGCTTTTTTGCTACGTCATCGAAATCAAAGAGGTCCTCTAAGGGTGCCAGGCCTCTGGGTATATTCTTGTCTTTGGCCTGCAGCACTTCGACCTCTTCATTTTCTGCGTTTTCACTATTTTCGTTAAAATTTCCAGTTTTATCAGAAAAAATATTTATTTCTATGTTACAGGGTGTTTCTTGCTCATCTGGGGGATCCTCGCTTGGGCAGCTATCATCAGAAATCGAGTCTAAATCAGAAAATTCAAACTCATTCCTGCCCACCAGGAAATCTTCGATCTGTTTGTCTCCTTCAAAGACCTGCCAATATTTTTCATTGTCTGGCACTGCAGGCCTGAATTTGGTCTGAATGATAATTTTTTGGTCAACTGGGGCCTTAGGATATGAACTAGCTAGGCAAGCTAATCCATTTGCTATTGCGTTTTTTCCCCTAGGAATGAACACTAATTCGTATTCAACAAACCGTTTCAGCAAATCTAGAGTATCATTCTTGTATGCCCTAAGCCTGGGGTGTTTTGTTGAATACTCACCATTCAAATGTTTGATCACTAACTCTGAGTCTCCTCTCATAGCTATCCTACGGGCTCCTAATTTTTTCAACAGATTTAAGCCCAAGATTAGAGCCTCATATTCTGCAATATTATTCGTGCATTTGAAATGCAGATTCACAGCGTGGCTCTCTGCATGATCATCTCTTGTGTTATGTAGCCACACTCCTGCTCCAGCGTTTCGCCTAGTACAGGACCCATCAAATTTCATTTCCCACAGGGGTTCGTTATTTATTTCGTCTTCATCCCCTCCCCTACAGTTGATTTTGCCATTATGTTGAGTTGTGAGGTTTGTGCTAGGAGGGGGGTCATTTTGTGGTTCATTATGGGCATGGAGATCAGGGAGGTGGCTAGCTTGCTATTTTTGTTCTATTTTTGTTTCATTCAGAGTTATGTTTTCAGTATTTTTCCCATGGTCCTCTTCATCGTATTCTTCTAGAGTAGCCATTATGTTGAAATCCATGGGTTGTATGTTTGTATTTCCATTATCTGATCTCGGCTCTTCTGAGGATTGGTCATTGTAGAGGATAAAAGAGTCTAGATCTGTATGTACAGAGTATAATGGTGATTTTTCAGGTTTCTCAGGGCTACTGACTAAAAATTTCATCTGAGACTCTCTATACAGTGTTCTAAGTTGGCCAAATATAGGGATAGTGGCATAGGAGCCATCCATCTGCATCGTTCCTTGCAGTTTGGCTCCCCATGATCTAGATAATAGCATGCCATACTTTGGTGGCACATCTGCCACCACAACATCCATGACCATACATTTAGTAGGAATCTGGGCTAAACTCACACATAAGTCTTTGATGAGGCCTAGGCATTTTACTCTGCTAGAGTCAAATGAGTATAAATCTTTGTAGGGTCTGGTAGAGTCAAATGAGTATAAATCCATCACTACCTGGCATTAAGTTGTGAGACGCTCCAGAATCATGCATGGAATTGTGGAGTATCTTGTCGTGAATGTTGAGACTGATATAAAAAGGTGGAACTACCCCTTCCTGAAACTTTCCTTCAATTTTGGGACCAAAGAGTAGGGCTGGTTGATCATCATTCAGATTTACAGAATAATTCATTTCTACCAGATTTAATGCTTTCAAAATTTGGCCTTTATATACATCCTGAGTGGCTAGCTCAGATAATGGTACAGAGATTTTAATTTTTGTAATCTCACTCTCTAGATTGAAATTGGACTGGACCTTTGTAATGCTCAATTCTGTTTTATTAGCTACTGCCTTAGTAGCCGAATCAGATTGTGGTTTATCACTATGTACAAAGTTTGGAATAGTTGTATCAGGAGTACTAACTGAAGTTCTAGTACTGCTGGTTGGTTGAATTCGTTTTTCATTGTTTTGGTTGTCCTTCTCCTTATGTTTACCAGAACTTTCAGCTGTTGTTTTGTTGTCTGCGGCAGATGCTTTAGAGGATTTATCAGGTCTTTTCTTGATGGTTACCTCAGGAGTCTTTGTTTTGGGATCTGCTTGGTTTTTCTTGCTCCTAAGTTCATATTGTTCCCTGACTTGCAACATGGCATTTTCAAATCGTAATATGTAATCCTCAGTTTCTAACCATTCCTCATCCCAATATGAAGGTGAGGGATGATCTTCTTCTGAATCACAGTTAAGGACTGAGTCCTCTGCTTCAAACATATTTATGGTATTCCCTTCAAACTCTTCGATGATTCCCTCGTCTTCATCTAAAAAGTTTTCTTGAAATGAGGGAATGATTTGTTGATCTGACTCTCTTTGCCTGTTGGGGGCAGCATTGTTTCTTCTAATGTTTTGGTTTTGGTTTCTGTTTTGGTTATTGTTTTGGACAACCATCCTCTTTATCATTTGTTGAAGTTCTTCCACATTTTTTGAAAGTCTGTCATATTTGGGATCAGACGTGGAAGCTACGTTGTCATCCCTATATGTTACCCTATTTTCAACTTTTAGTCTTGCCCTTTTTTCCTTCAGGTTTGCTTCTATGGTTATTGCTCCTTTCTGCATGTCTTCCACGGTGGTGTATTCTTTATCTCTAAGCTCATAGGCCATGTCAGCATCAAATCCATCAGGATACTTAGCCAGGGCCATACCTTGAGGAGGCTTCATGTGTGGAGGGAGAGCATTATAAATGCTGTTGAATCTAGTGGTGTAATCGTGAACACTCTCTCCCACATTCCTCTTAAGGGACATGTATTCTGCTAGGAGCTGGCGAGGGTTTGCTCTAACCTCCCATTTGTTTATAAAGGTCTGGTATAATGCAAGGAGATCTTGAATACTACCAGGAGGCAACCCTTTAAACCATTTCTTGACCTCGCCCCCTAAGCTTTGGGCAAAGATCCTCATTTTGATTGTTTCATCATCAATTTCCATATAATAAAAAGAGTCCTCCATTTTATCTACATGTTGCTGAGCTGTTATGGACTCTTTAGCAGTGAAGTGTGGGATTTTTGACTGATAATCATTGGGTAAGGGTAACAGAGGTTGAGGTAACAGCAGAGGTGCATACCATGCTGCCATGATAATGTTCTGATGGGGTACAGGGTTAGCTTGAGCAACTGGTATTTGGATGACAGGGATGTTTGGACCAACAGAAGTCTGTTGAGCAGATCTAGGGTGGGAGAGCCCCAAGTTTTGAAGGAAGTGAAAATCAGGTGGCGTGGAAGGAGGGGTTTCACTGTGCCTAGTGTTTTGACCACTGTGAGATGGTGTACCGTGAAGCTCGAGGTCTTGCTGGTCTGGATGATCGAATGACCTAGTTCTCGGTAGTCTATTAGGTATGTCTAGGTCAGGGAGGAAATGTGCTAGAGCTGTTAGGTTTTCTGGTGCAGAATTTTCTCTAAGAATGTGGTTGGAAATGGTTGGTATTTTAGGTGTAGGAGCTCCCTTAAGGATACTCTCTGGATTTTCAACTATTTCCGGTGGGTCAGGGTTGGGACAAGCTCTTGTGTGGATGGTTCTGAAAGCCAGAATGATGTTTATAAGTCAAGTAGCTTAACCCTACTCGTTACTTCTACTGTGGTTAATGTTGTCTCAGGGACTGGCCTCCCAGTGGAGTCTGATTGTGAAACCAAGATAATCAGCAGGCCTACTGATCACCAGTGGAGTCTTTTAGTTTAGGAACAATGGAGTCACCAGGTGGAGGGTTTAGGATGTTTCTAAGGGGTACACTATCCACCACAGTGCTCAGGCACTATCACCTTTCAGGAATCTCCTCTAAAACAACAAGCTCCAGCCAGAGATTGACTGGGAGGGCATTTACCAGATATGTCACCTCTGAAAAGAGGATGAGATCTGGAGGCTACCTGGCCCTTTCCAGGCTCTGTCTAAGAGTATGGTGGATATTCAATAATGGAGATTGATCCAAGAAAGGGGTGACTTACTGTCAACCTAACCAGAGTTCTAAGTTTCTGAGGTTTTTTCGAATGTTTAAGGTGAAATGTACTTAGAGTCCCCAGCGGAGTCGCCATTATGTTGGGGTTCCCATGTTTTGGCCAGGTTGACAGAGACCAAAAGATGAGACAACATAGAACCACTTTCAGACCTTAGGATCTAGCCCTCCTAGGTCCAGAGAGGGATCTCTATATATGAATCAAAGTATATGTCTTTGGAGCTCAGATGTTATGATTTTAGGCTAGTTATAGGCTCATGGTTGTTTGTGTTTGGTTGTAGGGAATCAGGAAAAGAAGGACCAATATAAGACAAGGATGGGCAAAGAGGAAGCTTAGGCAGAGACAGATAACTTAGAGAACATCAAAGCCATTGGGCTATGGAGTCAAGAAAGGATTTATTTGTAATCAATGTGCAAGCTTTCATTTGGGCTAGTCATCTAGAGCATTTGGCTCTTAAGGGATGATTGGTGGAATGGGACATTAAGGACAGAAAATGAAAGGAGGAGAACCAACCAACTTTGTCTATAGATCAGGTTAGAGGTCATTTAACTCCAGACCTGCTTGGACAAAATTAGAGGCAAGACAAGGGATCTTGGAAAGGTTAACTGGTCGCGCAAGGATCCTAGTGGACAAGGCTAACACTAATCCCTAGTGTTCCCAAACCTTCCAGCTAAATCCTACCAAGAACATCTGAACATGGACTTCACCAATTCATACATCAGAGAGCAGGAAATATCATCCACTACACTGGTTAAATCAATTGAAATCGACATTCAGATACACATATAAGCATAAAACATTGAGGTAGGGAGAGCAGGAAACATAGGGCACCTATCAAGGGTGAATCCTATATTATACTTTTGTTGCCTACCAGTAGAAATGAAATGAAATGTAGCATGTAATGAGAGCAAGTCAATCACAAATACAGAGAAAGAGGAAACATCACCAGCTGCTTTAGATCAGGATCCAAAGAAACATGCTTGTCATATTAAAAACAACACCAATCAGGTACATCATAGCCCATAGCTTGAACATTCAGCCTAAATACATCTAGTCTCAGTCTATCTTACAATATTACATAGAGAAATTGTCGCAAGAGGAAGATACTTGCGTTCCACTGATATCTCATCAACAACCATTACAATAATATCCTTCTGTGCTTTATAGCAGAAGAGACACAGAAGATCGACTGAGGAGGTAGGTGAATATTAAATGTTACATTAAACCCAAGGATGACTGCAAGGCCGAAACCCATTCTATTTGACATGCTGTATATTTAATCTCTGTCACCTCCCTTGGGAAAGAATGATTTTCTCCAGATATGATCTTGACATTTTAGGCTGCGGTACCTCTGGTGATTTGAACCAAAATAAAATAAACTACTGAAATGTCTGTCTCATAAATGTTTTGGTTTCTTCGAACTGTTGTTAGGGTGGGAAACTCCTTCAGGGACACGGTGCATAATAAAGACTGTATGGGCGCCCTGTCCTTTATGGGGAAAAACATTATGCTGACAAATACACCCTGATATTACCTCTTACTGATGTTCAGGACCTCCAGATCGATCCTCGGGGTCTTCAAAATGATGCTTCGCCTCCTTAAATTTCTGATTTAGGGCTTAAGATCTTCGTTGATGTGCCCTAATCCCTCTGCTCTGTACTGAAATTCTTTGCTGCTTCATTACTGCCCCTGTCGAGTTAGCTCGAGCTTTAAATGGCGCTGGCAGGATTTCCGGCATTTGAACTCCGCTTTTCTTTAATGCAAGTCCTGACAGCCCCATTCCTTGACTCTCTCATGATGGTACTAGTTCATTGGATTTGATCTTGTGTGCGCTGCTCGCCATTGAGATAGTACACTAAACAGCGGCGGTTTTCTTCCTCTAGAAACCCTGCAACATAGCAAACCTGTGAAGAAACAATGGACGGAGCAATGGATGCAGTGTGGATGGAGGAAATGGTCATGCAGATGGAATGGAGGGGAAAAATTGTAGGGAAAATGGTTAAAAATCGCTCTGGTAAGGTTGGCGGACGTTGCAGAATGAAAAACGCATGAAAAACATTAAAAACCACGAAAACGGGACATTATATGTGTTGGAATGGTTGAATGGTACGGGATATGCACGTGGGGCGATGTGGCGTACGGACAGCCAAGTGGAAAGATGACGTGGGGACCTAGGCGACAGTGGAAAGGTCAAAAATGCATGGACAGGTCTGGACCATCGATCGGGCTAAGATCAACGGTGGAGGGCGACGGATGGTGGGCCGGAACAAGAGCTATCGCGTGCGCGATTTCATTAAATATCGTGCATCTCTGGTGATCGGGAGCCGTCGGATGGAGCTTTCGAGATCTAACGACTGACATGGATTTCGCTGGGCGTCCTGAGCAAGAAGTTAATGTGGGAAATGAAGGTGGTTTTTCCCCCGTACAGAGGACACGTGGCGATCGGCTAGTGGAATCGCTGGCTCTCCGGGGAAAACCGCCTGTTGTAGATGGGTGGTGCGGAATTTACTGGCGGGTTTATGAAAACAACTTGTGGAGTGGGGACCACCATTTTAGGCGCGCTCCGTGCTGTTAGATCTGGGACGGATCAATGGTGGAAAATGCACCTGAAGCGCTCTGGCTATGAACCGTCGATCCGCGGATTTAAACGGATGGTGGAGATGAACTGCGGGGGGCCAAGGTGTATGAGCACGGGAATTTTGGAGCGACCCCCCGTAGTAAATAACAACCGTTCGATCGGGTCGTCCCATATCCTGAGGAGTCAAATATGGGGCCACCATGGTCTGACCATACAGATAGAATAAAGCCCCCCGTAGGGGAAACGCCTAGGTCACGACGCAGGGTTCTATGGAAGGAAAAGGGCGCGGGGCTATCAGAAGAAGGGCTAAGACCCAAAAACATAAAATTTATCATTTTAATTCATTTTTAATGCGTTTTGGGGGCAATCAAAGGGTAACGGTAGGGGAGATGGAGGGGAAAACTAGGGAAATGAGGGAGATGGGGAAATTTAAAGGGGATTTTGGGGGATTTAGGCATAGACAAGGGGAATCTTGGGGGGGAAGAAAGGGAATTCGGATAAAGGGAAAAGAAGGGGAATTGATGTATTTCGCAGGGGTAAAGGAGGGAATAATAGGCCCTTTTTGAGCAATGTACTAGCAGAGAGGATTTGTATTAGGCACAAAAATTGAGAGACTTCAAGGAAGATGGGTTTTCAGGGGAAAGGCATTCCGTGAAGGCTCAAAACAATCTAGCCCCCAACTAGCTTGCCAAGAATTTCATAGGGGGGCTAACATCACATACAGGGACATGATATAAAACCCAGTAACGGCCCACATGGAGATTATCGACAATCTGAGAAAGCATCCAAATATGCCCGAGGCATCTATAAGAAAGTGAAATAGCAGTATGTAGAATAGTAAAGCAATAGATAGAGTACCGACGTCCATTGTTCCAAATACAAATTAAAGTACCCAAAATCCTTGAACAGAGAAAAACGCTAATCATGTGAGGAGTGTGATATGTCCCAAATATAAAAATACCATGAGACCATATCAATAAACCAGCAACATAGACCAGCATCGCTAGTTTTGAAGGCAGAGTGATAAACATTAATCATTTTTTTTTCACAACAGAAAAAACGTTGTTTTGAATATATTATATGAAGTAAAACAATCCATGAAGTCATTACATTTTCACATCTGAAGGTTGGAACCCAAATATCCATCGAGAAAAGTGGAAGTCCCACCCCAGACAGTGATAGAAAAATACCCCATGTCACATACAGGGACTTGATATAAAACCCAGTAACGGTCCACATGGAGATTATCGACAAATCTGAGAAAACATCCAAATATGCCCAAGGCATATATAAGAAAGTGAAATAGCAGTATGTAGAATAGTAAAACAACAGATAGAGTACCGACGTCCATTGTTCCAAATGCAAATTAAAGTACCGAAAATCCTTGAACATAGAAAAACGCTAATCATGTGAGGAGTGTGATATGTCCCAAATATAAAAATACCATGAGACGATATCAATAAACCAACATCATAGACCAACATTGCTAGTTTTGAAGGCAGAGTGATAAACATTAATCATTTTTTTTTCACAAGAGAAAAAATGTTGTTTTGAATATATTATATGAAGTAAAACAGTCCATGAAGTCATTACATTTTCACATCTGAAGATTGGAACCCAAATATCCATCCAGAAATGTGGAAGTCCCACCCTAGGAAGTGATAGAAAAATACCCCATGTCACATACAGGGACTTGATATAAAACCCAGTAACGTTCCACATGGAGATTATCGACAATCTAAGAAAGCATCCAAATATGCCCGAGGCATCTATAAGAAAGTGAAATAGCAGTATGTAGAATAGTAAAGCAACAGATAGAGTACCGACGTCCATTGTTCCAAATACAAATTAAAGTACCCAAAATCCTTGAAGGCTCAAAACAATCTAGCCCCCAGCTAGCTTGCCAAGAATTTCATAGGGGGGCTAACATCACATACAGGGACATGATATAAAACCCAGTAACAGTCCACATGGAGATTATCGACAATCTGAGAAAGCATCCAAATATTCCCAAGGCATCTATAAGAAAGTGAAATAGCAGTATGTAGAATAGTAAAGCAACAGATAGAGTACCGATGTCCATTGTTCCAAATACAAATTAAAGTACCCAAAATCCTTGAACAGAGAAAAACGATAATCATGTGAGGAGTGTGATATGTCCAAAATATAAAAAGGCCATCAGACCATATCAATAAACCAGCAACATAGACCAGCATCGCTAGTTTTGAAGGCAGAGTGATAAACATTAATCATTTTTTTTTCACAAGAGAAAAAACGTTGTTTTGAATATAATATATGAAGTAAAACAGTCCATGAAGTCATTACATTTTCACATCTGAAGATTGGAACCCAAATATCCATCCAGAAAAGTGGAAGTCCCACCCCAAACAATGATAGAAAAATACCCCATGTCACATACAGGGACATGATATAAAACCCAGTAACGGTCCACATGGAGATTATCGACAAATCTGAGAAAGCATCCAAATATGCCCGAGGCATCTATAAGAAAGTGAAATAGTAGTATGTAGAATAGTAAAGCAATAGATAGAGTATCGACGTCCATTGTTCCAATTCTGACGCAATGTGGTTCAACGTTTTGGACGTCGGCATTTATTTACTTCTGCAATTGCAAAGCAAAAGCAGTTTCAAAGGCTACCTAGCTAATCTTCAGGCTCCGTCTGTAGTTTATAAAATAAACAATAGTAACAATGAAATTATTCAGGTCCCCAGTGGAGTCGCCACTATGTTATCACTCAGATTTTCCTTGAAGTTGTTGAAAGAGGAAAGGGGTCCGAGGTAACCACAAACCAATCTTTTAGGTACAGAATCTAGCCAATTTGCACCCAAAGAGGGCTCTCTCTATAAAATTTAGCTTTGTTTTAGAAAATTTAGGCTAGTTATAAAGTCCAGGGGTTTTATTTGAATTTGGGTGGTGGAATTCGATAGCTAAGGGCAAGATTGAGTAATTCAGGCCATTGGGCAATGGAGTAAAAAAAAATGGCTTCACTGGATTAAGTTTATCAACGAAAGATGGTTTACAGGGCAAGATAGTCAAACATGGAAACAATTATAAATCTTAAAAGAATGAAATGGATTTAAAATGGATGAAAGGAAATTAAGAATCTTTCAACACATTCAAAGAGAGAAAAATGAGTGATTATCAATAAAGAGCATTTAAGTATTCTTTACTAAATAATCAAAATGCTTAAACTAGTAAAACAGGAGCAATTAAGAATTCATTGTTTATAACTAGTTTAGAAGAAAAAATTTAGAATAATAATGATTAAAACCAGATTACACTTAAGTACCTTCTGATTTACTCCTTTTCATTAATTATTCAGAAATGAAACACAGTGATATAATAAACAGATATAAAAACTTAAAACACAGGATAGAAATGACTTATTGATCCGTAGTTTGACACATGAATCCTGTAAAAAGTCTCTAGCATCAATTCATCATCCAACAAGCCACAAAGAAATTTCTCCAACAACACTTTATTCTGAAAAAGTCAATGTTACTGCAAAGTATATGAATCCACACTTACTACTCCAATTGATGGAGTATTTATACAAAAAATCATACAAAATATCTCATAACAAATTGAGATATTATCTAGGATAACTAATAAGTATTTTACAAAAATATAGAGACAGATGGTCTCGTAGATAAGAAAAAAGATAACTGATGTTGTGCTGTTTCCTTCTTTTAAGAATGTGCTGGAGGCAGGCCCTATATCTTGGCTTGCTGTTGTCCTCTTCAGTAATTCTATGTTGATTATTTCGTTTCACTGATACTCTTTAACTGCTCTGATACTCTTTGACCTTTGTTCATCCTTTTATCCTTTTTATCATGATATACTGTGGTAAATAGGCAAAAATTTATGTAAGGATAATTTTTTACAAAAATTCCATCATTTCTTCCCACCATTGAACTTCTGGCACTCTGGTCCTTTGCAACTTTCTTAGTGTTTCATCAGCCTCAGTATATCTGAAGAAATTAGGCTGATTTGGGAACAAATGATTTACTTCATGCTCAAGATAAAATAAATTCTCCAATTTGTCATGAAGGTTTTTCCCTGTAGGCAATGCTGCTGTTGATGAACTAGTTGAAGAACTAGCTTGATTATCAGCATATTTGTTCAATTTTTCATCATAACTATCAAGGTCCATTAGCTTATCTTCTACAACTATAGGACTGGGCAATCCTCTATTTAACAAAATATTCAATCTTTCTCTGAAGGCAATGATTTCTTCTTGCATATCTGAGCACCTTCGTTCTAAATTCTGTACCAGAGTTCTTTTAGTAAAAACTCTATTTATTTCCAGAATTGTTCCGGTCCTGTCCTGAATACCAATTTCTGCAAGTTGATTCTTAGTCTGAGTATTCAAAAAATGTATAAGTCTATTGGCCTCTTCTGGCATATTTCCCAACTCTTGTCTTGATCTCTCAATCTCATCCAGAGCCAATTTAACTAAGTTATTATGTTCATCCATTATTTGAATTGAGGACCAAACATCCTTTATTGATTGAATGATACTATCCCAAAGAATTTCATTTATTTCTTTTAAAGGTTTCTCCAATGTGAGATCCTTTTCCAATGCTTTGACTGTTTTTTCTAATTTGTTCACTTCTCTTGTTTTATCAGCAACACTCATTTTTGAAAGATCATATTTATGTTCTAGAGTGGCCAATTGTTCCTTTTTTTTGTGAAGCTTTATGGCCTGAAGTTTCATATCTTCCATTGACTTTGTTAATTCATCAATGTTAAAATTTGCAGTGTTGCTCTGTGACAATTCTGATGGTTGACCTGTTGTTGTTGTACCTGTCACTACTCCTGCTGTAGATACTGGAATATTTTCCTGCTTATCTTTTAATGCATTCTCAAGCTCTTTTTCAGTTGCAGCAAGTTTCTCATTCAATTTTAAGAGCAAATCCATTAGTTCTTCCTCATAATTTTGTTTGATGATTTCTGCAGTCTGTGGATGTCTTGAGGCCGGTAACTTTAATTGTTTTCTCAGAGCTACAATATTATCATCTTTTCTCTTGATCAAAGCTTCAATACCTTTCACATCTTTAGGATTATGACCCAAACCAATGATTATTTCCTCTAAATTTTTTATTCTATTATCCTTAGCCTGGGAGGAGGCTTTTTTAAGCTGCAACTGTGTATTAGTATTATCCAAAGAATCCTGCAACTTATGGGTCATCATTGATTTATCCATCAGAGTAGAATAAATCATCTCACCTGTTTTCTTGTGTAGCTCAATTTGATCTAAAGGATGGATATCCTTTGCTAAGACTTCAAAATTAGTCCTAACATAATCTGCAGCTGTCTGAGGCTGCTGCACCTTGGGCTTCAAATGGCTCATTAACATCTTACCCTGTTGGATGTCATAAGCTGACATCAATCTTTCTTGATTTTTCGGAGCCATCTTCAAATATTGGTTGTACACTTGAAGTATAAGTGGATCGTTCCTGGCCTTTATATTGATGAATGTTCTTTTGATGTCCCAGGCAGTTTTTACTGGAGGTTTGAAAGAAGATATTTCTGCACTTTGTTGCCTCTGTATTTCCTGTTTTTTAAAATTAGTGGATGTCCCACTACCTGTACCTGTTTGCTGACTGTCTTCTCTTCCCTGGCTGTCAGGGATTTCCTGAAATGATTCATCTTCTGGAAGGGGAGTTAATTTTTTCCTTTTAACATCTTGCTATTCAGAAGAGCCACCAATAGGAGTAGTTGTTTCAGCCTCTCTCTTTTTTCCCTTTTCTATATTCAGAGGAGTTTGTAAAATAGAAATTTCTAGCTCACTGATCCGAGTAGGAGGAATTTGTCCTTGACCTTCTTCTTTAGAATTCTCTGGTTGCTTTGTCATTATGAATTTTTCAATTATTTGTATATCAGGCTCCTTTTATTTTCCTTTAGATTCTACTGCTACTGTACTAATCTCCTACAAATTTTGTTGTAAAGTCCTGGCTGAAGAAGATCCCTGCACCTATCCAAAAGATTCTAGGTCAAGTATATTTTCAAGATCTTTCATTACATTTTCAACATTGACCTGCTCACTATATTTTTCAACCAATGTCCCTTCTGTCCATTCATCCATATTAGCATATTGTTCTATTTCTAGGATTCTTTGATGGATGTATGGTGACAGTTTATTTTTCATTCTTCTATCACAGATAAAGTTGTTTGGATCATAAGGCACCTAGTAGAAACTCTTTTGTAGTATGAGATAGTCTTCTAAAATCCTTTAGTCTTCCTTTCCAGCTTCCCTAGAGTTACAAATGAAGGGACCTAATTGGCTCTTGATCCTGAGTTGAGCCTTTTTCTTTGCATTGCAAAAATGAATTATATCTGAATTATTCATCTGCCTGAAATATTATAATGCAAAGAGTCTCATTGGGACATACTTGGGTAGTTTGAATGGGCATAATTCACATCCATATATCTTGATCTCTGTGTAGTTTTTATATAGGTACTAGTCACCTATCTTGTATTGCTTTGAGAGCTGAAGGATTTTCTTGATTTCATTGTTAATTCTAGGAGGAGAGACTCCTGTCAACAAGGTAGTTGCAGGATGAAAAAAAAGGTAGAAAAACTCAGTATAGGAATAAGGAGAATCAGAGGAATTGTGAGTAATGGTAGACCAAAAGATGACTGACCTAGGATTCCCTTTGGCATCAAGTTTCTTAACATAAAAAGGGAAATTTTCTCACTGAAAGTAAATCATGAGATGATATATGACAGAAGAATACTTAAATACTCTCTCATTCTAAAATCTCATGAACTGATCATGGATTTTGTCAGCAATATAAGATGCAAAATCGTACTTGACAGCAGGAGGTTGTCCAGGGGTAAAAATGGATAACAAGACTAGGGTTAACTGATCAACATACTCACTAGTATTGAAGCCCATTATGGAAGATATCATGTTTAAAATAAGTCTACCCTCATTAGTAAAGAAAGTATAACCATAAGGGGGGGGGTTTTTAGGCTGATGCTCTGGTAACATGAAGGTTTTGCATAGGCGGTTTAACTCTTCATGGGATAACTTAGTAGATTTCTCAAGTAATTTAGCCATGGACAGGGGAGTGAGAACTTGACCAGGTTGGAATTTTAGCATTTCATTTATGGATTGAGCAGTTATTGGGAAAAGGACATTTTGACTTGGGGATAAAACTGCTCGTTGGTTGGGATCATAATTTGCGTAGCAATAATGGATTAACTCAAGAAAAATATGGACTGAGGGGAGAAGGTACATAGGAAGATTTGATTCCAAAAGTCCAAAGATGTCAGAACCATTCAAATAATTGTCTCTGCAGCGGCAAAATATTCGAAGAGGATTCTCACTGAGAAGCAAGTCCTTAATTTGAAAATCCATATTGGCTAAAGGAAAATAATCCAAGTCCTTGTGAGGGGCATTGATGGGCACGACATTCAGAGCTACAGGAACTTCCATTTTTGGTTCTTGTGGATTCAGAAATGGAATTTTGGGGTTTTTCTAGAAAAGGGCCACAATTACTAGTTTTGGGAAGATAATTGCAGTTCTGGGAACGAAAAAGACCAAAATGAACTTCTTTTTAGACCTTAGTGCAGAATTAAAACTAAAACCAAGATTTTTTACAGAGTTTAACGGGAAATTGGAATAAATACCTATTTACGGGAAGTGAAACGTGTTTAAACAGGCGCTGGTTATGACAGAAGAACCCTGAAATACTCGGCTTCAATTCTCTTCAGCAAGGTAACCGTCAACAAGCGTTAACAGTTGGTTTTTGAATTTTGTTGCATGGAAGACTGGCTATCGCACGGAACAATGAAAATGATGCAGACGCAATTTGTTTTATTTACAAAGTCAAAAGGGTGGTGGGTTTTGATTGATGACGTCAGCATGTACGATGGTTTCGTCACAGAGGGATGGGAGCAGATCTTTGTTTGGGCCGCTTGCGCATGTGTTAGCCACCTATATTTTTCCTATCATGTCAGCTGGTGACTAAATATTTTTGCAGCCTTCAAGAAACAAATTCAGTCCTGAAATTGTTGGTGCTGAAGTCTTTTGGTGAAACTCATGTTGCTGGTTAAATCTTCATATCTGTTTCCTTCTCCGAACTTCTGATATCCTACTAGAATTCAAGTCAAATACTGCTCCATTCCCCTTTTTCCCTCCCTTTTCTTCCAACTTACCTCATTCTCCATTTTCCTTTATTCCTAAAAACCCCACAAAATATATGTTTTCCCTTTATTCCTTCATAAAATCCATCCCCTAAGGTTAAAAACTCACTTTTTGACCTTATTCGAACCTTGATTTCCCCTTTGGAAACATTGGAAAATTTTATAAAATGCACATTCTATATGATGTTAAGGTTTTAGCCCTCTCAAGCTAAGCCCCCGGCCGTTTTCCTCCATATACCCGAGCGCCAAGGACCAACTGCTCAGTCCTTAAGCGCTAAACCGAAAACACAACCTTTCTTCATCTATTTTCCTCTGAAAAACCCAAAAAACCCATTTTTATAAAGTATAACGGGAAATATTTAAAATCACATGTTTGGGTGTCGCGATGAACCTAGGCCATCGATCTGCTCCCCATATCCGATGGAGCGGAGCATGCCTCACCTGGTGGACAACCCTTCCTCCGCGCTATTTTCCAGAAAACCGCCAGTTTCCATTCCGCACCACCTTCCAATCCAAGGTGGTTTTCCCCCGTCGGCTAGCGATTCCATACGCTGGTCGATGCGTGTCCCCAAACTGTTCCAAAACCGCCGCACCGCCAAATCATTTCGCGCATTAATCTTCGTACCATAGCCTCGCAGCAGAATCCAACTCCACCGTCCGATCTGGGCCCTTCCATCCGACGGTTGCCGATCACTTCACCTGCTCAACCTTTAACGGACATGCGCGCCCGTTAACTCACCCACCACGCAGCCAAGATTCAATCTCCGCCGTTGATCTCTGCAGATCGACGACTCACGTTCATTTCCCTGATTCCATCGCCCGGTCAAACTCCTTCTCGCCGAATCTCTGTTGCCCGATCTCCACCGTCGATCTCTGCAGATCAACGGTCCAGATTTAATTTCTTTGCAACTCTTTTCCATGACCTCTCAGATTTGATCTCAGGCATTGGATGATTCCATCCAATGGCCCGCGTTCCTCCGCACATTCCCCAAAGTAGATTGACCTATAAATTAGATTTTTTACGTGTTTTTTGTATTTTGCAGGTTTAGGGTCATTTGTTCGTGTTTGTAACGGAAATTTCAGACCAGGAGGGTGACGACTCTCTAGGTTTAAATTTCTCCAAGGGAATCACTCGCAGAGTCAGTTTCATGTCTCATCAATGTTTCCACAAAGCATTGATGCCTTTTCCGGTCTGCGCAGCCCTACACAACGAAGAAACCGTGAAAATAAACACAGAGAAAGAGTATCAGAGATTGAAGACCAGAAATGAACCAGAACAGCAGATTAGTGGAAGGATTTGTGGGGGATTAAGGCTAAGACAGTTATCAAACGCCTAATCCCCAGATATAAAACAAAGATTAAGAAAAATCTAAAGTGTTTTATCAGAAAAACCCTCCACTGCCACAAATGGAGGCGAATTGATTCCTCCCAGCGACTACAACGCCACCTGTGCCTCAAAGGATTCAATCAAGAACCGAATTTATCGATCAAAGTCAGGTATTTTTCCTCGACACAGCCAAAGGAGTTATTTCTGCCAGGAAATTAATGACAGAATGTCGGAAGAGCAACCCTATTTGATACACAGAGCCTCAAAAGTCTAATAAAGTTCCCACCGAGCTAAATTCATGAGTGTAAATCATTTAATACAGAGGAACACCTGTATAGTTCTTCGTTGAGCCCTTCGATGGCCAAGAAGACATTAATATCTGTATTAATTGGTTTTTGAGATCTTTTCATCAGATCTCAACTCGTCATCTTGCTATAAATACTTCAGTGGAAGATGAGTGAGGGGTTGGATTGGTTGGTTGTTAATGTAAATTGCTGAAGCATTGTAATTGTCACTGAGCTGAAAACTCTTGATTGTAGATAGGATTTCATTGGCTCTTGGAGCTCTGCTTATAACAGATAGGTTAGGTTGTGAAGAGAGATGGATTAAAACACTGGATCTGAAGATTGTAACTGGTTTGAAGCATCAATACAAGCTGATTTATGGGATCTTGGTCTATGCTGATGGTGATGTTATTCTCATTGTAACTTGTATTTTGTTTCTGTTTTCAATTTGTTTCATTTTCCACTATAAAGAACAGTTTAAACAGGGTTAGGACCTACTGTATATCAGTAACCTTCTCTGGCTGAAAAACCTTTATTTAAATGTTTTCTCTCAACTGTGTTATTTGAAAATGATTTAATTCAGTTGAAGTACAGGGATGTTGGTGTTCCCTCGTCTTATTGTCTTAGCTTAATGTTATTTTTAAATGTTACTTTCAATATATGTTGTGTGAAGATGAACTGAGGAAATTAAGGTTAGCCCTGAGTCCCTTTCTTATTTTCTCAACTATTTGATTGTTTCTCTTAGGATGTGTTAAAATCTGACTAGTTTCGAAGTACTTATCAGATCTTAGACCATCCTGTGTTATCTTTGTGTTTTCCTTTTGTTTTTATATGTTTTCTATCAGAAGTGTATCAAAGGCTGGATAGTTTCAAAGCACTTACCAGATCCTATTTTTCTTCTATGTTTTTCTCAAGTGCCTGGTCAAAGCCTGGCTAGTTTCAAAGTACTTACCAGATCCTGGGCTGCTCTTTGTTCTGCATCTGTCATTTCCCTTTCTTATTGTATCACTCCATTCCATAAATCAAACTTTAAAGAGATCCTTAGGCATAGATGACTTGCCCCATAGACCACTCTTGAACCTGAATGTTTCAATTAAATCCTCTTATGACTCCATAGCCCAATGGACTGAAAATCTGCCATCATCTTTCTTCTTGACCAAAGCTTATTCTGTCTGCTTGCAACTTCTCACTTTTGAACCTATTTGCATATAGATCTTTTCGCCTCAGAAAAAAACTATGTTCAACCATCCAAAAAACCAAACAAACCCTTGGACCTCATAACTAGCCTAATATCATTACCCTAAACTTCAAAGACAAATCCATCTTTGTATATATTGGAGAGATCCCTCTCCGGATTCAGGAGGGCTAGATCCTAGAATCCCAAATTTGGTTGAAATGATGTTAACTCTGTGATCGAACATTTTCCAATCTTTCTTATTATAGATACCTAACATTTCTGGCGACTCCACTGGGGAATCGAACCCAAAATCTTCTACATTCAAAACTATTCATAAAGAAGCTTGGGATAAGGCTCATACATCACTTGCTTTATTAACCAGCTAAAGCCACCAAGACCTAACATTTCTGTCAACTCCACTGGGGACACCTTTTCCCTAATCTTATAAAACTTTGAGAGTTAAAAGCAGCCTTTTCAAGCACTACCTAGAAATGGTAATCATGATGAAACTTGTTTGAATCAGTGACAAACTAGGTTAGTTCTAGGATTCTCTTAAGTTCTTATCCAACCTTGGAAAATCAGCTGGCTTAGCCATAAGTGTAGATGAAATGGTAATCATGATGAAACTTGTTTGAATCAGTGACAAACTAGGTGAACCCTAAGATTCTTATAAGCTTTTATCTAACCTTGAAAAATCAGTTGGCTTAGCCATAAGAGTAGACTGTCTTTGTCTCATAACCGTAGCTAAGTTTTGAAGCAAAGTTAGGACATTCTTGCAAACCACAAATAAAAATAATTCAAAAAATACCAAAAAGGATTTCAGATTGGTAGTAAAACACTTGCTCTTACATTTCATTTACCATTGGATGTGTTTTACTTCATACTCTTAGACAGAGTCTGGAAAGGGCCAGGTAGCCTCCGGATCTCATCCTCTTTTAGAGGTGACATATCTGGTGAATGCCCTCCCAGTCAATCTCTGGTTAGAGTTTGTTGTGTTTTGGGATACCCTTCGAAGGGACGTTTCACAAACACTGTGGTGGACAGTGTACTTCTTTGGACACACTCTAAACTTTCCACCTGGCGACTCCACAATCCTAAACAGACCTTAAGATTCCACTGGGAAGAACCCTCATCATTATAATATCCTTCAAACTCAGTTAGAAGGCTGTAGGATTAAAATTGTGAAAACAGATTAGTTAACCCCTCAAAGATTGTCATATCTGGTTGAACTTTTCTTGTTTATTTGGGTCTAAAAACATAGCATAGTGGCTCCTAGAAAGATTCACACTAGAGCCCATCCTGACCCTGATCCACCTGAGATAGTTGATAACCCAGAAATTATCCTTAGGAAGTCTCCTAAGATAGAATCCTCAACTATTTTCAGATCTCACATAAGATCCAATTCAGTCCCTGAAAATATTTCAGCTCTGCAACAATCACAAAATGACTTATTGAACCCATTTAGGACTAGGTCATTTGGTGATTTAGATCAGTTAGATTCTGAGTCTTCACATTCATCTCCGGAAACAAGTGAACACCTTGGGAATAGAGAATCAACACCTCCTGATTTACATTTTCTTCTTAACTTAGGTGTCTCTCATCCAAGATCAGCTCAACAATCTACTGCTGTTCCATCCACTTCTGTTCATCCTTCATCCACTGTTCAAACCACTTCATTTCAGCCCACCCCACCTCTTGTCAATCCACCCCCACCACCTATCATGGCAGCATGGTATGCTCCCTTAGTCCTTCCTGTACCATTAGTCAATCTTCCACAGGACTATCAGTCCAAAATCCCATTGTATGATGCTAGCAATGCTATAACTGCATCACAACATGTGGATAAGATGAATGACTACTTTGACAGAAATGAAATTGATGATGATTCTGTCAAACTTAGACTATTTTCTCAAAGTCTGGGGGGAGAAGCAAGAAAATGGTTTAAAGGCTTAGCCCCCCATAGTATTAATGATCTTCAAGGTTTCCATCAAACATTCTTAAACAAATGGGAAGTGAGGAAGAATCCTCTCCAAGTTCTTGTTGACTATAACAATCTCCATAGGAACCCCGGGGAAAGCATACATGCTTATTGTACTAGATTTAATAGTGTGTATAATGCGCTTTCGCCAGAATTAAAACCTCCACAAGGTTCAGCTTTAAACAAATTTCCTGAAGGGTTTGATGTTGATATGACCTATTCGTTAAGAGAGAGAGATTTTGCAACCCTTGAAGATATGCAAAGAGGTGCTCTCTCTGTGGAAGTAAACTTAATGGAGAAAAGAGCAAGGATGAAGAAAGAGAAGAGAGTATCCTTTGGGGAGGAATCCACACCTTCCACTTCAAACTCAAAGATGGAAATAATGATGGAAGAAATAATGAAGAAAATGAACATTCTTGAGAGAGCACAAGCAAGTCAAAATCAAACTGCTCCTCAAAACAGAAACCAGAATCAGAATTTAAGAAGAAATCAACCTCCAAATAGACCTAGGGAAGATGATCAGCAGATCACTCCTCCCTTTCACCAAAACTATGTAAGTGAGGTTGACGAAACGGATCAAATAACAGAGGAGGATGATATAAACTTATTTGGGGTAGATGATGATAGCTTTGAGGTTCATTATGATAGAAAAGAGGGTCTTTACACACTTTATGATGACAAAAAGGATGATAATCAAAATTGTTGTAAAGACATGGAAAATGCCATGACTGAACCTTCAAAGGAATATGAACTTAGAAGAATATCGAGTCAAAAAACCCCCAACACCAAAACCTCTGACAAACCTTCTCAAAATAGCACTGCAACCAAGCCTAAAACAATCAAACAAAAGGATAAAACAGTGGCTGATAATTCTGGTAAAGGTAAAGAGAAAGACACTCAAAATCTTGAAAAACGGAGTGCAAACATCAGTAGTACTAACACTTCAGCTAGTACTCCTTTTTAAACCATGTGTCAACTGTAGATAAAACAAATCAGCAAGCTGTTGTTGCTGATAAAGTGGTAATAAACAAGGCTGAAACCAGCACCTTAAAAAATCAAATTCCTTTCAGTATGGAACAGGAAATCTCAAAGATCAAAATTTCTGTTCCCTTGACTGAGTTAGCTGCCCATCATGTATTTAAAACCCAAATTTTGAAGGCTTTAAACATAGAGGAAAACGAGGATACTCTCAGTCTTAATGATGACCAACCAGAGCTTATTTTTGGTCCCAAGATTGAAGGTAAATTTCAAGAGGGGCCTGTCCCTCCCTTTTATGTAAGTTTGAACATTCATGAAAAAATTCTACACAATGTTATGCATGACTCAGGCGCTTCCCATAATTTAATGCCAAAAGCTGTAATGGAAAGCCTGGGTCTTGAAATTACCAGACCTTACAAAGACCTGTACTCCTTTGACTCAAGCAGAGTTAAATGTCTAGGATTGATAAAAGACCTCTGTGTTAATTTAGCCCAAATTCCAGCCAAGTGTTTGGTCATGGATGTTGTTGTGGCTGATGTACCCCCAAAGTATGGAATGCTTTTATCAAGATCTTGGGCGGCTAAGTTACAAGGAACTATGCATATGGACATGACCTATGCGACTATCCCTGTTTTCAATCAGACCAGAAGACTTTACAGGGAGTCTCATATGCAATACATAGTGACAAGTCAAGACAGACCTCAAAACTCCCCTCGGTATTCTATGAATACAGGCCTTGATTCTTTTATCATGTTTAATGATGAAACACTCCCTGAAAAAATCGTTTTAATGGGATCATTGGCTGAAACGGAGGAAGAGGAACACAACGCTAAACTGTCAAAACAGTTTACTGTATCTGAAAATCCTAGCAAACAAAACACAGGTCTTGAACTACAAATCATCAATCCATTAAACTTAAATCTTGACAGTCAAGAGACCAATCCTCAACCCGATAAAAAACTTGAGGATTCGAATCATACAAAGGACATTCACCAAACTGATAAAACTGAAAATGATCCTCTTTGGAGTATGTATTTTGATGGGTCATGCACTAAAACTAATGCTGGTGCAGGGGTCTGGATTACTAACACTGAAAACAATCATACAGAATGTATTTCATGTAAATTGAAATTTCAATGTTCCAACAACATAGCAGAATACAAATCCCTTCTCTTAGGCTTGCATCTCTTGAAGAAATTAGGAGCCAGAAGAATTAACGTGTATGGGGATTCTGAGTTAATCATTAGGCAAGTCAATGGGGAGTATAATGCAAATCATCCCAGACTTAGGGCCTATAGGAATGATGTCATGGATCTGTTAAAAACATTTGAGGAATCCAACCTAAGTTTTGTCCTAAGGAAAAGAAATCTTATGGCCCACAATTTGGCCTATGCTGCTAGAACTTGCCCAATACTATATGATGACACATCTCAGATAAAATTCAGACCATCTGTCCCGGATAACAAGAAATATTGGCAGGTGTTTGATGGAGATAAACAAATAGAAGACTTCATACAATTCAGAAATGAGTTTGAACTCCACAGCTCAGATTCAGACTATGATACAGACTGCAGTGAAGAAAATTTTCTTGGTGAAGAAGAACCTTCTCCTGAGCTTGTAGATATTAACCTTCAGACTAGAAAACTTAGAAACCAAACAGAATTGAGTGTAGAATCTGAAACAGAGGAGTTGGAAACTCTGCATTCTAAAGATAAAAGTTTGCCCAAGGGTTTGGCCCCTCTAGAAGAATTGTTTGATTTTAATGATGTGGCCAATAAACCTAAACTGGAACCTGTAGAAACTGAAGTGGAGGAATGCAACATAGGCAGTGAGGAAAAACCGAAGATGGTTAAACTGTCTAAAACCTTCACAGCTCACATTAGACTCAAATATATAGAGCTGTTTAAATAATTTTCCGATGTTTTTGCGTGGAGTTACAAAGATCTTAAATCCTATGACAATGAAATAATACAACACAAAATCCCTCTTAAAGAAAACCAAAAACCATTCAAACAGAAACTGCGTAGAATAAACCCTGTCCAGTTGCCATTGGTTAAGAAGGAAATCATGAAGATGCATGGTGCTGGCATTATTTTCCCTATTAGATATTCTGAGTGGGTATCTAATCTGGTGTCTGTTAGGAAGAAGACTAGAGAAATCAGACTTTGTATAGACTTTAGAGACTTGAACAAAGCTTCATTGAAAGACAACTACCCTTTACCCAAGATGGATCATATTTTATAAAGGGTGGTAGGATCTAGAAGAATTTCTTTGTTGGATGGCTATTCAGGTTATAATCAGATCTTAGTCCACCCTGCTGATCAATTAAAGACAACCTTTACTACACCATGGGGCACTTTCATGTATGTGAAAATGCCTTTTGGTCTAATTAATGCTGGAGCAACCTTTCAAAGATCCATGGACATAGCATTCTCGGAAGAATTGGGCTTCTTCATCATTATCTATCTTGATGATGTCACTGTGTTTTCAAAAACAGATGAAGAGCATTTAGAACATTTGAGGAAAGTTTTCGAGAAATGCAGAAAGTTTGGAATATCTTTAAACCCTAAGAAGACTTTATTTGGTCTCCAAGAAGGCAAACTTCTTGGGCACATTATTTCCGAGGAGGGTATAAAGATAGATCCAAAGAGGATTGAGGCCATATTGCAAATTTCCCATCCTCGAAACATCAAAGAGTTGCAGTCTTTCATTGGAAAGATCAACTTTTTGAGAAGGTTCATCCCCAACTTGGCTGAGCTCCTTAGGAATATCACAAACATGTTAAAGAAGGAGCAACGGGTAATATGGACCTTGAAAGCAAAGACATCCTTTGAGCTGGTGAAACAAGCATTAACCAAAACACCGGTCCTCATAAGTCCTGATTTTTCAAACTCCAATTGAGGTAAGCTCATTAGCAGAACCATACAAACTGCTTTGTCCTTTTACGGAAAAATCCCACAAGGAACAAGATGCCGACCTATTGCATTCTTTGATAAAGCGTTTAGGGATTTTCCTTTGAAAGTATAACATTGTGGAAAAGCAAGCTTTTGCTTTGGTGAGAGCTTTAAAGGGCAGGTATATCCTTCTTTCAACGCACATTATTGCTGCCTGTCCCAAATTCGATTTGTTAAAGACATTCTAACACGGAGACCCAGATGGTAAGATAGGTAAGTGGATTCTTTGTTATTCTTGAATATGATTTAGAAGATAAACCACTAAGCTCATCAAAGGCCAAGGTCTAGCTAAATTAATGGGCGAATCAAATTGTGAAGTTCTTGATATTAATATGATTAATGCTTTGGATGACCAAGAGGAAATCTCAACTCCCATTATTGAAGACCATTTTGTGAATTCCTCTTAGTATGTTGATAATGTTTATGTTTTTCTTAATTTGAATACACCTCTTGGTTTGACAAAAACAAAGGCAAGGTTCTTAAAATTAAAGGCTGTAAACTATTGCATTATAGATAAATGTCTTTATTGGAAAAATGCAAGTGGTTTATTGCTTAAATGTTTGCCTGAGTTTGATGCAGAGAAGTTTAAACACCAGTTCCATGAAGGAGAGTGTGGAGGTCATTTATACTAGAAGGCAACAACCAACAAAATTTTGAGGGCTGGTTTCTATTTGCCTACTCTTTTTCCTGATGTACACAAGATGACCATTACTTGCCATAAATGCCAACTATTCGAGGGCAAAAGAAAACTGTTACCCCTTCCTCTACATCCAATCACTGTTGAAGCTCCTTTTCAACAGTGGGGACTTGACTTCATAGAAGAAGTCCATCCACCATATTTTGCCCAGCATAGGTGGATTCTCACTGCCACAGACTATTTCACTAAGTGGATAGAAGCCATTCCTTGTAGGCAGGACAATGATTCAGTTATCATAAAATTTATATGAGCCCAACATCCTCTCAGTTGTTGTCCTACCAAGATCATCCTAGATAATGGGCAGAATTTGGATCAAGAAAATGGTTGATCTGTCACAAGTATCGAGATAACATTGGGACACTCCACGACCTATTACCCTCACCTTAATGGACTTGAGATGCTGACTGCATCCTTATCAACGCGTCGAAATTGTTGGAAGACAACAAAAAGTCTTGGCATACAAAACTGGTTCATGCACTTTGGGCTGATAGATTGACTTTGAAAAAATCTATTGATATGTCACCTTTTCAGCTGGTGTATGGTACAGATGCAATTTTTCCTAACAGCCTTGGTGTACCAGTTATGAAGTTAATTCAAGAGTTGCCGACTGAAGAAAATGACATAATCAGAAGAATAAATCAAACCATTCATCTTCAGCAAATCAGAGAAGAAGTGTATAACAAATCATTGCAGAAACAAGACAGTATCAAGAAGATATTTGATAGAAGAACAAAGGCTAGCAATTTCAAGATTGGGGACAAAGTTTTGAAGTGGGACTCAAGAAAAGAAGAAAAGGGAAAGCATGGAAAATTTGATCACCTATGGCTTGGCCCTTACTCTATTCATTCAGCTACTGGTAATAATGCTTTTTACTTACAAGAGTTGGATGGAGCACAATTGTTTGGGGGTCCTGTAAATGGCAGGACGCTTAAGCATTACCTCTCTTGATCCATTTTTGTTTTGAAGCCTTTTTGTCTTTTTTCCATTGTAAATATCTCATCCACCATTGCATTCAAAGTTATCAAAAAATCAAAAATACAAAAAAGAGAAAAGAAAGAAAAGAGGGCAGAAATGAAAACAAGAAAGGCAAAGTCCCATGCCAAAAAGAGAAACAAATGCCGAAAGTGTGCAAGCTCAAATGCCACTCCTAAAACACACTTCTAGCTAGTCAAACGGCCTAAACTTGACTAACTAGTTTTCAATTTATTGCTGATAGGGTAGAAAATGTGATTTGCCAAACTGTTCAATATTGGCTTATTAGTAGATAAATTAGGATAGAAATTGAAGGTTCAAATAAACTCAAAATCTGAACCAAAGTTTCCAAATAGATGATGACTCAAAATTGTTTTATTTTCTGGGTCAAACAAAATGTAAATCTGGTTCTAATCAGCTCAAAATCTGAACCAGAAGAGCTCAAAGATAAGGAAAAAACAGAGCTATGAAAAAGATGAAGGAAGTGCTCAACTTTCAGATCTCAAGCCTTCCATTTTTTATTTAAATTTCTTGCAAAATAATGTCTATGTGCAGCTTGTTTTTTATGCCATAGACCACAGCAAGCCAAATAGTTTAATCTTGACTTGGTTGTTTTTGAATTTCTGCTTTAGAATTTAGAGAATGAAAGTCTGTTGGATAGTTTAATCCCAACAGACAGTAGATTAGGTAGAGAAATATCTGAGCTCAACTATTTAATCTGAGTTCAGGGAGAAATAAGGAGTAGCATTAGATTATTTTTTATGGTTTCAAAAGAATAAAATGTTGTGAATAGAGTTTTCCAATCCAAGTGCACTCTGGTGAAGAAAAAATGTTAGATCAGTAGGATTGGGTAGGTAGAAAGTTGTATTGATGAAGTCCATTTATCTTTCATGACTGACCCTATTTTTCAGAAGCAGAGAAAAATCATCCAACAAAAGAAAGCAATCCAAAGGATAAGGCACAAGTCAGCATCCCAGAAAAATCAAGTCTGAATTCTTGATGCCTTCAGGAAGGCACCATCCCCATGTGGAGCCACTGTTAGCCACCCATAAAATTCTGTCATATCAGATGGTGGCTAAATAATGTTGGATAGCCTTCAAGAAACAATTTCATGATTAAAATTGCTGATACTTGAAGACTTTTTGATAATGTCCTATCCTTGGTTAATATTCACTACTGTTTCCATTCAGAACTCAGAAATCCTGTTGATTTCTAAAAACCAAAGTACTTCTGCAAAGGACCCTTTCCCTTTTTTCTTTCCACCACTAACCTCTTTTTCTATTCTCCATTTCCCATGAAAACCCCACAGTTTCATGTTTCTCCCTTTTTCTTTTCATTAAAAACCCTTTTATAAGGTTAAAACCCACTATTTGGACCTTACCGAAAGCCTTTATCTCCTTAAAAAACCATTAAAAACCATAGAAAACACACTTTTTCTATGCGTTGGACTTAAGCCCCTCAGGCTAAGCCCCCCGCCTTTTTCTCTCCATGTGACCCGACGCTGTGACTAAAGCGTTTCCCCTGCGGGGGCTTTGCTCTATCCGTAGGGTCAAACCTTGGTGCCCCTGTAGTTGACTCCTCGGGATGGGTGAAGACTTAATATAATGGCTGCCATTCACTACGGGGGGTTGCTCCAAAAGTCTCGTGTCCATACACCTTGGCCCCCCACAGTTCATCTCCGTTGTCCGATCAAAAACCAATCGACGGAGCAGAACTGTTTCCCGTGGTGGTCCCCGCGCCCGCGTTCATTGTGTGAAAATCGGTGGTTTCATTCCGCACCACCCATCCATAGCCGGCGGTATTTCCCGCGGACCCAGCGATTCCATACGCTGGGTGACGCGTGTCCTCCACCCTGTTTCAAAACCGCCGCATAAGGTCAGTCCCCCGCGCGTTATTCGTCAGACCATAACCGCCCAGCGGAATCGATGATAGCCGTCCGATATGGGCCCGCTGATCCAACGGTTGATGATCGCCCAAGATGCCCGACCTTTAACCAAAGCACCCGCTCGATAACCAAGCCATTGGGAAATCAATCTCCCCCGTCGATCTCTGCAGATCGACGGTCCCCATTCAATTTCCTGATTCCATTGCACAGTCAACGCATCTCCGCCGCTGATTTTTCCACTCGCCCCTAACCGTTGATCACCGCGCAATCAACGGCTCCGATCGCCCCACTCCCCCGCACACCTTCTGATGCATATTTTCCCATAAAACACAACATTTCCTCATTTTTCTTGTATTGTGCAGGTTTAACGTTCTTTCTTGATTAAATGAAGAAATTTCGCGGGACAAGGATGACGATCCTCTGCCTTTCGAATACCTCAAAGAAAGTATCCACAGGGTGCAAATCTACGCTGACAGCAAGGTTTCATGAGCCTCCACTGTCATGCGCCCCTGTTGAACCTGGAAAACAGCAAAGAAATCGCAGAAAAGAGTATCAGATCGCTGAAAATCAGAAAATGAACCAGAAGCAGAGGATTAATGGACAAATGAGTGGGGATTACGGCTAAGACAGTTATCAAAAGCCTAATCCCTGACTCAAAACACAGTTTAAAAGAGAAAACCTAAAAGTGTTTATCAGACATATTGCCTCCACCGCCATATCTGAGGCAAATTGATTCCTCAGCTACCACAGTGCCACCTATTGCCTCAAAACACTCAATCAGGAGCCGAATTTATGGAGCATGATTAGATATTATGCCTCGAAGCAGCCAAAGAAGTTACTTCTGCCTCAGAATTGATTGACAAATATCTACAGAGTAACTCTAATGATGCACAGAGCCTCAAAAGTCAAATGAAGCTCCCACTGATCTTAAATCGTGAGTGTAAATCAGTTAATACAGTGAAACACCTGTATAGTTTCTTCATTTAAGCCTCCCAAGGGCCAAGAAAGACATTAATTCCCGTATTAATTGATTTTGAGATATTTTATCAGATCTCACCTCCTCATTCTTCTATAAATACTTCAGTAGAAAATGAGTGAGCGGTTGGTTGTTAATGTAATTGCTGAAGTATTGTAATCGTAACTGAGCTGAAGGCTCTTGATTGTAGATAGGATTTCACTAGCTCTTGGAGATCTGCTTGTAATAGATAGGTTAGGTTTTCAAAGAAATATGAATTGACACATTGGATTTGAAGATTGTAACCGGTTTGGAGCATTAATATAAGTTGATTTATGGGATCTTGTTCTATGCTGACGGTGATGTTGTTCTTACTGTGACTTGTGTTTTATTTATGTTTCCATTTTGTTTCATTTTCTGCTATAAAGAATAGTTTAAACAGAGTTAGGACCTATTGTATACCAGTAACCTTCTCTGGCTGAGAAATCTTTATTTAGATGTTTTCTTCTATCTGTGTTATTTGGAAATGATCAATTCAGTTTAGGCATATGCATGTTGGAGTTCCCTCATCTTATTGCCTTGACTGAATGTTATTTTTAAATGTTACATTCAATATATTTTGTGTGAAGATGAACTGAGGAAATTAAGGTTAGCCCTGAGTCCCTTTCTTATTTGCTCAACTATTTGATCGTTTCCCTTAGGATGTGTTAAAAGCTGACTAGTTTCAAAGTACTTATCAGATCTTAGGCCATTCTGTGTCATATTTGTGATTGTCCTGAAATCAACCAAGTAAAGAAGATCTAGGAGAGGATTTGTGGTGAGCCCGGCCCGTTAGTCTCTACTCCAAAGGTTGCCTTCAAGTTCCCCTTTGTTTTTCATATGTTTTCTATTGGAAGTGTATCAAAGGCTGGCTAGCTTCAAAGTACTTACCAGATCCTAGTTTACTTCTATGTTTTTCTTAAGTGTATGTCAAAAGCTGATTAGTTTCAAAGTATTTATCAGATCTTAGGCTACTCTTTGTTTTCTGCATCTGTTTATTTCCCTTTCTTGATGTATCACTCCATTCCATAAATGAAACTTTAACGAGATCCTTAGGAATAGATGACTTGCCCCATAGACCACTCTTGAACCTGATTTGCTTCAATTAAATCCTCTTATGACTCCATAGCCCAATGGACCGAAAACCTGCCATCATCTTTCATCTTAGCTAAAGCTTACTCTTGTTGCTCACAACTTTTCACTTTTGAACCTATTTTGCATATAGATCTTTTCACCTCAGACAACAATTATGTTCAACCATCCAAACACAAAACCAAACCCTTGAACTTCATAACTAGCCTAATATCATTACCTTCAGCTTTTCAAAGACAAATCCATCTTTGTACACATTGGAGAGATCCCTCTCCGGATTCAGGAGGGCTAGATCCCAAAATCCCAAAGTTGGTTGAAATGATGTTAACTCTGTGATCGGACTTTTTCCAATCTTGCTTATTACAGAGACCTAACATTTTTGGCAACTCCGCTGGGGATCGAACCCAGAATCTCTTTATAAAACTTTGAGAGTAAAAAGCAGCCTTTTCAAGCACTACCAACAAATGGTAATCATGATGAAACTTGTTTGAATCAGTGACAATCTAGGTTAACCCTAGGATTCTCATAAGACTTTATCTAACCTTGAGAAATCAGCTGGCTTAGCCATAACAATAGGCTGTCTTTGTCTCATAACCGTAGCTAAGTTTTGAAGCAAAGTTAGGACATTCTTGCAAACCACAAATAAAAACAATTCAGAAAATACCAAAAAGAATTTCAGATTGGTTGTAAAACACTTGCCCTTACATTTCACTTACCATTGGATGTGTTTTATTTCATACTCTTAGACAGAGTCTGGAGAGGTCCAGGTACCCTCCGGATCTAATCCTCTTTTAGAGGTGACATATCTAGTGAAATCCCTCCCAATCAATCTCTAGTTAGAGTTTGTTGTGTTTCGGGATACCCTTGAAAAAGGATGTTTCACAAGCACTGTGGTGGATAGTGTATCTCTTTGAAAACACTCTGAAATTTCCACCTGGTGACTCCACAATCCTGAACAGACCTTAAGACTCCACTGGGAAGAACCCTTATCATTATAATATCCTTCAAACTTAGGTAGAGGACTGTGGAATTGAAATTGTGAAAAAAAAATCGATTTGACCTTTCATAGAGGAAATTTGTCATACACAGTTTGAAAAATTTTATTGTTGGTTCTAAAACACTGCTTGTAATTGGCTCCTAGAAAGATTCACACTGGTAAATACGTACAGTCCACGAGATAGTTGATAACCCAGAAAGAATCCTTAGGAAGTCTCCTAAGATAGAATCTTCAACTGTTTTCAGATCATCCCTAAGAGCTAATTCAGTCCTTGAAAATCTTTCAACTCTGCAAAAATCAGAAGCTGACCTATTAAATCCATTTAGAACTAGGTCCCTTGATGATTTAGATCAGTTAGATTCTGAGTCTTCACATTCATCTCCGGAAACAAGTGAACACCTTGGGAATAGAGAATCAATACCTTATGATTTACATTTTCTTTATAATCTAGGTGTCTCTCATCCAAGATCAGCTTAGCAATCTACCGCTATGCCATCCACCTCTGTTCATCCTTCCCCCACTGTTCAAACCACTCCACTTCAGCCCACACCTCCTCTTGTCAACCCACCCCCACCACATATCATGACAACATGGTATGCTCCCTTAGTCCTTCATGTACCATTAGTCAATCTTCCACAGGACTATCAGTCCAAAATTCCATTATATGATGCTAGCAATACTACAACAACATCACAACATGTGGACAAGATGAATGACTACTTTGACAGAAATGAAATCGATGATGATTCTGTCAAACTCAGATTATTTTCTCAGAGTTTAGGGGGAGAAGTAAGAAAATGGTTTAAAGGTTTAGCCCCCCATGGTATTAATGATCTTCAAGGTTTCCATCAAACATTCTTAAACAAATGGGAAGTGAGGAAGAACCCTCTACAAGTTCTTGCTGACTATAACAATCTCCATAGGAACCCAGGGGAAAGTGTACAGGCTTATTGTACCAGATTTAACAGTGTATATAATGCAATTTCCCCAGAACTAAAACCTCCACAAGGTTCAGCTTTAAACAAATTTCTTGAAGGGTTTGATGCTGATATGACCTATTCGTTAAGATAGAGAGATTTTGCAACCCTTGAAGATATGCAAAGAGGTGCTCTCTCTGTGGAAGTAAACTTAATGGAGAAAAGAGCAAGGATGAAGAAAGACAAGAGAGTATCATTTGGGGAGGAATCCATACCTTCCACTTCAAACTCAAAGATGGAAAGAATGATGGAAGAGATGATGAATAAAATGAGCATTCTAGATAGAGCGCAAGAAATTCTAAATCAAAACGCTCCTCAAAACAGAAACCAAAACCAGAATCAGAATGTTAGAAGAAACCAGCCTCTAAACAGACCTAGGGAAGACGATCAACAGATTGCTCCTCCCTTTCATTAAAACTATGTAAGTGAGATTGACGAAACAGATCAAATAACAGAGGAAGATGATATTAATCTATTTGGGGTAGATGATGACGACTTTGAAGTTCATTATGATAAGAAACAAGGTCTTTACACACCATACAACGACAAAAGAGATGATAATGAAGACTATTGTCAAGACATGGAAAATGCCATGACTGAACCTTCAAAGGAATATGAACTTAGAAGTAGATCGATTCAACAAACCCCCAACAACAAAACCTCTAACAAATCTTCTCAAAGGAGCACTGCAACCAAGCCTAGAACGGTCAAACAAAAGGACAAAACAGTGGCTGATAATTCTGGTAAAGGTAAACAAAAAGACACTCAAAATCTTGAAAAACAGAGTGCAAACATCAGTAGTACTAACACTTCAGCTAGTACTCTTCCTTCAACCATTGTGTCAACTGTAGATAAAACAAATCAACAAACTGTTGTTGCTGATAAAGTGGCAGTAAACAAGGCTGAAACCAACACCTTAAAGAACCAAATTCCTTTCAGTCTGGAACAGGAAATCTCAAAAATCAAAATTGTTGTTCCCTTGACGGAGTTAGCTGCCCATCATGTATATAAAACCCAAATTTTGAAGGCTTTAAACATAGAGGAAAATGAGGATACTCTCAATCTTAATGATGACCAACCAGAGCTGATTTTTGGTCCAAAGATTGAAGGTAAATTTCAAGAGGGGCTTGTCCCTCCCTTTTATGTAAGTTTGAAAATTCATGAAAAAATTCTACACAATGCTATGCATGACTCAGGCGCTTCCCATAATTTAATGCCAAAAGCTGTAATGGAAAGCCTGGGTCTAAAAATTACCAGACCTTACAAAGACCTGTACTCCTTTGAATCAAGCAGAGTTAAATGTTTAGGATTGATCAAAGACCTCTGTGTTAATTTAGCCCAAATTCCAGCCAAGTGTTTGGTCATAGATGTTGTTGTGGCTGATGTGCCCCCAAAGTATGGAATGCTTTTATCAAGATCTTGGGGGGCTAAGGTACAAGGTACCATGCAGATGGACATGACCTATGTGACTATCCCTATTTTCAATCAGACTAGAAGACTTTATAGGGAGTCTCATATGCAATACACAGTTACAAGTCAAGACAGACCTCAAAACTCCCCTCTGTATTCTATGAATACAAGCCTTGATTCTTTTATCATGTTTAATGATGAAACACTCCCTGAATATATCACTTTAACAGGATTAATGGCTGAAACGGAGGAAGAGGAACACAACACTGAAGAATCAAAACAGTTTGCTACATTTGAAAACATTGGCAAACAAAACATTGGTTTTGAGTTACATGTCATAAATCCATTTTTGTTAAACCTTGACAGTCTAAAGAGCAATCCTCAATCCGATGAGAAAATTGAGGAATCAAATCATACAGAGGATATTCACCAAACAGATAAAAATGAAGATGATCCTCTCTGGACTATGTATTTTGATGGGTCATGCACTAAAACAAATGCTGGTGTAGGTGTCTGGATTACTAACACTGAAAGCAAGCACACAAAATGAATTTCTTGCAAATTGAACTTTCAGTGTTCAAATAACATAGCAGAATATGAATCCCTGCTCTTAGGCCTAAACCTGTTGAAAAAACTAGGAGCCAGAAGAATTAATGTATATGGGGATTCTGAGTTAATAATTAGGCAAGTCAATGGGGAGTATAATGAAAATCATCCCAGACTTAGGGCCTATCGAAATGATGTCATGGATCTTTTAAAAACATTTGAGGAATCCACACTGAGTTTTGTCCCGAGGAGAAGAAATCTTATAGCCCACAATTTGGCCTTTGCAGCTAGGACATGTTTAACGCCATATCAGACTGATGATTGTTCACCTCAAATAAAATTTAGACCAGTTGTGCCTGATAATAAAAAATATTGGTAGGTGTTCGAGGGAGATAAACAAATAGAAGACTTCATGCAATTCAGAAATGAATTTGAACTACATAGTTCAGATTCAGACTAAGATACAGACTACAGTGAAGAAAATTTTCTTGGTGAAGAAGAACCTTCTCCTGAGCTTGTCGTCATTAACCTTAAAACTAGCAAACTTAGACACAAAATAGAATTGAGTGCAGAATCAGAAACAGAAGATTTAGAAACATTGCATTCTAAAGATGAAAGTTTGCCAAGTGGTCTAACACCTTTAGAAGAATTGTTTGATTTTAATGATGTGGCTAGGAAACCTAAGCTGGAACCTGTAGAGACTGAAGTGGAGGAATGCAACATAGGCAGTGAGGAAAAACCAAAAATGATTAAACTGTCTAAAACTTTGCCAGCTCACATAAGACTCAAATACATAGAGCTGTTCAAAGAATTTTCTGATGTTTTCGCATGGAGTTACGAAGATCTGAAGTCCTATGACACTGAAATAATACAACACAAAATCCCTCTTAAATAAAACCAGAAACTATTCAAACAGAAACTGCGCAGAATAAACCCTGTGCAGCTACCTTTGGTTAAGAAGGAAATCATGAAGATGTATGATGCTGGTATTATTGTCCCTATTGATCTCCACGAGTGGGTATCTAATACGTGGAAATAGGAAGAAAACTGGAGAGATCAGGCTTTGTATAGACTTTAGAGACTTAAACAAAGCTTCATTAAAGGACAACTACCCTTTGCCAAAGATGGATCATATTTTACAAAGGGTGGTAGGGTCTAGAAGAATTTCTTTGCTAGATGGCTATTCAGGGTATAATCAGATCCTAGTTCACCCTGTTGATCAATTAAAGACAACCTTTACTACACCATGGGGCACTTTCATGTATGTTAAAATGCCCTTTGGTCTAATGAATGTTGGAGCAACTTTTCAAAGAGATATGGACATAGCATTCTCCGAGGAACTGGGCTTCTTCATCATTATATACCTCGATGATGTCATTGTGTTTTCAAAAACAGATGAAGAGCACTTAGAACATTTAAGAAAAGTTTTCAAGAAATGCAGAAAGTTTGGAATATCTTTGAACCCTAAGAAGACACTATTTGGGCTCCAAGAAGGTAAACTTCCTGGGAACATTATTTCAGAATAAGGTATTAAGATAGATCCCAAAAGGATTGAGGCCATATTACAAATCTCTCATCCTCAAAACATCAAGGAGTTGCAATCTTTCATTGGAAAGATTAACTTTTTGAGAAGGTTCATCCCCAACTTGGTTGAGCTCCTTAGGAATATCACAAACATGTTGAAGAAGGAGCAAGGGGTAAAATGGACCTTGGAAGTAAAGACATCCTTTGAGCTGGTGAAACAAGCATTAACCAAAACACCGGTTCTGATAAGTCCTGATTTTTCAAAGGATTTTTATATCTTCTCATTCGCATCATAACATACCATAGTTGATGTCCTTTTACAGAAAAATCCACAAGGACAAGAGCAACCTATTGCATTCTTTAGTAAGGCATTGAGGGATGCCCTATTGAAGTATAACATCATGGAAAAGCAAGCTTTTGCCTTGGTTAAAGATTTAAAATATTTTAGGGTGTACATCCTTCACTCACACATCATTGCCTTTGTCCCAAATTCAGTTGTTAAAGACATTCTAACACAGGACCCAGATGGTAAGAGAGGTAAGTGGATTGCTGTTATTCTTGAATATGATTTAGAGATAAAACCCACTAAGCTCATCAAAGGCCAAGGTCTAGCTAAATTAATGGCCGAATCAAATTGTGATTCTTGATATTGATATGATTAATGCTTTGGATGACCAAGAAAGAATTCTCGGCTCACATTATTGAAGACCATTTTGTGAATTCTCCTTGGTATCTTGATATTGTTTATGTTTTTGTGTCCCAGGAATACACCTCCTAGTTTATCAAAAACAAAGGCAAGGTTCTTAAAATTAAAAGTGTAAATTATTGCATTATTGATAAATGTCTTTATTGGAAAAATGCAAGTGGTATATTTCTTAAATGTTTTCCTGATTTTGATGCAGAAAAGGTTAAGCAGGAATTCCATGAAGGAGAGTGTGGAGGTCATTTGTACTGGAAGTCAACAGCCAACAAAATTTTGGAGGCTGGTTTTTATTGGCCTACTCTTTTTCCTGATATACACAAGATGACCACTACTTGCCATAAATGCTAATTGTTTGAAGGCAAGAGAAAATTACTACCCCTGCCTCTACATCCAATCACTGTTGAAGCTCCTTTTCAACAGTGGGGACTTGACTTCATAGGAGAAATCCATCCCTCATCTTCAGCCTAGCATAAATGGATTCTCACAGCCACAAACTACTTCACTAAGTGGATAGAAGCCATTCCTTGTAGGCAAGCCAATGACTCAGATATCATAAAATTTATGGAGAATAAAATTCTTTCAAGATTTGGCTGTCCTATCAAGATAATCACCGATAATGCAGCAGCCTTTGCATCAAAGAAAATGGTGTACTTCTGTCATAAATACCAGATAACATTGGGGCATTCCACGACCTATTACCCTCAAGGTAATGGACTTGCAGAATCTTCAAACAAAAGCTTAGTGAACATAATCAAGAAACTGTTGGAAGACAACAAAAAGTCTTGGCATACAAAACTGGTTCATGCACTTTGGGCTGACAGATTGACTTTGAAAATATCTATTGGTATGCCACCTTTTCAGCTGGTGTATGGTACAAATGCAATTTTTCCCAATAGTCTTGGTGTACCAATTATGAAGTTAATTCAAGAGTTGCAGACTGAAGAAAATGACATGACCAGAAGAATAAATCAGACCATTCATCTTCAGAAGACCAGGGAGGAAGCATATAACAAAGCATTGCACAAACAAGACAACATTAAAAAGCTTTTTGACAGAAGAACTAAGGCCAGTAATTTTTATGTTGGAGACAAAGTTTTGAAGTGGGACTCAAGGAGGGAAGAGAAGGGAAAGCATGGAAAATTTGATCACCTATGGCTTGGCCCTTACTCTATTCATTCAAATGTTGGTAATAATGCTTTTTACTTACAAGAGTTGGATGGAGCACAATTGTTTGGGGGTCCTGTCAATGGCAGGATGCTTAAGCATTACCTCTCTTGATCCATTTTTTGTTTTGAAGCCTTTTTTTCTTTTCCCATTGTAAATATCTCATCCGCCATTGCATTCAAAGTTATCAAAAAAATAAAAAATACAAAAAAAAGAGAAAAGAAAGAAAAGAGGGCAGAAATGAAAACAAGAAAGGCAAAGCCCCATGCCAAAAAAGAGAAACAAATGCTGAAAATGTGCAAGCTCAAATGCCACTCCTAAAACACACTTCTAGCTAGTCAAACAGCCTAAACTTGACTAACTAGTTTTCAATTGTGCGATGGGGTAGAAAATGTGATTTGCCAAACTGTTCAATATTGGCTTATTAGTAGTTAAATTAGGATAGAAATTGAAGGTTCAAATAAACTCAAAATCTGAACCAAAGTTTCCAAATAGATGATGACTCAAAATTGTTTTATTTTCTGGGTCAAACAAAATGTAAATCTGGTTCTAATCAGTTCAAAATCTGAACCAGAAGAGCTCAGAGAAAAAGAAAAAACAGAGCTATGAAAAAGATGAAGGAAGTGCTCAACTTTCAGATCTCAAGCCTTCCATTTTTTAATTAAATTTCTTGCAAAATAATGTCTATGTGCAGCTTGTTTTTTATGCCATAGACCACAACAAGCCAAATAGTTTAATCTTGACTTGGGTATTTTTAAATTTCTGCTTTAGAATTTAGAGATTGAAAGTCTGTTGGACAGTTTAATCCCAACAGACAATAGATTAGGTAGAGAAATATTTGAGCTCAACTGTTTAATCCGAGTTCAAGGAGAAATAAGCAGTAGAATTAGACTAGTTTTTATGCTTTCAAAAGAATAAAATGTTGTGAAAAGAGTCTCCCAATCCAAGTGCACTCTGGTGAAGAAAAAATGTTAGATCAGTAGGATTGGGTAGGTAGAAAGTTGTATTGATGAAGTCCATTTATCTTTCATGACTGACCCTATTTTTCAGAAGCAGAGAAAAATCATCCAACAAAAGAAAGCAATCCAAAGGATCAGGCACAAGTCAGCATCCCAGAAAAATCAAGTCTGAATTCTTGATGCCTTCAGGAAGGCACCATCCCCATGTGGAGCCACTGTTAGCCACCCATAAAATTTTGTCATATAAGATGATGGCTAAATAATGTTGGATAGCCTTCAAGAAACAATTTCATGATTAAAATTGCTGATACTTGAAGACTTTTTGATAATGTCCTATCCTTGGTTAATATTCACTACTGTTTCCATTCAAAACTCAGAAATCCTGCTGATTTCTAAAAACCAAAGTACTTCTGCAAAGGACCCTTTTGCCTTTTTTCTGTCCACCACTAACCTCATTTTCTATTCTCCATTTCCCATGAAAACCCCACAGTTTGATGTTTCTCCCTTTTTCTTTTCATTAAAAACCCTTTTATAAGGTTAAAACCCACTATTTGGACCTTACCGAAAGCCTTTATCTCCTTAAAAAACCATTAAAAACCATAGAAAACACACTTTTTCTATGCGTTGGACTTAAGCCCCTTAGGCTAAGCCCCCCGCCTTTTTCTCTCCATGTGACCCAACGCTGTGACTAAAGCGTTTCCCCTGCGGGGGCTTTGCTCTATCCGTAGGGTCAAACCTTGGTGCCCCCGTAGTTGACTCCTCGGGATGGGTGAAGACTTAATATAACGGCTGCCATTCACTACGGGGGGTTGCTCCAAAAGTCTCGTGTCCGTACACCTTGGCCCCCCACAGTTCATCTCCGCCGTCCGATCAAAAACCAATCGACGGAGCGGAACTGTTTCCCGTGGTGGTCCCCGCGCCCGCGTTCATTGTGTGAAAACCGGTGGTTTCATTCCGCATCACCCATCCATAGCCGGCGGTATTTCCCGCGGACCCAGCGATTCCATACGCTGGGTGACGCGTGTCCTCCGCCCTGTTTCAAAACCGCCGCATAAGGTCAGTCCCCCGCGCATTATTCGTCAGACCATAACCTCCCAGCGGAATCGATGATAGCCATCCGATATGGGCCCGCTGATCCAACGGTTGATGATCACCCAAGATGCCCGACCTTTAACCAAAGCACCTGCTCGATAACCAAGCCGTTGGGAAATCAATCTCCCCCGTCGATCTCTGCAGATCGACGGTCCCCATTCAATTTCCTGATTCCATTGCACAGTCAAC
Organism: Pinus albicaulis; assembly: GCA_034641835.2. Taxonomy (NCBI): domain Eukaryota; kingdom Viridiplantae; phylum Streptophyta; class Pinopsida; order Pinales; family Pinaceae; genus Pinus; species Pinus albicaulis. The sequence continues at coordinate 1,183,132,375 of CM076583.1, forward strand.
GCATCTCTGCCACTGATTTTTCCACTCGCCCCTAACCGTTGATCACCGCGCGATCAACGGCTCCGATCGCCCCACTCCCCCGCACACCTTCTGATGCAGATTTTCCCATAAAACGCAGGATTTCCTCATTTTGCTTGTATTGTGCAGGTTTAACGTTCTTTCTTGATTAAATGAAGAAATTTTGCGGGACAAGGATGACGATCCTCTGCCTTTCGAATACCTCAAAGAAAGTATCCACAGGGTGCAAATCTACGCTGACAGCAAGGTTTCATGAGCCTCCGCTGTCATGCGCCCCTGTTGAACCTGGAAAACAGCAAAGAAATCGCAGAAAAGAGTATCAGATCGCTGAAAATTAGAAAATGAACCAGAAGCAGAGGATTAATGGACAAATGAGTGGGGATTACGGCTAAGACAGTTATCAAAAGCCTAATCCCTGACTCAAAACACAGTTTAAAAGAGAAAACCTAAAAGTGTTTATCAGACATATTGCCTCCACCGCCATATCTGAGGCAAATTGATTCCTCAGCTACCACAGTGCCACCTATTGCCTCAAAACACTCAATCAGGAGCCGAATTTATGGAGCATGATCAGATATTATGCCTCGAAGCAGCCAAAGAAGTTACTTCTGCCTCAGAATTGATTGACAAATATCTACAGAGTAACCCTAATGATGCACAGAGCCTCAAAAGTCAAATGAAGCTCCCACTGATCTTAAATCGTGAGTGTAAATCAGTTAATGCAGTGAAACACCTGTGCAGTTTCTTCATCGAGCTTCCCAAGGGCCATGAAGACATTAACTTTGTATTAATTATATTTTGAGATCTTTTATCAGATCTCACCTCCTCATCCTTCTATAAATACTTCAGTAGAAGATGAGTGAGGGGTTGGTTGTTAATGTAATTGCTGAAGCATTGTAATTGTGACTGAGCTGAAGACTCTTGATTGTAGATATGATTTCACTAGCTCTTGGAGCTCTGCTTGTAATAGATAAGTTAGGTTTTGAAAGAAAGATGAATTGACACACTGGATTTGAAGATTGTAACCAGTTTGGAGCATCAATACAAGCTGATTTATGGGATCCTAGTCTATGTTGACGGTGATGTTGTTCTTACTGTAACTTGTGTTTTATTTCTGTTTCCATTTTGTTTCATTTTCTGCTGTAAAGAACAGTTTAAACAGAGTTAGGGCCTATTGTATACCAGTAACCTTCTCTGGCTGAGAAATCTTTATTTAGATGTTTACTTCTATCTGTGTTATTTGGAAATGATTAATTCAGTTTAGGCATAGGCATGTTGGCGTTCCCTCATCTTATTGCCTTGACTGAATGTTATTTTTTAATGTTACTTTCAATATATGCTGTGTGAAGATGAACTGAGGAAATTAAGGTTATCCCTGAGTCCCTTTCTTATTTGCTCAACTATTTGATTATTTCCCTTAGGATGTGTTAAAGGTTGACTAGTTTCAAAGTACTTATCAGATCTTAGGCCATTCTGTGTTATCTTTGTGATTGTCCTGAAACCAACCAAGTAAAGCAGAGCTAGGAGAGGATTTGTGGTGAGCCCGGCCCGTTAGTCTCTAATTCAAAGGTTGCCTTCAAGTTTCCCTTTGCTTTTCATAGGTTTTCTATTGGAAGTGTATCAAAGGCTAGCTAGTTTCAAAGTACTTACCAGATCCTAGTTTACTTCTATGTTTTTCTTAAGTGTATGTCAAAAGCTGACTAGTTTCAAAGTACTTATCAGATCTTAGGCTGCTCTTTGTTTCTGCATCTGTTTATTTCCCTTTCTTGATGTATCACTCCATTCCATAAATCAAAACCTTAAAGAGATCCTTAGGCATAGATGACTTGCCCCATAGACCACTCTTGAACTTGTTGTTTCAATTAAATCCCCTTATGACTCCATAGCCCAATGGACTGAAAACCTGCCATCATCTTTCTTCTTGATCAAAGCTTACTCTTTTTTCTTGCAACTTCTCACTTTTGAACCTATTTGCATATAGATCTTTCCGCCTCAGACAACAATCATGTTCAACCATCCAAAAACAAAACCAAACCCTTGGACCTCATAACTAGCCTAATATCATTACCCCAAACTTCAAAGACAAATCCATCTTTGTACATATTGGAGAGATCCCTCTCCGGATTCAGGAGGGCTAGATCCTAGAATCCCAAAGTTGGTTGAAATGATGTTAACTCTGTGATCGGAATTTTGCCATTATTTCTTATTACAGAGACCTAACACATGCGAGAAATCGTCTGTTTACCAGTCAATAACAAAAATTGTTAACAGATGAGAGGGTGGCCACTATTCCAGATAGGTAAAAACGGTGATATTTTCATATTTAGAGAGTCTGAAAAAGATCGTAAAAGAGAACTCTAAGGGGTACCTTTGTCATGTTTGATAATCGGGTACGACGAAGGGAGAATAGTAAACCCATCACTGTTCATTTTATGTAATTTAGTCCATTAAATTCAGATAAAGTGATAAACCTATGTTCAATGGACATCTGCCTCATTTTTTTATGAGTATGAGGATATGGATTAAACTCAATATTCTTCGTGAAATTTTAACGAGTCTGACGAAGAAAAACTCAATGCTCTCTGTGAATTTTTAATGACTCCAATGGAGAAAAAATCGGTTACTTTTTCAGTTTTTTAACGAGCTAGAAAAAGATGGAAAAGAATGCCTCATATTTCTTTGTCGTAGTATTTTAATGAGCCTGACGAAGGTAACTCGAGGTTTTTTCAATTTTACAAGCTAGAAAATGTCCCTAAAAATAAAGCTCGATGCTTCTTCGTGTAAGTTTAACAAGCCCAAAAAAGATAATTTGAGGTTTTTTAGTTTAACGAACGAGAAAAATACCATAAAAATAATGCTCGTTTCTTCTTCGTGTAATTTTAATGAGCCCAAATAAGAGAACTCGAGGTTTTTCAGTTTAACGAGCGAGAAAAATACAATTAAAATAATTCCCATAGTTTATTCGTGTAAGTTTAATGAACCGGAAGAAGAGAACTCGAGGTTTTTTCAGTTTAAAGAGCTAGAAAAATACCATAAAAATAATGCTCAGAATTTCTTGATCTCTTTCTCATCAATAAAAGGATCTATGCCAAGAATTTTATCGTAGGGCCAAGTAAAGACATCGTGGAACTCCTTAAAAAGGATGTGATGCGTGCAATTTCCTCAAGATTGCAATCAGCTCCAATCTGAATATTTTCCACGATACCTGTTTTGATCAAGATATCTGTTATCACTATTAAAATTATCTAAATTCAATCAGTTCATATTTGTTCTTAGGTCATGGTATTAGATATGGTTTGAGTCATTTTTATGTTTTATAGGGTCTAAGTCATAGGTTTAGAGTCTCATTTCATCATCAAACCAAGTTCATAAACTTTTTTTTACACTTTGGTAGTCTCATGCTATGTTTTGAAACCCATATTTTAAGTTTTTTTTCAAAAAGTTTTGAATAAGCCACGAAACCACGTTTTCGTAGCATGCTCAGTGTAAAAAACTGATTTTGCGCTACGAAAACGTTGGTCTTTTCGTAGTGCAAAAGCCTGAAATAACACTACCAACGCTACGAAATTGGGGTTTCAGAATTTTCGGTTTAGCTGTCACATCAATCGACTTGGGGTTAGATTTTCATGATTATAGTGTCAATCCATGATCATGGTGTCAGTCCACGAATCATCCTTCACGCATGTAACCATCCAAAGTAGTTATGAAATCATTATTAGATTCATTAGCGGTCAGTTGTCAATGGTCCCTCGCAAATTTGAAAAATGGAATTGGTTATCATTGTTTTATCTCATGCAAAGAATGCACTGCATGCATATCTATTGCTGAAAGAGAAAGCACATGATAAGATACCAAATCTCTCATTTAAGTTATCAAGCGAGGAAGAATTTTTAATCAAGTGAGGAAGAATTCAATTGGTAAATATGTCAGCAGTTTCGATTGAAAATTTAGTAAGTTTGAAAACAGTTGTTGACTAAAACAAGGTTTTCCATCAAGCGAGGCAGAGTTTTCCATCAAGCGAGGCTGAACCAAATTCTCAAGCGAGCCAGTTTCTCCAACAATAAGTTTATTACAGTTTTTCTGAAGACACGGGGTTTCCAGGAAGAAGATGGCAGAGGAAAAAAGAAATCATCGGTCAGGTCACTACCTGTGGATAGAACCTGAAGGTTTAGAAAGTCTCACCAGGGATAAATCTGTTGAAGAAGCTTTTAAGAAAGTAGGTTGCTGGAGGTTTTTTGAAAAGCTTCAAGGAGGTCATAATCAGGTCACCAAAGAATTTTATACCAAATTCACAGGGTCAAACACAAAGGTTGGTTTCCTCAATTTACCCATTTCTCCTGGAGTCATATCAGCAGTCACAGAAATCCCAAGAGGGGAGGAAAGATGGTTTAAAAATTTTAGGTTTGAAATGCAGCCCTACAAAATCTTTTTGAAACCAGAGTTTATGGATACTGATTTGAATAAAGTTGTACCAAGGAGTTATGTCAAAGATGAATTTGCCAACTTTCTCTACAATATCCAAAGATACTTCACCTATGAAGGGAGATATCACAAGGTGTACAATTATCACTTTAAACTATTACTGCATTTCACAGGAGTAATCTCTCTAGACTTACCTTTCTTTCTATTTCAAAGTCTGGCCAAGATGGCAGAAAAAGTTCAGATGAAAACTCAGGCATGTGAAACCTCTTTATTTCATCATGGTCTAGTCAAGCTAATAGTTTTTCATGAGCTTCAGAATGTGAAAAGAGAATGGTCTTCATTTCTCTTTTTGAGTGGAATAGGGGATGAAGGAATAGGTACTAGCCCTCAAGTCAAAGAAACATCTTCATCAAAGACTACTGAACCTGCAGAAACAAGATCAAGGAGGTTTTTCAAACTTAAGCCCAGGAAACAGGTCAAAGAACCTATGATAAAGACATCACTGAATATCCAAAAAACTCCTCAATCTGCACATAAGAAAAGAACTAAGGTTAAAAAGGCAATTCAGGAACAATGAATTAGTAAGACAGCTCAGAAGAAGTTGACTAGGAGTCAAAAGGTCAAAGGAGAAAGGTAAGGCTATGGTCACAAATGAAAATTTATAGTTAAGAGGTAAATTGAATGATATATTGCAAGCCATTGACATTGAGGAGTCTCCCCTGGTTCAAGCAAAGTTCATAAAGCTAGATACAGGTGGCAAATAAAAGAAATTGAAAACATCCAAAAAATTGGACTTTGAGGATGAGGTATCAGAGTTTTTTTTTAAGCCAAGAAAACCACAGACTAGGCAGTCTAAGAAAATGCAGTAGCCATACATCGAGATAGACCAAATAGGAGGTGATGATGCAAGTGTTTTTGAAGAACCCATTAATACATCATCTAAAAACTTGAAGAAGATAGAAACAAAGTATTTAAAACTCAGAGAGAAAGGAGTAGTTATCAGGAGGTTAAAGAAAAAATCAGAATTGAAAACACTGAGATTGATAAATTGAGAAAGAAAGTGAGAATGCATGCCGTGGAAAGGTCAAATTTTGAGAGGTTGAAAGTTCTGTGGGAGCTGGAAAAGGTTTTAAACAGTGAGTCAATCAGCAGTCAAGATCAAATTTTCATATGGACTGTCCTTTCCATTAAGGAAGAAAAATTCATAAGAATGGCTAACACCAAACTAAGGGCTAGTAATAGAAATCTTAAAAGGCAAGTTGAAGACCTCCAAATACATCTAGCAAAGCCTGAAGATCAACCACAAAAAAAATCTATGTAAATAGTAAGTGACATCTCTTAAATTTTTTTGGAGTTTTGTGGAAGGTTTCATTTATTAAAACAGTTCAAAGTTGATTATGGAGGGCTTATATATAACTTCAAGGATGGTATTAAAGGCGAGAAACTAAATTTTTTGGAAACAAGCTATGAAAAGAAAAGACACAGCAGTTTTGTAGCGCGCTACGAAACTGCTGTAGGATGTAGTTTTACAAATTTTGAAAACTTTCAAGGGGGAAAAATGTATGTTTATCAAATCATGATGTTGCTAGAGGATATATAAGGACTACAAGTGAAGTTCCAATGGCTAAAGATACAAATTTGAAGGTTTCAAATGGAGTTTTCAAAGGCGAAGTTCTGTGCTACGAAAACAACAGACAATTTCGTAGCGCAGTAATGTTAAAAATTTTGGGCATTTCTTCAAAGGTTTGGTTTGGACACAGCTGGAAGGACAGGGTCACCAGAGCTTAATAAGACTTTGGCACATTTTTTGAGCACAAGTTGGCCAGCAGAGGTTGTGAAGAAACATAAATGAAGCAGTACACCTATTTTGCACGAAGCATGTTCCTATTTTTTAGGGCAGGTAAGAAACAGATCATTACACTTCAACAACAAGAAGATGGACATCATCAAGGTCGAAGTTGAGGAGGAGAAGCTGTTAGATAGAAGACTTAATATTTGGATAAGGTTGTTAAGGTATAATAAAGAGTTTTAATCCTAGTTGTATTAGGACTCTGGAACAGACGGTTTAAACTGTCAGATGTAATTAAAGTTTTTTTCATCAGTTAATAGGTGTCAAACTAGAAAATTCGAATTCTCTCATGTGTTTGGAGAGAATCCAAGAAATGTAATGATGACTCTATAAAATATAGGAAGTCGAATTTCATAGGGTTGGCAATTTTTTCAAGAACAAGCATACTGTTTTATTGTAGCAAGACACTGTGTTTTCATATTAATACAGAGATATTGGTTTCATCACTCAGGATTCAAAAAGGGTTATGGATGTTTGATGTTCTTATGCTTTTCATCTTTCAATTACTTGCAGTGGCATGAATGCATGTTACTTAGAATTCTCTGAAGGTGCTCTAACTTCCTTCTTATGTTCATGGACTGTGTTATTTCTGTCCTACTGTTCTTTTGTTGCATCTAAACCCTAAAATGCCCTGACTTCCAATTGAAGTTGATACTTATGTTTTTGTGAAAATATACTTGACTCCATAAGCCCAATAGATGTTCGTTGATTAGTAGTACAACCAATTATCCATTTTATCTACTTTATTCATAGAGTTAGACATATAATCCTTATTTGAAAATCATAAACCTATTGAGAGAGCCCTCTCAGGTTGAGGAGGCTAAGCCTCAGCTAAAAGTCTGGTTTGAAATAGTTACTCAGAGTCCTCTTGATTAGAAGCCTATCAGGGTCTGATTTTGAGATAACATTTTACTTGGGATAGTGTGCCCCTGTGGTACACTAAGAACTTGCATCTCCAGTGCTATCCATTTTTTGAATAAAAAAAAAGTTTTTTTGACAAGCATCTTCTTCAAACTATTGGGCCTTCACCTCGGGCTTAAGATTTCTATTTCAACTTGTCATTTATTAGAAAAAACTGACAACGATGAATATGTACAATGTCATGAGTGATTTATAATACTTCAGAAAACATAATTCTTTAGGAACCTGCCATTAACAGGCCCTCCAGCATATGGTCCTCCATCAATTTCCTACAATATGTAAGTGTTGTTCCCATGAAAACAAGCAATCTGAAAAGGAGCCTTCCATAAATTCTCAAACTTACCATGCTTTCCCTTTTCCTCAATTTTGGCCTCCCATTTTAGCACTTTGTCATGAATCTGAAAACTATCCTCTTTGACCCTCTTATCAAATGTATTCTTAATTCTGTTTTGAACATGTTGATGAATGTCATAGACTTCATTTCTCTTTTCTTGCAAGGCTATCAGCTGGTTTATCCTCCTTTGGATGGCATTTGGTTCTAAGTCTTGAATGAACTTCATAACTGGTACCCCAAGTGATGTTGGGAAAAAAACTTCAACTCCATAGACTAATTCATATGGCGAAGTTCCAATTGATCTCTTTGTACAAATCCTATCAGCCCATAGGGCATACTTCAGCTTTAAATGCCAAGCTTTCTTGTTTTCCTGTAGTACCTTTTTGATGATTCTTACAATGCTCTTGTTTGATGATTCAACAAGACCATTACCTTACAGATAGTATGTTGTAGAGTGTCCAAGAGTGATGTGATATTGATGGCAGAAATTTATCATTTTATTGGACTTAAATTCTTGAGAATTATCTGTTATAATCTTCATGGGATAGCCAAATCTTGACAATATATTATTCTCTAAGAAAGAAATAATTACAGAGTCATTAGCTTTCCTGGTTGGTATTTCTTTTATCCATTTGGTGAAGTAGTTCGTTGCTGTAAGAATCCAACGATGCTACCCTGATGAAGATGGATGTATCTCTCCAATAAATTCTAACCCCCATTGCTGAAAAGGAGCTTCAACATAGATAGGAACTAAAGGTAAAGGTACAAGCTTTCTTCTTCCTTCAAAAATTTGACACACATGACATGCAGTGATATTTTTGTAGATGTCCTTAAACATTGTTAGCCAAAAATATCCAGCTCTTAGGATCTTTTTTGTTGTAGCTTTCCAATAATGATGTCCTCCACAATTACCTTTATAGAATTCTTCAATGATCTTTTTAGCCTCTTCTTCAAGTAGACAATTCAGCAAAATTTCTCCTGCATCTTTCCAAAACAGATTTCTGTCATAAACAAAATATCGCAATGATTTTAGTTTTAAAAACCTTGCTTTGGACTTTGATAGATCAGCGAGAGCTTTGTTATGTCGTAGAAAAAAAACCACATCCTTATACCACTCTGAAGTAAGAAATTTCTCATCAATTTGGACCAATTCTTCTTCATTTTCAGAAATTTCTGATATTTCTGCATTCAGATTTATGTCAAGAGAGCCCAGATTTGACTGAGTCATTAGCTTCACCAAGCCTTGTCCCTTCACCAAATTCGTTGTTTTCATGTCTATATCATATTCCAATAATTTTGCGATTCATTTTCTCCTCTTTCCATCCGGATCTGCCTTAGTTAGAATGTCTTTTACCACAGCACTTGGAACATATGCTATGATGTGCGAATGCAAAACATAAATTATAAAATATTTTATAGCTTTCACCAAAGCATAGGCCTGATTCTCTAGAATATTATACTTCAATTTAGCATTTTCTAATGTCCTACTAAATAAATAAATAGGCTGTTCAATACCTTGCTTTCCTTTTTGTAGCAAAACTCTAGCAATTGTGTTTTCGGAAGCAAATGTAAAAACCAGAAATTCTTTGGAAAAATCCAGACTGATGAGCACATGTGCTTGTGTTAGTGCTTTTTTTATTTCTTCAAAAGATTTCCTTGCTTCAGCTGTCCATTTAATGTCAACTCCTTTCTTTGGCATCCTTGTTATATCTTTGACAATCTCAACAAAGTTAGGAATGAAACGCCTAACAAAATTCACTTTCCCAAGAAAAGATTGAATCTATTTCCTACTTCTTGGAAAATCTACCTTTTGAATTGCATTAACTCTATTAGGATCAATCCTAATTCCTTATTTAGAAATAATATGACCAAGTAATTTTCCTGATGTTAAATAAAATATGCTTTTAGTAGGATTAAGAGAGATACCAAACCTTCTACATTTCAGCAGAATTTTTTCTAGGTGTTTCAAATGATCTTCTTCTTTCTTTGAATAGAATGTAATATCATCAAGATAAACAGCTACTGACTTATCCTTTTCTTCAAAAAAAGCAATATCCATTGCTCTATGGAAAGTGGCTGCCGCATTCATGAGACCAAAGGGCATTTTAGCGTACATGAATGTACCCCATGGTGTTGTGAAAGCTGGTTTTTCTTGATCATCTGGATGCACAAGAATTTTATTGTAACCTGAAAATCCATCAAGCATATACATCCTTTGTGAACCAACAATATTTTGCGGAATTGAATCCATCTTAGGAAGAAGATAGTTATCCTTTAGTGAAGCCTTATTCAAATTTCTAAAGTCAATACAAATCCCGATTTCTCCATTCTTCTTCCTTACCGGAACTAAGTTTGCAAGCCAATTTGAAAATATGATTGGAACAATGATCTTTGCATCAAAGAGTTTCTTAACCTCCTTTTCAATCAAAGGCATGAGAAGAGGATTAATTCTCCTCAATTTCTGCTTGAAAGGCTTCTCATTTTCCTTTATAGGAATAGTATGTTGAATAATGGAAGGATCATATTGCTTTAAATCAGAATAAATCCAAGAAAAAACATCCATAAACCTTCTCATCATCTCAATATATTTTAATTTCACATCAGCTGAAAGAAGCTTTGAAATTTTTATCATTTTAGGCAAAGCTAATGTACCAAGATTACAGCTCTCTACTTCCTCTTCATCAGCTTGCAATTTTGGTGCTTTAAACACATTATTTTGATCAAAACGTTTCTCAAGAGGAATAAGACCTTTTGGTATTGAATTATTCTTCAATTGCAAAACTTCAGAATTTTCTTTAGGATCAACAATCATTTTTGTTGATCTACATATGTATTTTCAAATTCTTCTTTCAGCTCAATAAAATTCTTTACCTATTGATCATCTTCGAAAACTTGCCAATTTATGGTGTTATCCATTATAGCTGGCTTATGACGAACTTCAATCTCATATTTTTCATTTGAATGCATAGGAATAATGAAAAGGCTTGCGGAAATAGCAAGGGAATCAACAATAGAATTTTGATCTCTAGTTTTGACTATGAAGGAATAGGACTGAAAGTTTTCCAACAAGTCTAAAACTAAATTTTTGTAAGCCCTCATTATTACATCCTTCGTTTGATAGACACCTTCAACTTGTCTAATAACCAATTTAGAATCTCCAAAAACAGGAATATTTCGAGCCTTCATCTTTTTCAAAATAGCTAGACCCAAAATCAAAGATTCATATTCAGCCATGTTGTTTGTGCAATCAAAATTTAGTTTGTAAGATTAAAACTTACTCTCATAATTTGGATTTGTAATACAAATCCCTGCTCCTGCCCCTTCTTTTCCTGCTGATCCATCAAATTACAATGACCACCATTCCTCCATTTCTTCATCATTTATTTGTTGATTTTCTGCATGTTGATTTTCTGAATGTTGATTTTCTGCTCTTATTTCTTCCTCAACACTATCAGCTGATTAATTGAAAAGAATGTTTGATCCAAGTTCAGTATCAAAGGCATAAATAGGAAAATTTTGAGGTTTATCTTTACTGCTTACCATGTAGGCCATTCTAGTCTCCCGATACAACCTCCTTTTCTCACCAAAAACAGGAATAGTGGCGTAAGAAAGATCCATTTGCATTGTGCCTTTGATCTTTGCTTCCCAAAACCTTGAAAATAGCATACCAAATTTTGGCAGAATATCAGCTACAACAATGTCCATAACAACTATCTTTGCTGGAATTTGCGTAAGGCCAACAACAACATCCTTGATTAGACCAATACATTGAATCCTCTTAGAATCGAAAGAAAACAAATCCTTATACGGTCTTGTGATTTTCAATCCCATTCTCTCCATGATAACCTTGGGCATGAGGTTATGAGAAGCTCTTGAATCTAACATATCATTATGCAAAGTCATATCATGAATACTAATGCTTACATAAAAAGGAGGAAACTCTTCATTTTGATCATCTTCTAACCTTGGACCCAAATATATAGTAGGATTATCTTCTTGGACATTCAAGATATCAGCAGCCCTTGGTTGTGAATTAAACATCTTAACTATCTTACTTATATATTCATTCACCTTGAGAATCTCACTGAAAGGAAATGATATTTTAATCTTTGAAATTTCATTCTCAAGGTTGAAAACAGAAACAAACTTTTCAGCATCTTTGACAAGAGGAGGAAGTTGAGTGTCTTTCTTACCAAGTGGAATATCCTTTTTACCTTCAGCCATCTTTGGGGTATCATTCTTAGCTTCAAAAACCTTTGGAGTATCTTTCTTGGGTTGCGCTTTTCTTGCAATGATAGGAACATTTGTATTTTTGAGATTATATTTCTTTTGCATCTCGAAAATAGCATGTTGATACCCTTTAAGATAATCTAATGGTTCTTCTCCTTGATTAGCTAAATTAGACTTGTCATTCTCTTCTTTAGTCAAAAATGTTCCTGACATTTCTTCGTCAAGACAATGGATGGATTCTTCAGGAATATCAGGCTCATCTTCTTCATCTACCAAATTTTGCTGAAAAGGAGGTCTCACTGGAGGGTCAGCTTGCTGGTTTCTATTCTCTCTTGGCCTTTCCTGATTTTGAGGTCTCCTAAATTGTGGATTTTTGAATTGAGGTTCATGTTTTATAGGAGGAGCTGAAGAATTTCCAACAGATAACCTATCCATAAACTTCTCCATGGTTTTCATCATTAACTCAAATAATAAATTTGTCTTCAGAAGTTGAGGTGGATGGTTTCTCTTCTTCTTTCAATTTAGTTTTTCCCATTTTTGAATTTTTAGCAGCTATCATGTTTACCTCAACCTTAACTGCATCACTTTGCATTTCAACAAGTGTAGGTGACTCTCTTTCCCTCAACAAGATAGAAAATTCATAGTCAAATTCTTCAGCATATCTCATTTGTGTTAAGACTTCTGGAGGTTTCAAATGGGCTGGAATTGAGTCAAAAAATTTATTGAATCTTTTTGAAAATTTTTGGACAGATTCATCAACTGCCCTTCTAAGGATGTTGTATTCAGTGGGTGCTTGGATTGGATTGGTTCTATTAACCCATTTTCTTAATAATTTATCTTCAAAATCATTCCAAGTTCTAATGTTTGCCTGGTGCAAGAGCCTTAAACCATTTTATAACTTCACCAATAAAACTCTATGCAAATAACCTTAGCTCCACATCCTCATCATCAAATTCTTCCCTGTCTATAAAATCATTGAATCTGTCTACAAATTCCTCTGCTGAAATTTCCTCATCACTACCCCAAGTAGGAATCCTAGCAGCATATTTACTAGGAAGTTCATGCAAAACAACAAGAAGTACAAGTGGTGCATACCTAGCAGGAGCAGTCATGACTGGAGGATGAACAGCGGTTGTAGGAGGAGTAGAAGAAGATGAGGAACTGATATGAGGAGGACTTTTTTATTTTTGTAAGCCACTGACAATAGAACTCCAATTTGGAAGGGGTAAACTAGCTTTAGATTTCAGCAAGACTTCAAAAGGATTAGTTTCTTTGAGTTTATCTAAAGACTCTTTTTCTAGCAGTAATTCAGAGGTAACAGCTTCCCAAAACTCTTCCTTGTCTTCTTGTGTCACTAAGGCTAAAGTGTCAATTCCTCATTTTTGCAAGTCTAAGATAACATCAATGAGTTCCTTTTCACTTTCTGATCTAAACAACACTTCATGAATCTTTTCATCAACTTTCTTATCTTCGGGACTTCTTAATATTTCATAGGACAAAGATTTCGAATGACATGGAGTACCTGATATTTCTGAAATTATTTGACTTTTTTCAATAGTGTTTGGATTGTCCACAGCGGTAGGTGGATTGAGATCAGGATTGCTCCGTGTGTATCTCCTTCTCGAAGCCACCTTTAAACTTTGAAAAATGTATAGAGTCACCAAGGTATTGCAGCCTCGAAAAAGATTTTTGAGCTCCTGCTACCTTTAGAAGTTCAGCTTCTTGATTTCGGGAATGAATAATCTTCAGGCTCCCGACAGAAGCACCAAAATTTTATCTCAAAATCAGACCCTGATAGGCTATTGACCAAGAAGACTCTGAGTAACTATTTCAAACCAGAATTTTAGTTGAGGCTTAGCCTCCTCAACCTAAGAGGGTTCTCTCAATAGGTTTATGATTTTCAAATAAGGATTAGATGGATAAATCTATGAGTAAAGTAGATAAAATGGATAATTGGTTGTACTACTAATCAACAAACATCTATTGGTCTTATGGAGTCAAGTATATTTTCACAAAAACATAAGTATCAACTTCAATTGGAAGTCAAGGCATTTCAGGGTTTAGATGCAACAAAAGAACAGTAGGACAAAAATAACACAGTCCATGAACATATGAAGGAAGTTAGAGAACCTTCAGTGAATTATAAGTAACATACATTCATGCCATTGCAAGTAATTGAAATATGAAAAGCATAAGAACATCAAACATCCATAAACCTTTCTGAATCCTGAGTGATGAAACCAATATCTCTATATTAATATTAAAACACAGTGTCTTGCTACAATAAAACAGTATGCTTGTTCTTGAAAAATTTCCAATCCTATGCAATTCGACTTCCTATATTTTATAGAGTCATCATTACATTTCTTGGATTCTCTCTAAACACTTGAGAGAATTCGAATTTTCTAGTTTGACACCTACTAATTGATGAAACAAACTTTAATTACATCTGACAGTTTAAACTGTCTGTTCCAGAGTCCTAATACAACTAGGATTAAAACTCTTTATTATACCTTAACAACCCTATCCAAATATTAAGTCTTCTATCAGACAGCTGCTCCTCCTAAACTTTGACCTTGATGATGTCCATATTTTTGTTGTTGAAGTGTAATGATCTATTTCTTACCTACCCTAAAAAATAGGAACATGCTCCCTACAAAATAGGTGTACTTCTTCATTTATGTCTCTTCACAACCTCTGCTGGCCAAATTATGCTCAAAACATGTGGCAAAGTCTTACTAAGCTCCGGTGACCTCGTCCTTCCAGCTGTGTCCAAACCAAACCTTTGAAGAAATGCCCAAACTATTAACATTACTGCGCTACGAAACTGTCTACTATTTTCGTAGCACAAAACTTCACCTTTGAAAACTCCATTTGAAACCTTCAAATTTCTATCTTTAGCCATTGGATCTTCACTTGTAGTCTTTATACATCCTCCAGCAACATCATGATTTGATAAACATACCTTTTTCCCCCTTGAAATTTTTCAAAATTTGTAAAACTACATCCTACAGCAGTTTCGTAGCACGCTACGAAACTGCTATGCATGACACCCACAGCAGTTTCGTAGCGCGCTATGAAACTGTTGTGTCTTTTATTTTCACAGCTTGTTTCTAAAAATTTTAGTTTCTCACCTTTACTACCATCCTTGAAGTTATATATAAGCCCTCCATAATCAACTTTGAACTGTTTTCAAAAATGAAACCTTCCATAAAACTCCAAAAATGTTTAAGAGATGTCACTTACTTTTTACATAGATTTTTGCTATGGTTGATCTTTAGGATTTCCTAGTTGTATTTGGATGTCTTCAACTTTCCTTTTATGCCTTCTATTAATAGCCCTCAGTTTGGTGTTAATGGAAGGGACAATCCATATGAAAATTTGATCTTGACTGCTATTTGACTCACTGTTTGAAACCTTTTCCAGCTCCCTCAGACCTTTCAACCTCTCAAAATTTGACCTTTACACAACATGCATTCTCACTTTCTTTCTCAATTTATCAATCTCAATGTTTTCAAGTCTGAGTTTTTCTTTAACCTCCTCATAAACACTCCTTTCTCTCTGACTATTAAATACTCTGTTTCTGTCTTCTTCAAGTATTTGAGAGGATGTATTAATGGGTTCTTCAAAAACACTTGCATCCTCACCTACTATTTGGTCTATCTCAATGTCTGGCTGCTGCATTTTCTTAGACTGCCTAGTCTTTGGTTTTCTTGGCTTAAAAACAAACTTTGGCACCTCATCCTCAAAGTCTAATTTTTTGGATGTTTTCAATTTCTTTGATTTGTCACCTATATCTAGCTTTATGAACTCTGCTTGAACCAGTGGAAAATCCTCAATGTCAATGGCTTGCAATATATCATTCAAGTTACCTATTAATTGTAAATTTTCATTTGTGACCATAGCCTTACCCTTCTCCTTTGACCTTTGACTCTGTTGTACGGTACAACAACCCCCCATTTTTAACTTGTTCACATCAAATAATTCCTAGTCAACTTCTTCTAAGCTGTCTTACTAATTGACTATTCCTGAATTGCCTTTTTAACCTTAGTTATTTTCTTATGTGCAGATTGAGGAGTCTTTTGGATATCCAATGATGTATTTATCATAGGTTCTTTGACCTGTTTCCTGGGCTTAAGTTTGAAAAACCTCCTTGATCTTGTTTATGCAAGTTCAGTAGTCTTTGATGAAGTTGTTTCTTTGACTTGAGGGCTAGCACTTGTTCCTTCATCCCCTATTCCACTAAAAAAGAGAAATGTAGACCATTCTCTTTTCACCTTTTGAAGCTCATGCAAAAATATTAACTTGACTAGACCATGATGAAATAAAGAGGTTTCACATGCCTGAGTTTTCATCTGAACTTTGTCTGCCATCTTGGCCAGACTTCGAAATAGAAGGAAAGGTAAGTCTAGAGAGATTACTCCTGTGAAATGTAGTAAGAGTTTAAAGTGATAAGTGTACACCTTGTGATATCTCCATTCGCAGGTGAAGTATCTTTGGATATTGTAGAGCAAGTTGGAAAATGCATCTTTGACATAACTCCTTGGTACAACTTTATTCAAATCAGTATCCATAAACTCTGGTTTCAAAAATATTTTGCAGGGTTTCATTTCAAACCTAAAATTTTTAAACCATCTTTCCTCCCCTCTTGGGATTTATGTGACTGCTGATATGACTTCAGGAGAAATGGGTAAATTGAGGAAACCAACCTTTTTGTTTGGCCTTGTGAAGTTGGTAGAAAATTCTTTGGTGACCTGATTATGCCCTCCTTGAAGCTTTTCGCAAAACCTGCAGCAACCTACTTTCTTAAAAGCTTCTTCAACAGATTTATCCCTGGTGAGACTTTCTAAACCTTTAGGTTCTATCCTTAGGTAGTGACCGGACCAATGATTTGTTTTTTCCTCTGCCATCTTCTTCCTGGAAACCCTGTGTCTTCAAAAAAACTGTAATAGACTTCCTGTTGGAGAAACTGGCTCGCTTGAGAATTTGGTTCAGCCTCGCTTGATGGAAAACCTTGTTTCAGTCAACAACTTTTTTTCAAACTTACTGAATTTGCAATCAAAATCACTGACATATTTACCAATTGAATTCTACCTTGCTTGATTAAAAATTCTTCCTCGCTTGATAACTTAAATGAGAGCTCTGGTATCTTATCATGAGATTTCTTTTTCATCAATAGATATGCATGCAGTGCATTCTTTGCATGAGATAAAACAATGATAACCAATTC
This sequence comes from Pinus albicaulis, assembly GCA_034641835.2. Taxonomy (NCBI): domain Eukaryota; kingdom Viridiplantae; phylum Streptophyta; class Pinopsida; order Pinales; family Pinaceae; genus Pinus; species Pinus albicaulis. The sequence goes on from CM076583.1 coordinate 1,183,149,379, forward strand.
CCTTTTTCAAATCTGTGAAGGACCATTGACAACTGACCGCTAATGAATCTAATAATGATTTCATAACTAATTTTGATGGTTGCATGCATGAAGGATGATTCGTGGACTAACACCATGATCATGGATTGACACTAGAATCATGAAAATTTAACCCCAAGTCAACTGATGTGACAGCTAAACCAAAAATTCTGAAACCTTGATTTCGTAGCACTGGTAGTGTTATTTCGGGCTTTTGCGCTACGAAAAGATCAACATTTTCGTAGTGCAAAATTAGTTTTTTACACTAAGCACGCTACAAAAACGTGGTTTTGTGGCTTATTCGAAAATTTTTGAAAAAAAACTTAAAATATGGGTTTCAAAACATAGCATGAGACTACCAAAGTGTAAAAAAAAAGTTTATGAACTTGGTTTGATGATGAAATGAGACTCTAAGCCTATGACTTAGACCCTATAAAACATAAAAATGACTCAAACCCTATCTAATACCATGACCTAAGAACAAATATGAACTGATTGAATTTAGAGAATTTTAATAGTGATAACAATATCTATGAGCATAGTCTTGGAAAGATTGCCCATGTCCCCTTCTATGTTGATAGTTTGAATAGTCGTTGTTTGAGTGTGTTTGGTGCACGCATGTACGAAATCACACCAACTTAAGAGGTGTGGTTTACCCACTGAAGTTATTGGTAATAGGAAGAAAAAGACGTGGAGTCAAGAAAGTTAGTGGAACAAGATATAATCATAAACATACTAGAAAGAGAAATATAATGCATATATAAACTAAAACTAAAACAAATAAAAAAAAGCTCTAAATAGATTCAAACAACTGCAATAATCCAAACGGTGGCTCTTCATCCCCTCTTATTGAGTGTTGGTAGGAAAAGAGGATGAAACTTTAACCCTCTTGCCAAAGGGGCCCTAGAACATGGGTTCTAAGTCTCAATGCAAGGATTTTCTTACTCCCAAGATTTCCTTGGTGAAGAGTCTCCCTCTCTCTATTGTGTTGGACTGAACTTGTTGAATGGACAACAATTGAGTCCCCTCTATCTTCAGCTCTGGATCACACACTGTTGGTATTTCTTGGGAAATTATGGCCAGCATAACAATGTGTTCACAAGTTCTTGATCTCTTGGTGGTCTTATATAGGAGAATTCAAATCCTCCTTCCCTCTCTTGGTACATTGTAGATGGTGACCCAATAGAGGGGGATGATTTCATTGTGTGCCAAAAATATTCCATTGTGTGCTCCCTTGATGTCTAAGGAGGATTTGGTGGTTGTCCTTGTAATATTCCCATTTTAGCCCACAACTCAAAGGAATATTAAAGTTTTTTTTTTATCACCTAGCAGCTAAATAAATGGGTAAGGAAGCCCATGCACATTAAAAACATGAATAAGATCCCTAAAATATAAGAGGGAATAGTCTTAAGAGTTGGATTTCACACCCTTATGTGTGAAAAGGGACATTTGCATGGAGACAAGGTCAAGTTTGACCAAGTCAACAACGCTAGGATAGGAGGTGGAGAGCACTATGATAAACAACGCAGTATGAATGGGAAGAGGGTTATTTGGTGGAGGAAAGCCTAATGAGTGGGACCCATGGAGATAGTTCTTTCACCTGTTTAAAAGGAGGGCAAGGCAGCCATTATTTCTCATGCTATGTATTATTGATTTCTTGGTCTGTTCAGACTTTGTGCATCCTCTTGCTGTTTAGCAGAGTTGCAGTGCTGCTTAGCACAAGGATTTCCTATTTAGGAATCCTTCTCCTTTATTGAGGAACTTCTTGGAGGAGTTGCACTTATTTTCCTCACATCTAGGCTTGAGTCCAAGCATCATCTGTAATATCCCAAATGAGGGAAAATATACACTATTGGGAATATCTTAAGATATTCCAATGTGGAGACACGGCAACATACAAATACACCAATGGAAACAATAGTGGCACATTAACACACAAAATGCTGGAAGAACCAAATATCCATCATCTCATAACATAGCAGCATAAGATATACAAATCCATGAGGAAATAGTCACTCAAGAAACGCACTACAAGCCTCAAGAGAAATGTACATGAGAATATGAAGAACACTGCTACATGAATAAATCCCTAGGCTATGACTGCGTAATCCTTGGAGGAGAACTGCTGCAAAATGTCAATAATATATATATATATATATGTCAATATGAAGCTTAAATAAAGTGGAGGAGCATGATCTCAACCCCTGAAAATACAATACATCAATCCTCTAGAAGGATTGGCTGAAATACAAGCAAAATGGAATTCCTGTAGAAATGTCGGAGTTACTGGGTAGCAGCAGCAACTCAAGAACTGGAAATAGATGGAGAAGGCTGAAATGGATGCATCAAATGAAGAACCCTCCTCCAATGGAAATCTAAAGTGAAAGGCTTATCCCTTCACCAAATATCTCACCCTCCAAAGTATCTGCTAATCCCTCACAGCAAATGCTCTCCAAGAATAACGCTGTCTAAGAGAGGGACTGCATTGTATATGATGGAAAGTGGTTGGCTTGGTGCCAAATATGATGGTATACTCTCATGAACCTCCTTTAATAATCTCCCAAAGGGATGGAAGCTCCCTCCTCTAAAAAACTAGTCAAGGATGGTGTTGTAGAAAACCTCCCCAACAACACCCAGCAACACTGTACAATCTCCAGCTGAAACTATGCTGATGAAGAAGGATGATACTTGACCTAAATGTTGTAATATGGGGAATGGAGTGAAATCCTCCAAGAGCTACTCAAGAAGGAGAGGAAATCCTCAACAGGAATTCCTCCGGAAATCCTTGCTAAACAGCAAGAGAGTGCAGCAAGTACAAAGGACCAAAGATGAAAAATACTCAACATGAGAAACAATGCCTGCCTTGTCCTCCTTTTAAAAAATGTGAGCTCCCTCTCTATGGACCCCACTCATTATTTTTTCCTTCCTATAGAAGCTTTCCCTCCTTTTCCACTACGCTGGCCCACAAGATACCTTTCCATCTCCTACCATTACACAGTTTGACTTGGTCAAACTTGACCTAGCCTTCTCGCAAAAGTCCCCTTTCACACATGGAGGTGTGAAATCCAGCTCTATAAGTGATAATATTTCACAATAAGATGATTCTTATCATTTATTAATTGAATGAATGGCTCTCCTACCCATTTTATTTATCTCCTATGTGAAAATGGCAAAAATCAATATTCCACAAAATTTGGAATATTGCAGTCCTCCCCTCTCAAAGATTGCTTGTCCTCAAGCAAGTACAAGGATAGGCTGATTTATTTCCCCTTACTTCCACTGTAGCATCCATGCATGATAAAATTCTCCAAGAAAAGGATGCCATATCATCAATAAAGATTCCAAGTTGTCCCTCCAACATATGCAATCTAGCTTTTGGTGAGCATCCCCAAATAGCTATCATGTAGAAACAAATATCCATGAAGGAGACAATGGGTTGTCTAAGGGCCTCCTTGAGGCATGATATCTGATATATAATGGGACTCATCATCCCCATATGAATCTCCCATCCCCAAGCAATCCTCCATACAACATAAGCTACCTCCCAACATGGCAACTCATAGAAATCTCCCTCCACCTTGAGCTCCGGAAATGAAGGTGGGCTGAAAATATGAATATGGAAAGTCTCATAGCTTTCCCCATGCTGTCCTTCTCTCCACTTTTGATAAGTCTAGGGTGTTTTCTGATCATGGGTTGCAAAAATATTTCCCTCAAGTGGAAAAATGAAGAGAAATCCTCCAAGGATCTCTTCTTCATCAATGATAATCCGGCTGGCCCAAGACATTCCATCCATGATGAGTAGGACATGATCATCATAGAATAACCCAATGAAATGTTTTCTGTAGGTTATACCACGTGCATAAAGGTACAAAAAATGTCTCCTAGGGCTACAACGTAACCTCATCCACTGCAACTGTAGAAAATAACATGGCAAGTACTGTACATAAAATATCACCTCTACTACTGAATAGTAAATAGATGAGTGAATCAGTAATACAAGACCAAATACATGCCCATATATATACAATGGATGGATATCATCATAAAACTCATGGCCCATCTCAAAATAAGGAAAATAGGTGGCTGTGGTGGCCATGTCTCTCCTCATGTTCCTCCTAGAACATGCAATGCATAAACTATGGGAATCATCTCCCCTCAAAGGCACATTCAACTCATGTGTAAATCCACAAATCATGCTCCCCATAAGAATATAGACAATATAATAAAATGGAAACATGCTCAACATCAGAATAGAGGAAGTACTAATGGTCTTACATGATGCTTGATGGTACCAACAGTCTCCTAAATAGATACAGTGCAGTTTTTCAAACTGCTGCTTCATAATTTTACATGGAAAAATGTTTCTTAATACATGGTCAAGTATATGAATTGGTTGAACATACATGTAATGAGAAAATTTTTTCCCAAGGCCACATAAAATATGGTTGTCTCCATCATATGGTTTGGCCCAACTTTTCTCATGGAGAAACATGAAAAATCTGCCCCTTTGAGGAGCCATGCACTGCAACATAATGATAAGAGTATGTAAATAAGAAAATGTAAACACAAAGCTCTTACCATAGGCTGTAAGTAAGATGATATATGGATCCATGTATGTGACCCTACTCCCAAGTGTCAGCACTATGAGCTCATGCAAAAAGGCTCTTGTCCATGCCAATCTTTGTCTCTTGACATACTCCTTGTCAAGAACACCTCTAGTGATGCTGCTGCAAATATGAAGCTTCTCCCAAAATGGAAATTCCTCCTGATCAGTCCAAGATAAGGAGTAATCCCTTTGCACTATGATATTTCCCTCCTCTACTCCTGCAACAACATACATCATATGAGAGCAAATCTTCTTGTGCTCTCTCCGAGATAGTTCAAGCAATCCAAATGTTTGCTTCCTCCTCATGCTCACATCATGTAACTCATGTGATGAAGGTATCATGACTGATATATATGCCATATCAGCTCTATGTATCCCTACTCTCTGCTGCTCAATGATGTAAACATCTTGCCACCTCTTCTCCACTCCCATCCTCCTGAAAAGAGGATACACCAAGTGATGGCCAAACTTCTTCAAGAGGATCCAATGCAACCAAGCCTCTTGCTGCCCGATATCATATATTTGCAATTGGAAAATCAGCCTCTTGCTCCTCATCCACACCCACTCAGCTCCTTGGGGATGTCTTCTCCTTATTCCTCCTTTTGTACTCCTCCCATGAGGACTACCATCCTCCCAAACCAAATCACTCTCTTTGAATTTCATGAGAGTTTGAAATGCAGCTCCTTGGAGACATCTTAGGAAATATCTCTCTCACATGACTATGTTGGATCCATGAGGACCCAAATGTGATGGAGGTAATATTTCCCTTCCACCCATGTTTAATGGCACTGCTAATTCCTCCAATGATGTAGCAGTTGTCTCAACCTCCAGTTCAAAATATGTTTCCTTGTTTATCATGAAGTTGCCATGGTTTGTTCCATCCTCCAATGGTTCACATCCCAACCTCAAGGGCTGAATGAGACTCATCAAAAGTGTATGAGGACGAGGTTTCATCTCCTCCTTAAACCCTTTGCACAGCACAGTGCAATCATGGTGCTCTAGAATAGCATAATGTGTAGATTCTTGGACCCTTAAAGATGAATTCCCACAATCTTTTAAATGATTTGCTAAAATTAAAAGTGGAACTTCACTCATACCTTGGTGGAACTTGAGGTTTTATTCTTGTATGGATGCATTAGTTTTCTCCTCCAATGCAATGGATGCCTCCTCCATAGATGTAAAAGGTTGCCCTCCCAAAGCTGTGACAACGTTGGTGCAATTCCCCTCCCAAGGTGGAATGGCTTTCTCTTCCTTTTTCCTCTCTCCATAGAAGTTTTTGATCAACCTTTGAGCAAATTCTGCAAAAGAAATCACCTTGAATGGACCAAGGGTTTGAACCACCAAAAAAAAGCTTCATCCTCCATGTGCAGTGCTACAATCTCCACTACTTCTTTCTCTGCCACTGGATGTAGCAAGAAAAATGGTTGTATCTTTTTCACCAAAGCTCTAGATGAAGTGTTCCCATAAAATGTAGACAATAGAAACCTATTGCCTTTGATTTCTCTTCTACTGTAGGGCCTTCTCTCCTCCTTCTGCTAGATAAACTGTGGGAACATTGTAGCTCCCCTGAATACTACAGAATGGGATTTATACTCATCCAGGTATTGATTTATAACCTGATGATCCAATCATCTCTCATTCTTGATTTCCTTTTGAGAATAAGAAGTGCATGGACCTTCCTCTTCTTCTCTTTGCTTCTCCTTCGTGGGGAGGCTCTTCTTTGTTTAGAAAATAGATGAGATTAATCTCATCTTCTCCATCATATTCTTCTTCTTTCTTGGGCTTGAAGGCCACAAGCTGAGCCAAGAAAGGAGCTCTGATACCACTGTAATATCTTAAATGAGGGAAAATCTACACTATTGGGAATATCTTAAGATATTCTAATGTGGAGACATAGCAACATACAAATACACCGATGGAAACAATAGTGACACATTAACACACAAAATGTCGAAAGAACCAAATATCCATCATCTCATAACATAGCAGCATAAGATATACAAATCCTTGAGGAAATAGTCACTCAAGCAAGGCACTACAAGCCTCAAGAGAAATGTACATGAGAATATGAAGAACACCTAAGCATATTTAATGAAGTCTAGCTATGACTATAATCCTTGGAAGAGAAATGATGAAAAATGTCAATAACATATAGATATGAAAATATGGTCAAAATAAAGAGGGGGAGCATGATATCAACCCCTGAGGCAGAATACATCAATCCAAAGGACATTTGGGCTGAAATACAAGCAAAATGGCATTCCTGCAAAAATGTCGGAGTTGTTGGGTAGCAGTAGCAACTCAAGAACTGTAATTAGATGGAGAAGGCTGAAATGGATACATTATATGAATAACCCTCCTCCAATGGAAATCTAAAGTGAAAGGCTGATCCCTTCACCAAAGATCTCACCCTCCAAGGTATTTTCTAATCCCTCACAGCAAATGCTCTCCAAGAATAACGCTGTCTAAGAGAGGGACTGCGCTACATATGATGGAAAGTGGTTGGCCTGGTGCCAAATATGATGGAATAAGATCATGAACCTCATTTTCGGATCTCCCAAAGGGATGGAAGCTCCCTCCTCTGAAAAATAAATAAGGATGAAAGGAAACCTCTCAAGAATTCATCAGCGAATTTACTAAATCTCCAATTTGAACTGTTGATGAAGAAGGAGATATTCTGACTTTAATGTTCTGAATATGGGGAATGGAGTGAAATCCTCAAGAGATAATTAATAAGGAGAGAAATCCTCCACAGAAATTCCTCCTAATCTCGCAACAGTAAGAGAAAACAAGTCCAAAGGACTAAAGATGAATATATCATTATAAACAATGGTTGCCTTGTCCTCCTTTTTAAACAATGAGCTCCTCTCAATGGACCCACTCGTAGGTTTCCTTCCAATATTTCCTTTTCTCTGCTGGGCCCACAGATACCTTCCATCTCACCACTCACAATACCTGGTCACTGACTCTGCCTCTTGTAGTCCCCTTTTACACATGGAGGTGTGAAATCCAGCTCTATAAGTGATCCTCTTTCACACAGAGGAATTTTATCCTTTATTCATTAAATGAATGGGTATCCTACCCATTTTATTTATCTCCTATGTGAAAATGGTAAAAATTAATATTCCACAAAATTTGGAATATTACATCCTCCTCCAGTACAATGTTATTTCTGCAGCAGAATAATGTTGTGTTGCAGGGTGTTGCAGTGAGGGTTCACAAAACCACTTCCATCACTTTTTTTTTAGGGGAGGAGTCTCTCTTTCCTTTGGGAGATAAGCTTGGAAGCCTTTGGAGCTTATTGCAGATCTTTGCATTGGGCCAACTCATTCCCTTGCCCCTATAGTGCAATTTCCTTCAGTGACTGTGTTATTTCTAGTGAGCATTTGCAGTGGGGCTTTTGCAGATTGTTTGGAGGGTGAGATCCTTAATGATAGGATCAGAATTTCACTTGAGAGATCCATTGGAGGAGGTATTTTTATTAGATATGTACTTGTTTCTTGAGGTTGAGCATTGCCTATCTTGAGTAACATTTTCCTCAAGATCTTGTACTCATTTTTTGCTTATATAACTTAATAAGATGGCTATGGATCTTTCTCACATTGTATGAGTTGATTTTTCACTACTACTCCATTGTTGTGTTTGCATATTGCTGGATCTCCACATTTGGAATATCTTAAGATATTCCCAATAGTGTAGAATTTCCCTATTTTTGGATAATACAATGGTATTAGAGAATTTTCTTGGCTCATCCCATGGATCTCAGCCATGATTCTATCAAGAAAATAGAAGATGAAGACTCCATTATGTGGAGGGAGAAAGGAAAATAGGCTCACACAACTTCTTCCAAGATCTGTACAGAGCATTCATGAAGATTTCAAGAAGGTAAGGAGGGAGATGTGTACAGAATCTCCAAGAGGGTTTGAAACTGAGTCAAAATATAGATTTTATTATGGGGAGTGTGAGCATACAACCACACCCTATGATTTATAGCGTAGTCTCATGTCCATTTTTTCTATGAGAGAGAGGGAGGAAGAAGGAATGCCTGAGAGGGGAGATCTTAGTGGTTTCTTGCATGAATATGAATATCAAAATCAAGATTTTAGAGATCATATCATTTTCCTAGAGTTTTTCAGGGTCAAGGTGAGGAGGAGCAAGAAGAATAATGTGGATATATTTCTTCTATCTACCTTTGATGGTTCCCCTACATGTTCAGTGAGGGCTTGGGTGGAAGAGCTAGACACCTTTTTTCAGCAGCATCAAATTTATGAAGACGAAGCTATCAAAGTAGCAGTGCTACACTTGGGAGGTAAGGCCTATGCATGGTGGATATTTGAGTCTTTTACTTTAAAGAATGAAAATAATTCTTCTTATGAAAAGTTTATTAAGGAATTGATGGGAAGTTTTGATGGAATACTTTCTGCAACACATGTCGAGAAGTTGAACAAAAATGAACAAATTAAACCCTTGCATGTGATGGAGGAAACTATAAATTCAGATCCATTTCAGAAACCCATGGAGGAGACTGACATATTGCAGCATAATTTTTTAGAGGCAAAGCCTCTATCTCATATTCCTGAACAAGAGGGCATGGAGATCTCTTTTCCAAGAGAGGATCCAATTCTTGAGAGGTTGCCCATACATGTTTATGAGAAGGAGGGAAACAACATTGTCAGATCTAGAGTTGATATAGAACCTCATGCAGAGGAAGGAGGAGCCCTTTCTCCAACTAGAGGGGTTCTTGTATCATTGCAAGAAATTCCCTAGGATATCACATGTGGAGATCAAGGAACAACTCATGTTCTACATGTGCCATTGATGATGAGGTGTGGAACCATGGAGATACAAGGAGAAGATAGGGAGGATGACCAGCATCATGTGATGAGGAGCACACATCCCTGTCTATTTCATGAGGTTGATACACCTAAGAGGGAGACTGGATTACATAGTGAGAGTAGGGACAAGTCTGTCCATTCATGTATGCAGTCTACTCTTGATGATGATGTCTCATTGCATGGATACATTTCACCAAGGAGGCCACCAGATCAACAGATGATGAGAGATGCTTCACATTGTGAGGCACCATTCATTTATTTCAGAGGATTGGAGACCTTGGGAGGTCCTTGTACAGTGCTGAGGGTATTGGGTAGACTCAAGGAGGGGAGAGGCATTCTCTCAACATCATCTTTACCCACTCTCAGTTCAGATTCTGCACTGTGGAAGAAGTAGCAGAGGAAGGATATCAACCTTCCAACTTGCATCTTTGGCATGGGGGATGTCAAAGAGGAGGATGACCATATGGCAGATGTTATTCATGAGAGATCACCAGCACTGTCACTATGGATGATAGATCCATATTGGAACTCCCAGCTATTGGTGGAGTATTCCAAGGATCTTTTCACTTGTATGATATTGAATGACCAATTGCATGAGGAGGGATATTCAGTCAGAGATGGGGTCATCTACTATCATGGTAGGATCTTCTTATCTGGAGCTTCCAAGCTCAAGGAGGAGTTGCTACAAACAGCTCATGAGGATTTCCTTTTCAGCCACACTTGTTCTTTGAGAGCATACCACACTATCATGGAGAGGTATTTTTGGAAGGGGCTTGAGGAGGAGAGATATCAGCATATGAGGAGATGTATGGATCATGTGAAGATGGAGGAGATACATAACTCTTTGGAAGAGTTAGCACAACCACCTCTTTTCTCTTTGAGGATGAGAGGAGACTCATCTATGATCCACTCCATTTGCATGGGCAAGACTTATGGTAAGGGTATTGTTTGTTTTCATAATGAATTGTATAATGTATCTATGCATCCCTTAACCATACATGTGCAGGATGGTGCTCCAAGGAGGGGCATTATTTTTTTGAGACCTCATGGTCTACTTGAGGCCATGAGCAGTGATGGTGACCACTCCCTAGGAGGAATTGGGGAGGAGATGTATTTTTGAGAGCATGCTCACTTTGAACCATACATCATTCAATTTCTCCAAACATATGAGGAGAGTGGGACAGCAAGAAAGTGGTTGAGAAATCACACTTTTTGTCAAAATATTTTGTAGTTGAGGGAAAAATTGCATTGGTTACACTTGAGGAACCATTTTCCTTCTCCCTTGCTACACATGTCAGCAAGCATGGTTCTTATTATGGTTCCCTATTGTAATATTCCAAATTAGGAACAACTCATGAATCATACATAAAAAACGAAATTCAAGAAAAATATGCAATAAAAAAGTGAAATGGACTCTTTAATTCCATATATCAGTCAATATACAATATAATTCCAAGATTAGAGCTGAAACAAAGCAAACTAGGTGGGTTAAACAGATCTCCCACACCTAGGATTGCCAAAAACTGCTAAAACCCCAAGACTGCAAAATACTTGAGTTGCTGCACAAGGGATTGCGCAGTATAAGAGAGGATTTACACATAAAATCATAGGGGAAAAATATATCTACTCATTTATAGATAAATAATTCTGAAGAACATAGATCTAATATCCTTATACAAAATAAAAAAGAAACCGACAAGGGTTTCTTGTCAAACACTCTGTACACAAGATGGGAAATTCAGTAATTTACTGAATAACCATTGAAAAATTGAAGTATATGAGTTTATAAAACTAAAATATTTCTTATATACTATATATCCCTGAAGGGATTCCTCCCATGAAAGGATGAACCTCTCAATCACAAGGAAACACTACAACGGAGCCACCAAACCATGCACTAAACACTGCCTCCAAAATAATGCATTCGCTAGTAGAAACAACGCTGGGAATGTATGGGAAATGTGTGGTATGATACAAAATATCTGAAATAATCTCTAGATATCTCCAAACAGGTCCCTCAAGTGAAGGAAATCTTCCTCCAATGAGAAACTAGCTCAAGAATCGGGATTCCAATCCCTTCCACTGCTGCACCCAGCAACACTGCACAATCTCTGGAAAAACTATGCTGATGAAGTTGGATGAAGCTTGGACTGAAAAACTGATGTGGAATGATGAATAAAAACTCTCCCAGGAGTCTCCTTAAGGAAAGAGGTGGGATTCCCGCTCGGGAACACCCTATGCTAAACATCACTGCTACTCTGCTAAACAACAAGAGAGAGAAAAAGTCTGAGAAGACATGAAAAATAATCTAAGACATGAATAATAATGTTTCCATCCTCTTCCTTATATAAAACATGAGTTCTCTTGCCCTTGGCCCCACTCAATTATGTCATCTCTATCCAAAGATACATCTCCCTCCAAAACTGTGTTATTCCTCCTTGGAGTCCTCCTCCTCCACAACTGCACTATTGACTTAGTCAAAGTAGCTTGATTTTATCCCTGTTCACACATGGAGGTGTTTTATTAAGCTAGAAATAGTGTCTGCTTTCAAACTTGGAGTGTTTTTATCCTCCTTAGGAGACTTATGGGCTTTTCTACCCATTTATTCACTGACTAGAGTTGTTGCTAACTCTAATGTTCCATTTAGCTTGGAGGCTAAAATTTTGGAACATTATAGTTATCCCCTCCAAAATATTTTCTTTTCCTCAAGAAAATGTATAAGGAGTGAAAAATTTCTCCCCTCCTCCTCATGTGGCCTCCCATCAATGGCCTCCATCACTGCATCAAGAGAATCTGCAAATAAACTGTCATCCAATGCTTCCTCCCAAGTGTGCAATACCAAGTGTCTGCATCAATCAAAGGTGGAAAGTGTGAATGGAAACTTGCTTGCTGTTTCATGGCCTCCACAAAGTAAGAGTGATTATCATCATGGTGAATGAGTGCCTCCCTCACCCATGCTATCATCCAAATGAAGTGATTCACCCTCCAACATGGTAACTCATGAAAAGTATCCTCCACCTTTGGCTCCTGAAATGTAGGTGGGATGAATAAGTGAACACGATAGGCAAGAGGGCCTATCCCACGTTTTTCTCCTCTCCACTTATGATAAGTGTAGAGGGAATTTTGATCTTGGGCTGCAACATGATTGCCCTCTAATGGCAAGAAGAATATTGAGCCTCCAAGGACTCTCCCTCCAATGCCATGAGACATGTCAACCCAAACCATTCCATCCAAGATGAATGGCACATCATCACCATTTGGCCTCCAAATCATAAAATGGCTGAAATTTCGGTGCAATTTTGGATGGTACCAAAAGTTCTCCAAGTGGATATTACGTAGTCTTCCCAACTGTTGTTTGAGAATGTCATGTGGAAAGTGGTCTTGCAACAGGTTACAAGTTGTATATGTTTTTTCTCCCAACATGGGAAAGTAAGCATCAATGTCTATCAGTTTTACATAGATAAAATAAAAATACACTTGCCCAAAGTCATGTATAGATGGGCTACTATCATCATAAACATTGGCCCTAAAGTGACCATGAAACCCAAAAAATACTCTTGCTCTCTTATGGAGCAATGCACTGCTCATATATGGTGAGAAGATATAGATACTCAATGGAGTAATCAACAAGTACAAAAATGTATTTATTACCATGCATAGTGAGGAGGCTGAAAGTGAGGTCCATGTATAAGTTCCCCCATGAGGATTTCCTCATAAAAATATGCAAGAAGAAGGGATACACATACTCTTTGGAACGCTCCATCAATAAGAACGCACTCCCATGTGATAGCATTGTAGGCCTTAGAAATAAGGCTCCATGACTCCTCTCTTTGACATTCCACATGCCAAAACCATCCACCATTATGCCACTATGTGAGAAGATCTTCTTCTGACATGGAAGTCTCTCATGATCCTTCAATGCTAAAGGGTAGCCTCCTTGCACCATGAATGTGCCTTCCTTCTCTTCAGAAATCTCATGAAAAGTATGGGAAGAATTTTGCCCATACTCTCCTAAGTGCAACCATAGCAACAACAACTTGGGAGAGTATGGGAAAAATTCTTCCCATAATTTTCATGAGATTGATGGATCATGATGGTCAACTTGTATGATGTCCCATAATTTTCATGAGATTGATGGATCATGATGATCATGATCCTACAAGTCAACTTGTATGATGTCCCAACAAACAGTTCAACCATGAAGTGCCTCCCGAAATGTACAACATATAAAGTGGGGAGAATCATGCTCCCAATGGGAACCTCCAATCTCAAGCCCACTCTCCAAACAAAGCTCCCCATGAACATATACATATTAGAAATATATGGAAGCAAAGTACAATGAGAACAAGTTGCCAAGTGACAACCGGAGAGTGAATCATGACCCCTCTCATGGAACCAGCGTAGTGCATCCTTGGCCTGCATCAAAATAAGAAATAACAAGTGCTTTTCCAGCCACTTTTTTTCTGCCAGATTCATCTCATAAGATGAAAACATGAAGTTACAATATGGTGTCAATGGTGCACACCAAGAATCATGTGGCTTCCCCCACAAACCATCACAAAGATATCCAAAATCAATGCTACAAGTAGCTGCAAGTACATCATCATACAATATGAAAGAAGAGATAATTATTCTTTTTACATGATGCTGCTCAAATAAGGAAAATACGTACAATACAAAATGTGAAATTATACCTCTTCCATCATGTACTTGAGGTCTTGAGCTGAAATGGCTCAACCGGGAATTCTCCCTTACTCCCAATGAGTAGGAAGGTGGATGTGACATCCTCTCTATCACCATCCGGGCTATGCATCTCTCCACATGCTGAAATATGTTATGTTGAATGCCCTCCCAAGTGAACTCCTCCATCAAATTGAAATATGCATCAAAGTGCATAGAAGAGAAGTCCACATGTGCTACATGTAGCAGCTTCTCCTTGAGACTAGAAGACCTAGTCAAGAAGATCTTGACATAGGAATAGATGACCACATCATCCACCATGAATCTATCATCTCCATCCGGGTCATAGAGAATCATGCATGCACGAAGATCCTTTGAGTACTCTACCAAGAGCTGAGATCTCCAATAAGGATCAATCCTCCTAAGATACAGCGCTAGTGATCTGGCATGTGAAGCTCTCCTCATGCTGCTGCCTACTACTTTGACATCCCTCATGCCAAATTTTTCCTCCAAACTCTTCACCTCTCCAAAATCCAAGAGCGAGAAAATCAAAGAAAAGATGTCTTCCATCAATGCTAGATCCGGTGGCCTCCCCGGTGGAATGCCTCCATGTAGTGAGACATCACTGTCAAGAGGGGACTATACATATGGTTGGGAAACATTGCCCTTGCCTTCACAGCGCAATGCAGTCTGCCTCCTTTTTGCACTAGCTCTCTGAAATAGATAAGGGTGTGTGCCTCTCATAACATGATGCTGCTTTTCATCCCTACCTCCTCCATCCAGCTGCAATGTTGCACAATCATGTTGCTCACTGATTGTGCTTGGACCTCCATGTATGAGATCCTAGGGACTTCCTTGCAAAGATGCAAGAATCCCTCCTATTGGAGCATGTTCTCCTCCTTCCTCTGCATGAGGCACTGGATGTGCTCTAGATGTGACAACGTTGTTTCCCTCACCTTCCTCAATGTGTATGGGAAACATCTCAACATTTGGATCCTCCTATGAAAAGGAGATCCTCATGCCCTCTTATTCAAGAATATGAACTGGAGGTCTTGCTTCCGGCAATGTGTAATGCAGAATGTCAGCTCCTCCCATGGTTTTCTGCAGTGGAGTCTCCTTCATCACATGCAAGGGTTTTGTTTTCTCAAATTCTCCTTGCTCATGTGCCTTAGGAAGTTTTTCACCAAACCTTCTCTTCAAAGTTTCTATGAATCTTGCATAAGAGGAAGTGTTTGCATTTTTTAAAGAACAAGATTCAAAAATCCACCATGCATGAGCCTTACCTTTGAAATGCAGCACTACAACTCTGATGGCTTCATCTTCAGAAATGTGGTGCAGCTGCAAATAGGAGTCTAGCTCCTTCACCCAAGCTCCAGCTGAACATGTAGGTGATTCGAAAAAAGTAGCTAGAAGAAATCTATCTGCATCCTGCTACTTGCTCTTCTCCACTTGGATCTTGCAAAACTCTTGGAAATCAGTATGATCCCTAAAGATCTCAGTTTGAGATTCATACTCCCTCAACAAATCAATAAGAGTCATCCTCTTAGGCATTCTTCCTCCTCTCATCCATCTTAAGATAGACTTAGGAACTTGACTACACTATGCATCATGGTGTGTAGATGCATGCTCACACTCACCATGTGAAAATATAGATTCAGCTCTAGATTCAACCTCCTTTGGAGATCCCATCTCCAATCTCATTTTCTTCAGCTCTCCATGAAAGCTCTCCATAGATTTTGGAAGAAGCTTTGTAAGCTTGTATTCATTTCTCCTTTCACATAATGAAGCTTTCTGGCTTCTTTCCATCTCTCCTTCCTTCGATAGTTGGATCTCAGAGGTTGAGCCAGAGATCATGCTTTGATACCACTGTAATATTCCAAATTAGGAACATCTCATGAATCATGCATAAAAAACACAATTCGAGAAAAATATGCAATAAAACAGTGAAATGGAATATTTAATTCCATATATAATCTAATATACGACATAAATCCAAGATTAGAGCTGAAACAAAGCAAACTAGGTGGGTTAAACAGATCTCCCACACCTAGGATTGTCAAAAAGTGTTAAAACCCCAAGACTGCAAAATATCGGAGTTGCTGCACAAGGGACTACGCAGTCTAAGAGAGGTTTTACACATAAAATCATAGGATAAAAATATATCTACTCATGTATAGATAAATAATGCTGAAGAACAGAGATCTAATCTCTTTATACAAAATACAAAAGAAACCGACAAGGGTTTCTTGTCAAACACTCTGCATACAAGATGGGAAATTCAGTAATTTACTGAATAACCACTGAAACACTAAAGTACATGAGTGTAGAAGGCTGAAATATGTCTGATATGATGTATATCCCTCAAGGGATTCCTCCCATGAAAGGATGAACCTCTCAATCACAAGGAAAGACTGCAACGGAGCCACCAAACCATGCACTGAACACTGCCTCCAAAATAACGCATTCCCTAGCAGAAACAGTGTTGGGAATGTATGGGAAATGTGTGTTCTGATACCACAGATCTTAAATAAGCTTTGTAGCTCTCCAAAAATGTCCCCCAAGTGAATGAAATATTCCTCCAATGAGAAACTAGCTCCGGAATTGGGATTCCAATCCTTTCCACTACTGCACCCAACAACACTGCACCATCTCTGGAAAAAATACGCTGATGAAGTTGGCTGAAGCTTGGCCTGAAAAATTGATGTGGAATGATGAATGAAAACTCTCCCAAGAGGCTCCTCAAGAAAAGAGGTGGGATTCCCACTCAGGAACACCCTGTGCTAAACAGCACTGCTACTCTGCTAAACAGCAAGAGAGAGAAAAAGTCTGAGCAGACATGAAAAATAATCTAAGAAATGAAGAATAATGCTGCCATCCTCTTCCTTATATAAAACATGAGTTTTCTTGCCCTTGGCCCCACTCAATTAGGTCATCTCTATCCAGAGATACATCTCCCTCCAAAACTGTGTTATTCCTCCTTGGATTCCTCCTCCTCCACAACTGCGTTGTTGACTTAGTCAAAGTAGCTTGATTTTATACCTGTTTACACATGGAGGTGTTTTATTAAGCTAGAAAGAGTGTCTCCTTTCACACTTGGAGTGTTTTTATCCTCCTTAGGAGACTTATGGGCTTTTCTACCCATTTATTCACCAACTAGAGCTGCTGCTAACTCTAATGTTCCATTTAGCTTGGAGGCTAAAATTTTGGAACATTACATTTATGTTGATGTTTTATTTATATTTGTTGAGAGCATGATTGGGGGGATGGGACATTTGTTGGGTGTGTCCCTAGGGGGAGAGATCTCCCACATTGTTTTCATTGCATGTTCTAATGGGAGCATGAGAGAGTATGTGGCCACTACAGCAAAACATTTGTTTCCATTTGAGGTGAGCCATATGATTGATTGGATGCCATATGATGGTGACTTCCAACTCATCGCATATGAGATGATTTGGGCCAACATGTTTCATAACGTTGGGGAAGAGATCCCTGGGGGTCTAGTCTTCATCTTGCCACTTGAGGGAAATATTATTGCAGCCCAAGGTCATCATATACTCTGCACTTATCCCAAGTGGAGAGGAGGACAGTGTGGGGTAGACCATTTTGTCTACCAAGATCAGATTTTCAGCCCACCTACATTGCAGGAGCCAAAGGTGGAAGATGATTTTCAGGAGTTGCCATGTTGGGAGGTAACTCATTTTGTATGGATGATTGCTTGGGGGATGGAGGATCCACAGGGGGAGGATTTTCCTCAACACATTTTAGACTCCATGCCTTGGGTGGAGACTTCCCAGTTCTATCCTTGTAGTTGCTTGAGGACAAGCAGCATTTGGGAGGGGAGGACTGTAATATTCCCATTTTAGCCCACAACTAAAAGGAATATTAAAGTTTTGTTTTTATCACCTAGCAGCTAAATAAATGGGTAAGTAAGCCCATGCACATTAAAAACATGAATAAGATCCCTCAAATGTTAGAGGGAATAGTCTTAAGAGATGGATTTCACACCCTTATGTGTGAAAAGGGACATTTGCATGTAGACAAGGTCAAGTTTGACCAAGTCAACAATGCTGGGATAGGAAGTGGAGAGCACTATGATAGACATTGTAGTATGAATGGGAAGAGGGTTATTTGGTGGAGGAAACCCTAATGAGTGGGACCAATGGAGAGAGTGCTTTCACTTGTTTAAAAGGAGGGCAAGGCAACCATTGTTTCTCATCCTATGTATTATTGATTTCTTGGTCTGTTCAGACTTTGTGCATCCTCTTGCTATTTTGCAGAGTTGTAGTGTTTCTTAGCACAAGGATTTCCTATTTAGGAATCCTTCTCCTTTCTTGAGGAACCTCTTGGAGGAGTTGCACTGATTTGCCTCACATCCAAGCTTGAGGCCAAGCATCCTCCTCTAGTACAGCGTTATTTCTATAGTAGAATAATGTTGTGCTGCAGGGTGTTGCAGTGAGGGTTCACAACACCACTTCCATCAATTTTTTTTCAGAGGAGGAGTCTCTCTTTCAATTGGGAGATAATTTTGGAAGCCCTTGGAGCTTATTACAGATCTTGGCATTGGGCCAACTCATTCCCTTGCCCCTACAGTGCAGTTTCCTTCACTGACTGCGTTATTTCTAGTGAGAATTTGCAGTGGGGATTTTGCAGATTGTTTGGAGGGTGAGATCCTCTGTGATAGGATCAGCCTTTCACTTGAGAGATCCATTGGAGGAGGTATTTTCATCAAATGCAACATCTTCAGCCTTCTCCACTTGTTTCCAGTTCTTGAGTTGCTGCTACTACCCAGCAATTCCAACATTTTGTGATTTTGTATATTACAGCCAATCCTTCCAGGATTGATTTGAGGTAGTCTTTGGGAGCTGAGATCTTCACTCCCAATGTTGTATAGGCCCTATATTTTTTTATATATGTATTTGACATATTTTAGCATGCATTTTCTCTTATAAAACTACGTATTCATAGCTTGGGTATACTTTTGTAGTAGTGTTTTGTCATAGTTCATGTACTTGTTTCTTGAGGCTCAGCATTGCCTATCTTGAGTAACATTTTCCTCTAGATCTTGTATTCATTTTTTTCTGCTATAACTTAATAAGATGGCTATGGATCTTTCTCACATTGTATGAGTTGAGTTTTCACTGCTACTCCATTGTTGTTTTGCATATTGCTGCATCTCCACATTTGGAATATCTTAAGATATTCCCGATAGTGTAGAATTTCCCTATTTTGGGATATTACAACCCTTAGGTAGCTTCAAGTGAAATAATTATCCTGGAGTGTGCTTTGTGTGGTCCCGGAAAGTGAGATTTCTCCAATCCCAGGATTGCACAAATTTTGTGTAAAAAATCGTGCAAAGGTGCTCTTCACGAAGGATTATGTGTGCAAAAGAATTTAGGACTTGTTGAAATTTGATTTTTCCTCGTACCTTAGAGATTTTTAAATACTTTCCAAATTCTGTAATGTATTCCATCCCTGTAAATCCTTTTGCTTGACATTAAATAATTTCATCTTCTACTTGTACTATTTTTTAGTGTTAAAAATTTCCCCCTAATGCGTGAGGTCTAGTAAGAACTGTATAGCCAAAATACATTATAGTTTCATTTCTGTATATCGTGTGTAGAGAGAGAGAGAGACCAGCGTGAAGCCCGGAATTGGAAACACCCTACACCGATTTGAAGAATGACCATGTCCTATGGGACCCCTGTAAGAAAATATAATACAATATATATACAAATTTTCTATGAGGTGGGCATATCCTAGCTCGTGATGCTGTGGCTAGTTAAGCAGATCTATTTGATAGATACATGTTATGTTTGTGTCACTAATATGGTAGTGATATGGTGGTTGTTGACGACAACTGCTGATGCCCTCTGGGGAATTTTTTCTTTGACAATAGGTGGAATGTGGTACCCATACGCATAAACCTGGCATGGCATGTAAGTGTGCATTGTATGCATAGGTGTTGGCTGGGACCTTCCCGTGTAAGCATTGTTGAAAGAGATGCTTATGAAGGCATGGGTCTTCTACGAATTTGATCAAAGTGCAATGGTTGTAAGGTACGATACCATATTGACATGAAAGATTTTGTTGTAGTCGAATTTTAGGAGGATTGATGACATCTATGGACAATGATGTCTCCCACAGTGCCACCCAGGGATGCCCCTTTTATGGGGAGGGGTGATCCAAGGTATTGCTTCCTTTTTAGAAAATAGATGTCCAAGTTGACAAAATGGAAGCCTCAACCAAACAAAGGGTTGCTGACATGAGGGGTCAAGGGCCTGGATGTGATGGGTTTAACATAGGCATGTTTGTGAGGGGTGACTAAAAAATGATGATGGGGATTCAATGGCCCAAGGTCAGAGTGTACTATGAAGATTGGTGGAAGTCATAGTTGTTTCTGATGGGGAAATACCTGGAGTCGGTAGGACTTCCAAGGTGGGTAAAAAACTGGCTATGAATGTCATGGTGGCTTATGCGTGGAGGTGAGATATTTCGACCAAGGGTGTTCAGGGACTGCTGCCATGGGATAAAAGATGAATGAGAGTGTGGGGGACGTAGTGCACCGTTTTAGGTCTTTGTACACTTACCAAAAGAATAAAATAATGGGTTTTGGTTTATACAAAACACAGAGAGCCACAAAACATGAAAGTGTTCACTCACTAATTTTGTGAGGAAGGTGTTTTGCTGAGAATGGGGGGCCCATTGGTTGGTCTCATGTGTGGGGTTGATGAAGTGGATGAAAAAGTATCGTAGATGGGATTATGCTGGTGGAGGTATGGTGGGCCAAATGCGAGGTGTGGTAGTGTGCTTTTGATCTTCTTATAAAACTTGGTTGTCAGGGAAGGAGGTTTTAGTTTGTATGGTAAAACTTGACCTTTATGCATGGTGGGTGGATGGGAATGTGATGCTTCCCAGACTAAAGTGGTATGGCCATGGCGTCACCTTTGCTGTGATATATGGTCTAATGTGGGTGACGAGTGCCATGGAGGGGAGGCTCTACCAACCAACGAGGATGTTTATCATGTGCAGGGTGAAGGGATGATAAAAACGGTCAGATATGTGGAACCTATGATTTATTTCTGATGGAGAAATGATGTAAGGATATGCAGAGTTTACTGGGACTCTATCATGTTGGGGGTAGAATGATACCTGCTCTAGAACCTTCAGCAGATGGAGTTGTGAATGGTTTGCAAGATTTTCCTGCAAAAAAAAATACCTCAAGTGAAAGCATCTTTTTTATCAAATATTATTGAAAGTCATGAGCTTTAAAAAAGAAGATGAGAGAGGGCATACTTGGTGGTGCTAAAAATTTAATTTTTCGAGAGTCCGATTGTGTGGCATCGCCTATGTGTTTTATGGAGAGCTGATCACAGTGTTTCTTTTAGTTTGGTGATTAGATACTCTAAGCTCTAGTTTTCCCTTGGGAGTTGTTACTTGGCTCCTAGATTTTATTTTGGTTGGGGTTGCCCCTAGACTGAGATCACGGGGGGCGTTGCTAGTTACTGCCCCCTGCCTAGGATCTCCCTTTTGTTTGTCCCTTGGATTCTTTTTGTAGCATTTGGAGGATTGACATAATTCTCCTGGTTGTATGGTTGCTCATGATCCTAGGAAGGGTTGCACAAGATTGACCGGTGCCTCACGTTGTTCTAGTGGTCCATTCTGTGTGGGGAAAGGGGAATATTGGTGCCCTTGTCCCTGGTTGGTATATGAGAGCTAGG
Source organism: Pinus albicaulis (assembly GCA_034641835.2). Taxonomy (NCBI): domain Eukaryota; kingdom Viridiplantae; phylum Streptophyta; class Pinopsida; order Pinales; family Pinaceae; genus Pinus; species Pinus albicaulis. Next base: position 1,183,171,236 of record CM076583.1, read on the forward strand.
GTGACTTTCATGATAGCTTGGTTGTGATACGTTTTGAGTAGAATCATATGAGTATCTAGGGTATTGATTAATACTTCCTAGGTGTCCTTGGGCCAAAGACCCGATCAAACCATCTGCAGAATCGATATGCATCACACTACTGCTGCCTAGGTTATCTTGGGAGAAAGACCCTATAAAACCGTCTGCAGAACCGATGCGCATGGTACTACTGTTGTCTAGGTGATCTTGGGTCAAAGACCTAATCAAGATGTCTGCAGAATCTACCTAAATAGTAACTCTCCGAGTATCATGGGTGTTACTGCTACCTAGGAGATCTTGGGTCAAAGACTCGATCAAGCCATTTGCAGAATCTACCTACCTGGTAACTCTCTGACTATCATGGGTGTTACTACTACCTAGGATATCTTGGGTCAAAGAATCGATCAAGCCATCTGTAGAATCTACCTACCCGGTAACTCTTTGAGTATCATGGGTGTTACTGCTGCCTAGGAGATCATGGGTCAAAGACCTGATCAAGTCATCTACAGAATCTACCTACTTGGTAGTTCTCTGAATTTAGATTATTGCTGCCTAGGTGACCTTGGGTCAAAGAATCGATCAAACCATCTACAGTAATCGATGCGCATGATAAATCAATAGGATGAGGAAACTAGGTTCCCCTATCCCTGGTTGGTGTATGGTGGCTTGGGGGGAATTGGGGGTTCCCTGATTGATTTCTTTATGGAATGTAAGGTGTCCCTATATCATGGGAGCTCTAGGAAATGATGGGTATAGTGCCCATAGTTGTTGCAGAAAGCGCATGCATGATTGCTACGCAATGCTTTGCCTTTACCTTTGGTGGTAGGTTCCTTTTTTCTGGAACGCAATGTTGCGATGTCTGTCTCAGATCCAAGGAGTGGTTTTAATTCATTAAAATCTGGCTAGATATGGGTAGGGTGTCCTATTACGTCATATATGGCGCAGAATTTTGATTCCCATTGTATTGCAGGAGTCACTAACTTCTTTCCTCTCTTCTTGGTTTTCATATCCATGATCACCGGTTTTGTAATGGAAATTTCCTTTGTAGGGTTGGTTTTGACCATTTCTTGGATGGGTGGGGCCGCCTTGGGACTGAGCAGCCTCAACCCTGTGGCATTGATGTGGGTGTCTCCTGGTCCTGTAGGGGGAATGAGGTACCAAACTCGTATTGCCAATGATATGTTTAGTAATACCAGTGTTGCCAAAAACTGCTGGGAGACGAAACAAGTTAGGGGGTAGAGGAAAGGGTTTTGGGAAGTGTAGTAGGCTAGAGAGGCTGTCGTCGCCGATGACTTAGTGCCATTACGTTATGTCCGTGTCCTGACTACCTTTGGCTCTTGATGTGGATATCATGCATACCGAAGCCCCTGTGACATCAGGTGATGACTCAAGGATAATGGGAGGATCTCTTAGGAATGACCCTAGAATGGACAAAGGTTTGAACTGGCCAGGGCCATATTCTTGGTATTTTGAAAGCACATCCGAGGATGTATCTATGTAGGGTAGAGTTACATCAGTGTTTTTTAGGGGTCACTTCTCGCTATGCGTCAATTGGTCTACAATAATGATGCATTCCTCATGGGGGAACATCATAATGTGACAGACAGAGGAGGCTATGGCTAACATGGCATACATATAACACCACCCAGGGAGTATATTGTAGTCCAAGTGAGCATCCAAGACTTCAATTTCTATGTGGACCGTCTTTCCAGCTAAGCAGACTAGGAATTTTTGGTAGAGGCCGATGTGGGTCAAAGGATGACCATCGTATACTCTAAGCATGATGACTAAGGGTTTTAGTTTGGGAGACCCTAACTTCTGCCAAAATTTTTTTGACATGATGTACATGGATGCACCCTTGCCTATGACACATCGGTGAATTGTGATATTCTGGACCGACACTGTTATCTAGAAGGTGACCATGGAAGGAATCATGGGGGTGTCTTTGTCTATGTCAAAAGCCATTAGGCGTGTATCGGCAAGGTTGATAGCACCTAATGCAGAAATTAAGGCTCTATTGTTTTGTGCATGACTGCAATACTTCCAAAGCTGACATAGCAGCAAGAGATTATGCTAAATTGTCCACGATGCTATAATTATGGGCTGCTTTGGAGTAGTTTCCTGCTCACCTATTGGGTCCCTTTTCCATCTTTGCAAATGTTTTGATAGGCATATTTGAAATGGTCAAAGGTGCAGTCGATGCACTAGTACTTTCCCCTGACGTATTGTTGTCTGGTGCGGTGTTGTAATTGTGATTCCGTGTTTGGAAAAACATCTCTTCGCTATTCAGGTAGATTTCATGGTTGGTTTTCCCAAAGTCATCTATATTTTTCTGTTGAGTGCTTACCATCCCTTGATGGGGGAAAGGTTCCTAAATCACAGCTGGTTGCTGGGAAGATCCTCCTTGTCCTTGGTTACTCTATAGCTTCTTCAAATCAGGGAGATCGGGACAGTGGTGATTATAATGGCCGTACTCACCACATATCAAACAAAAGTGGTTTTTTCAGAGAGGTTGACTTTTTCTCTACCATTGGGCATTTCTTGGCTCCTAGGTCTGATTCCGGTTGGAGTTGCTTCTAGCCTGGGATCGCAGTGGGTGTTGCAAGTTGTTGCCCCCCTATCCAAGATTCCATTTTGTCTTGTTTTTTTATTTTTTCTTCACCATGTTAGGAGGGTAGTTCTCTTGGTTATATTGGTGTGATTGGTTTTGGGAAGGCTGCACAAAGTTTGCCTGTGCATTGGTCTGCATAGGCGGGTCTTGTGCTGGGGACTGAGCATAACGCTTTCCCTGGTTTGCACCTGGATGTTAGAGGGGAGCTCTTACGTCAGTGTTTCTCTCTGCGTACTGGGTCCCCTGAGCCGGAGGATAGTGTCCTCCCTGGTGATATTCTTGCAACCTATTGGTCAAATTTTGCTGAGGCATATGATGACTTTGAAAATTGGGTTGAGGTACATTCTAGGTAGAAATATATGTGTAACCAAGGTTTTGACTGATGTTGCCTAGGTAACCTTAGGTCAATGACCCAATTATTCCGTCTGTAGAGTTCGACGAGCCTGGGAATTCTTGATAAGTTTGCAGGCATGAGGTGTTGGGAAGGATATTGTAAATGTATCCTGACTGCGTATGAATCATCTCAATTTGTTGGGCTTTGTTGATGGCATCCTCTTCCGATGTGGGCCTTTGCTATGCCACATCCTTTGAAATCTCTGCAGTGAGAGTTTTTCAGGTACAAATCTAAAAGGACCCAGTTGTCGATTTTTTCTTTGCATAAATTATGATGTCGACTCCATTCGTGGAGATGGTCTGAGATATGGATGGCAGGGGTTTGTCTAAAATGTGTCAGTAATTCCATTCTGGAATCATGGTGAGTGGGTAACTGAAAATATATTAGGAACGTGGTGGCGAGGGAAAAAAATGTTCCATGTGAAGCTGAGGTTTGCTCCATGTACCATTCCGTGGCTACTCCTGCCAGAGTGCATTGAAATAGTCTCAATCAAATACTTTCGTCAATGATAATGTTCGATGAGCACCACAGGTGTAAGGCCATGACATGATTACCTGGGTCTTTTGCTTTCTTTCCTTCGAATTTTTGAATATTCAAAGGGAGATTCATGGGTATGGGAGGCCATGTAGGGTTGTGTACGATAGGGTCATTCATTAGCTTAGTTAAATTGGGTAGATTCAATGAAGCTAAGAAAGGTGACTGGAAGGTTGACGCCACTGCAATGTGCGAAAACAAATAATTTTGGTTAGGAAGAGGTTTGGCACAACGTCCCGTAAGACCTGGCGACGCCCCTAGTCGGCCGAAGAAAATCCACCAAGGTAAGGGTAGAGGGTCTAGCGCTTGCCTGCACCATTACATATAGGGAAAAGATGCCCTATATTTGGTCACTAATCACTAGTGTCCCACGTGAGCATTCGAGTCTTGGGCTTCTTGGTAAGTCAGCTAATAGTGCTGAGTATTAGCTGGGTCAAGTAACCCCAACTGATACGACACACACTATGCCTAAGCCTAACCCCCTCCGAAACAGGTCTCTATCACGCTTGGGTTTTCTTTTTCGTGGGCTGATATGTGGATTTGAAGCTCCCTAAATAGTCAAATTTTATGTTTCAAGATGAATAATGATCAATGCTTCTTATTGGATGCCTACCCCCTTGATCCTAACTTAAACTATAAATTCTTTTGTGGCCCCTGTGGGGAGAATTTAGTGAGTTTGGTTAAGTTAGTTTTATGTGTCTTTCCTTTTCTTAATGGGTGGATGTGTGTGAGAAAAAATTGGACAAGCACATAGTTTGAACGTGTGGATATGCAATGGTCCTTTTAAAAATCCCCTATTTAAACTATGTTGTTTTGTTCCTCGCTCAAAAGAAAAACATGTGCGAATATGGGCCGCTTTCTATTTTTCCTAGTTAATATATGTGATTAACTAAAGTGAGATGGCGATTTGTGAATAGAGAGTGTTCATATGCTTACTTGGGATCACTGGAGGGTGCAAAGGTAGCAGAGATTACTTTCTCTTCTATTGACAATTCAATCCTAGTCCTGAAATTCCTAGTGCAAAAATTGAACTAAACTAAATACTTTTACACTAAAAAAGAGAAACTAACTAAACATGCGTGGAGTTGGGCCACTTACTTTGGCTAGTTATCTAGGTGTGTTGGTACCTAAATTTTCAAAACATAATTATTTTTTTTGGAATGCAATTTTTTCCCCCCCCCCCCCCCCCCCCCAACTTAAACTATGTGTGAACTTTGCAAAAATCAACTTGAAATAAAACTGACACTAACACTATGAAAAGAAGCTAAGAGTGAGATTTAGCAAGCTGCGGGGTATCTCAACCAGTGTTGGCAGGTGTATTAGGGGCTTCCAAGCACTTCAAAAGTAGGAAAAGATAGAAATATGGGATAATTTTCTCTTTCTGTCTTTTACGCGTGAAAGGATGCAACAGGCGCGATGTTTTCACGTAGGTCAACTCTGAACGCATGCCTTGGGCACGTCTGTGGGAGGGAAAAGTGTGAAAAGTCTTGCAAAATTAATTTTTTGGAGCTGCTCTGCTTCAGTCTATCACTTGGGATGAACTAGGGACTGCAATAGAAAAAGGGGGGAATTCAGCTCCACTCCACAGCACAGACATGGGTCTTTGCAAAAAAGGCTCAACCACATAAACTTGGTAATAAACATTAGTGGAGTCACCAATCCTATTTTAGTGTGTTTGGTGAATGCATGTAAAAAATCACACCAACTTAAGGGGCGTGGTTTACCCACTTAAGTTATTGGTAACAGGAAGAAAAAGAAGTGGAGTCAAGCAAGTTAGTGGAACAAGTTAGAATGAGAAATAGCATGAATATCTAAACCAAAACTAAACTAAACTAAAAAAAATAAACAAAAGCTTTGAATAGAGTCAAACAGCTGCAATAATCCAAATGGTATCACTTCGGCGCCTCTTATTGAGTGCTGGTAGGAAATGAGGATGAAACTTTAACCCTCTTACCAAAGGGCCCCTAGAACATGGGTTCTAAGTCCCGATGCAAGGATGTTTTTACTCCCAAGCTTGCCTTGAAGCAAAGTCTCCCTTTCTCTACTGTGGTGGACTGAACTTTTTGGATGACCAACAATTGAGTCCCCTCTATCTTTAGCTTCAGATCACACACTGCTAGTATTTCTTGGGCAATTCTAGCCAACATAACAATGTGTTCACCCATTATTCATCTCATGGTGGCCTTATATATGAGAATATAAATCCCCCTTCCCTCTCTTGGTACATTGTGGATGGTGACACAAGAGCGGGGTATGATTCCTTTGTGTGCTCCAAATATTCCATTGTGTTCTCACTTGATGTCTAAGGAGGCGTTGGTGGTTGTTCTAGGTGGCTTCAAGTGAGGAATCACTTGTCCTATGCTTTGTGTGGTTCCGACAAGTGACATTTCGCCACTCCCAGGATTGCGCGCAATTCGGGTAATAAGGCATGCAAAGGTGCTCTTCACGAAGGATAATGCGTGCAAAAGAATTTATGACTTGTTCAAATTTGATTTTTCCTCATACCTTAAATACTTTCCAAATTCTGTAATGTCTTCCATCCCTATAAATCCTTCTTCTTGACATTAAATAATGTCTTCTGCTTGTATGATTTTCCAGTGTTAACAAATACATAAGTGGAGAGAATGATCTCAGGTTGGTAAAAATATGGGATTTGAGTAGTGATCGCATCCAAATCGAACATCGAAGAGCGATGATGGAACTCTCCCCAAGGTCGTTCTTCTAGAGACATGATCGCTCGAATAGCTTCGTCCGTAGGCAGGACTTCATTAAGGAGATCCTTAAAATGAACCGTGATGGGCAAGAGGGTGGTACCATTGGTCGAAACCAAAATAGTGGAGGGTTCATATGCTATTTGGATGCCTTGATAAGCCAAATCTACTGGTGATAGCGACATCTGATCTCCATAGGAATCAATGTTTGAAGGAGCCGGTAGGATCCATGGATTGATAGAGCCATCCAAAATGGTGGATATCATTGCAATCGTATGTGGAACCTCAGGCAGCGGGAGAGGAAAGCAACCCATCAGGGAAGATGCCTTCAGAAGACTAGTACTGACATTGATGTATGAGTCAGGAATGCCTCCTACTAGGGGTACAATGTCATTGGGTAAGAGGCCCATGTTTTGGCAAGATCGGGCAAGAAAAAAAGATGAGACAACATCATAACCACTTTGGGGCCCTAGGATCTAGCCCTCCTGGACCCGGAGAGGGATCTCTCCAATAAAACAAAGAATGGTATATCTTTGAAAGCTCAAATGAGATGTTAGGCTAGTTATGAAGCACAAAGGGGGTTTTAAAATGATTTGGCTGGTTGGTTGCTGAGTTGGTCATGAGATCATGGACTGAGAAAGTAATGGGAGAAAAAGGAACAAAGCAGTAGGATGTTTCAGCAAAGAGAATGGGTTAAGAAAGTGCCATCCATTGGGCTATGGAGTCATGAAAGGAGAATTACTCGCAACAACTAGCCAAGGCTTTCAGAGGGCAAGTCATCTACACTAAAGGATCTTTTTAGATAGATGATGGGATGGAACATTAAGGAAAGAAAGTGAAAGAAGGAAAGCAACCCAATTTCTGTCTATAGATCAGGTCAGAGGTCATTTAACTCCAGACCTGCTTGGACATACTCAAAGGCAGCCTTCAAAGAGGGACAAAGAGGTAGCTTATAGATCGGACTAGAGGTCATTTAACTCCAGGTCAGCTTTAGCATGCTCCAAGGGAAAACATAGATAAGTTTAACAGAGAGATCTTAGAAAGGCCAGCTGGTCGCACAAGGATCCTAGTGGACAGGGCTAACTCTAATCCCCAGTGTTCCCAAATCTTCCAGCTCAAACCCAACAAGAAAAACTAACAGCATAAAATATTGAAGGCAAGGAGAGAAGAGACATAGGGTACCTAAAAGGGTAAATCCTATGCCATATTTCTGATGCAAGCCAGTAGAAGATGAAATAGCATGAAAATGTAATAAACAGAGTTAGGAAACATCACCAATAGTAGTAGACCAGGATCCTGTGAAATGTGCTTTGATTAATTGATGCAAAACCAATCACATACACTGAGCTCAATGGCTGTTACAATCCAAAATTCTCCTCCCAGCCTACTACATGAAACTACTCTGCCAATCCCTCCCAAGACTATTCTAACAGTCAGAATGAATCCTTCTAACAGCAACGACAACAGCCGAACAACCACCCTTACAATATGTTCTTCAGGATTCTTATATGAGACAGAAATGGTAGTTGTAATCTTAAATGCAGCATTAAAACTCTGAAGCAGTAGGAGGGCCGAGGCTCCATTCTGTTTTAATTCTGAGCATTTATCTTCTGCGCTTTTCATATGGAAGCGTCATCTTCGTCAGGCTGCAATTTACTTCCAGGTATGTCTATGATGTACTTGCTGTAGCCCTTTGCAGAATTCCGGTGAATAAACCAAGGTGTATGGACATTGTGAGGTCTACCATACCGCATAACTAATGCATTGGTAGCATAAGACTGTTGCCAGGGTGGAAATATTCTCAGGAACATGACATAGAATAAAAGCAATATGGATACTATGTCCTTTCTCGGGAGGAACTTCTGCTGATATGGAAACCCTGATAGTATGTTTTTCTGTGAATTGGACCTTTTGAGCGATCCACAGGGTCTTTGATTTTGGTACCTTTTCCTTCTAATAATTGAATTAAGGCTCAAATTCTACAATTACAGGCCTTAAATGTTCTGTTGTCCCACTGATACTCTTTGTCGCTTCCATAATCGCCTCTGACCGTGAAATCTGTGCTTTAAATGATTTTTTTACGGAGTTTGAAACCTGTTCCTTTACTGCTAGTCTTGTCTAACACTTTCCCCAGCCATTCTTCATAATTACAGCTCCTGCAAATGGTTCTTTCCTGTGTTCTCTGTCGCTGTGACAGGGACTGTGGATTATGGTGGCTTATTGCCGCCCGAACCCTGCAACACACAAAAATTTTCAAGAATTGATGCACGGGGTGGGATGCTATGGATGACCGCTGAAATGGTAACGCAACATGGATGAAGGACGATGAATGCAGCAGCAACCGTGGAAGAAAACAATAGAACAGAGGGAGATGCATGGGAATACGAGGAGATGGAAATCTGAATGAAAAACATTAAAATTTGACCTTGGAATGAATATGTATAGGAACGGGCGAAGACACGACGACAGCACGTGGAAAATGACGTGGCAGGACCGGTCAACGGCAGGCCATGCAAATGAATCTGGACCATTCAATCTCAAAGGAGATCGACGGTGGAAAACACGTCGGAGGGCGATGGATAGTGGGCCAGGGGTACGGTGGCCATGGATTATCGCATGTGCAGCTTCATGGAGCGAAAACAGTTAGATGGCCGATCGCAGATCGGACGGCTGATATGCATATCGCTCCGTGTCCTGTACCAAACGATAACGCGCGATGAGATAGTGGTTTTCCATCCGTACTGGTGCCACGCGTCGGATGATGTATGGAATCGTTGGCCCATCGGAAAATACTGGCTACCTCCGAAAGGCGGTGCGATAGAAACTGGATGGTTTATTAATAGTGAAAGCGGGGTGGGGACCACCAGGACAGGTGAATATGGACCGCTGATCATGGGCTGAATGGATGGTGATTGCACGATCGGAGAGGTGAACGGTGCGGGCCACAGGCACGATGGAGATCGTGATGACCGTCCGATCTGTATAGATCGACGGTCGGCAAAACCCCCGATACACAAACGCGGCAAGCGCTTTCTGGCTTGGCGCCTAGCTTCTGCACTGGGTCATGTGGAGGAAAAGGACACAGGGGGCTTGGCCGAAAGGGGCTAGGACCCATATTATGGAGAATATGGCTTTTTGGGCAATTTTATTGCAATTTGAGGGTGGAAAAGGGAAATGATAGGGGGAAGAAGGGTTTATTAAACTAAACCAAGGGTGTATGCGTGGTTTAAGAGGGGCATGGGAATGATTTAGAAGGTTTAGGGGGAAATTTGGGGGTAAGAAAGGGGGACTTTGACAAAGGTGACAAAGGGATGAAATGGACAATTTTGCAGGGGTACCAGGGGCAAATGAAGGCCTTTTGGAGCACAATTTTTTGCAATCAAAGAGGCTTTATAATGGGAATTAGCAGAGGGGATTTATCAAAGGGAAAGGCACAGGAGACTTCAATGATGATGTGTCTTCAGGGGAGATGCATTCCTTGAAGGATCAAAAACAATTTAGCCCCCTACTTTGCTTGTCAAAAAATTTATAGGGAGCTAACACAATGATACTTGGTAACGTGGAATAATTAGGGTGCAAAAGGATAAATGATCCAATATAACTATCTTCCCATCAAATGGAAAAAGGATGAGTCGTAAAACTGAAGAGACAATGGCAGTCATTGCATAAGACCAACTATGACCCAACAATAGATTATAGTTGAGATGAAGATCTATGACTTCTATGTCCACCATTTTCATTTTCCCACTAAGTGAAATGTGAAAGCTAGCAAGGTAGCATTTTGGGAAGAAAGTGTGGCCATCGAAAACTTTAAGGGAATTTGACAACAGAGACAAAGTGGGAGAACCTAAAGCGAGCTAGTACGCAGTTGACATAATGCAGGTCGAATCACCTTCGTCTATGAGAGTGTGATGGATTGGTCTCCCTTTTGACACAACTTTTACTTGGAAAGCAAGCTGGTGTGAAAGGCGAGGTTTGGATTTTTCCATGTCGAAGATGGCTAGCGTAGGATCGTGGGGGTCGATTCTACCAATTGCTGAAAGCAGAGCTTTCCTTTATGCTGGGTAGGTTCGCAATACTTCAAGTGCAGACATGGCCAATGGTGCTTGCACCAAATCTTCTACAATGTTGTAGTTTTGGACAGCACGTGTAGAGGTGTCATGATTCGTGTGTCGAAGTGTCCCTTTGGGGGGACGAATTGCATGGTCAGCAGCAGGCCTTTCGATATGGAATTCATTGGGCAGTGGTGGATTCAAGCTTGTACCATGTTATTGAGCCTCAATGACTAGATTTCCATAGAATTTAGCTCCGGTTTGGAGTTCAACACTTTCTACACCATAAATGGAAGATGATCCTTCACTGGAAGGATGAGTACCACCATTGCCCCTTTGGGGGGGTTGCTGTGGGTTTGCAACCATGTGTTGTTGTTGCTGTTGTGGATTAGGGAAGGGATTGTGAAGAATGACAGGTGTCCTTCTAGATTCCTTGTTTGTTATAAAATTTGTGCATTCTTGCAGCTAAGGACATTTGTATGTCAAGTGGTCCTCCGCATAAATTCTACAAGGGAATCTCATTGTTTTCTCATTTCCTTTGTCATTCTTAGTGTCGATTCTCTAAGGTGACCATTATAGGCAACCTCTAAGCTTCTCATTTAATTTTCAGCCTAGGGTAAGTCTTCTTATTTCAAGAGTGCGAGCATAGTATATGTGAGTGACATCGGAAATAGATACTCTATATTAATATGAATAGGATCAATTAATTCTCGAAGTTCAATAAACTTAAAGGGAATGGAATTTTTATATTACCGTTAACTATCCTATGAAAATAAGCCTAGTGAGAATAATCTATGATTAATCAGCACACTCAATGAATTGAACAGTAGTCCTACTGAATGGAACAACAAAATCAATGAATTGAACAATAATTGCTTACTTTAATTTTTCAATATAATTCTCTTGCGAACTTAACTGACTAACATTCTTTTGTATTAAGCACAACAAGAAACCTTATAGTACTGATGGAAATATCTAATTCTTGGTGATATAAAGCATTGAACAGAGATCTTGCTAAAGAATATAAACAGATATAAAGGAATTGAGAAAACGATGAAAATTTCCAACAGTTATAAAACTATTACTGTAAACCAAAAGCATGAGCAATAAAATGCCTAAGTGGTAGAGGAAACTTCAGCATCACAGGCATATAAATTTAACAAGTAGAAATATATCTCACAGAATGCATTAGATAACTGACATAAATTCCATAATTAACGTACAGTACAGAGGTAAGCGCAGAAACTCCCAGGACTGGGCCCAAACCACCAGAAGTCCAACGCAATGGAAAACTCAGGAAATGATTATTCAAAATACCGAAATTCTTTATTAAAGAAGAGTCAAGACATGAGTACAATTGGACAGCTCTGTCCTGATACGCCTATTACAGAAGATAATTCTTATTTCGTCCCCCTTCTCTCGTCCATTCTTGGCCTTTTTAAAGGTGATTTCACTCCATGGAATGGTCTTTTCCAAACGACAGCCCACTGAGTGTGGCTGTCGTTTGAGTTCTTCAGACGTGAACCTGTCTTTCTACCTTCCGCTCATCCTTGGGGGATACTGTGAATTCATGTTCTCTGTCTGTTAGCTATCTTTTTTTCATCGTCGATTCAACTGCCTCATTTACCTGCGAATAAAGTTGAAATAATTCAAATCCTCATTGTTTTAAACATGATTATTACCGTTAGTCAATTTATCCTGATATTTCATTAAACCTCATTTCCTTTACTGTTAAGACGAGATAAATCCTAAAAATTTATGATAATTCGAAGTAACAATAGGGTGAAATCAAACCTTAATTTCGGCCCAACTTACTCCCCTGCTTACCTATTTGCAGGTCCTCATGCAAGAAAATGGTTGAGATGCAACTGTGTCAAGGAGTAGGTAGGGTAGAATTCTTCCTTTTATGCTATGAAACCCTGTTTCTATCTAATTCTTGCAAAGACAGTGTTTGTGTGTCCTTCTGGCAGTTCGTAGTCATGATCATAACCCTCAGGGGATTCCAGATGAGAGGGAATATATACCTACACCCCAACCATGCAGGACCCATGCTGAAGACCAAGTTACTATATGAAAGGAATCTGGAGGTGACCACTTTGAAGTTTTTGTAGCTAAATGGCTCCCTATTCTTTACATTTTTTGTGGAGGCCATCCATCTTTGTTTGGTTGCTGCCATGGCTGCTTCCTGAATGTCTTCGAAATATTCTCGCTCATTCTCTATAATGTATTTATGGATGGGTCCCAGCTTAGTCCTTACACCCTTTCTTCGCATGAAATTCTTGTGTTGGATGAACATATGCAAGGGTTTAGTAGGCTCTCCTCTGGCCCACAGGTCTAGGTCATGTTCTCTCTTTTGGAAGATGTTATAGGCTTTGGTCAACCTAATCTAGTTCTTAGCAAACGAGAGGAAGGCTTGGAACTAAACATCTCCTATAAAGGGTCTAGGATTGTTGTCCATGTCCTCTTCTAGAAAGAAGTTGTGCATTTAAAGTTCACATAAAATGCGTTGGACCTGTTCATCTTGATCATTGCAACAACAAACAAATTTTTCTATGGTTTTGAAATTTGTGGGTTTCCCTGCCCTAACGGCCTTGATTTTCAGCAGTAAATATCGTTCCACTAGGAATAGGGCATAGTTGGTGGCTGGTGCCCTACATGTTAGTGCATCAGAATACAAAGAACAAATCGTAGTGATTTTTTTCTTGGCTTGGTCGAGCTAGTCTTGTGCCCTTTTTACCTTTGCCTGCTCCTCTCTGAGCTAGGAAAATGTTTCATCTTCTGTGGTGGAAAGTTTTGTGAATTTATTTAGTAGTGCATGATACTCTTATGCTGGCACTACTTCCTTTTTGCACTGTGCCAACTCATAATGTGTTTGAATTAATTCTTTATACCATTTTTTATTGACAAATCTTTCAACTAGAGGAGCATAGGCAGGGGTTTCCTCTGTTTGGGTTCCCTTTTCGTCGGTGAATTCTTAGCTAGTTTGGACAGAGGCCTCAAAATTTTCCACCATGTATGTTTGTACCTTGATATTAACGGAGCTTTCCAAGTGAGTCTGTGTCTCAACCTCAATAGTATCTGCTAGATCAGTCTACATTTTAGCCTCAATGGTCTCTTCTAGGTCAGTTTACATTCCAACCTCAGCAGTCTCTACTAGGTTAGTCTGCATTCTAGCCTCAGTAGTATCTAAAAAATTGGTGATCAATTTTTTTTGGGTTTCTGCTGTGGTCAATTATTTCTTAGTCTTCCAGGTCTTGTTTACCTCTTTTAACTGCTTCCTCAAATTTTTTACCAATTTCCTTAAACTTTTGCAAGTTCTGCTTAATTTCTTAAACTTATTTTCGGTTAAATTTTCTTCTGATCTGGATTCAGCAGGGGATGAAGGAGCAACAACCTATTTTTCAAGTATGGTGGTGTCAATTTCAGGTTTTATTGTGGTGGTGTCTTCTACCTGTACTTCAGATTTTACTTCTGCATGAGGGTCCTGGCTGGGAGATACAATGTTACCCTTAGGTGTCAAAGGAACTGTTTCCATGCTTGTGTGTTGTTCCAAGGGGATGGTGTCCCCTGAATGATTTTTGGATTCGGATGTAATATTCCAAATTAGCCATTGCTAGTTGGAATATTATATTTACTCCATTTTTGCAGCTAGAAGAATAAATGGGATAGGGAGACCCTTAAATCTCTGAAATGGCAATAAAAAAATCCCAATGTGAAAGGGGATCAACATAAGAAGGCAAATAAATCCACCTCAGTGTGAAAGGTAGGCAATGTAGGAGGACTATATCTAGTTGACTAGGTCAACAAACGCTGCTACATGAGGAGGGAAACCAGTAAGGAAAGTGTAGTTTTGAAGGAGGAATATTTTGAAGGAAGTCACCTCTTTAATGAGTGGGGTCAGGGGTGAGGAGGTTCACCAAGGATAATAAGGAAGGGATAGAAGCAAGGAAGGAATTCAGTATTCATCTATGTTTTGTCTTTTGACTACTTACATGCTTCAGCTATTTAGCTCTAGTTGCAGCATTGTTTAGTGCAAAGGATTCTCATGTGGGAATTCCATCCTCTTCTTTGGATCAGATTGTTTAAGGGATCTAGATGGAAGGTTCTGAGCTACTTTTCCATCATCTGACTTAATTTCAATCAGCCATCAACACCTACAGTGCAGTAATTTCCAGAAACTGCATATTTTCTGCAGGTGCAACAGTAGCAGGGTTAAATCCCTTGATTTTGTGCTAGTGTGTGAGGTGAAGGTGTCTATTTCTCTCTGGAAAGTCTAATAAGGAGGTCCTTCGGAAATTTTATGTATTGATCAGCTATTTCATGTTCTATTCATTCATATCAAATACATATTTGTAGTAGACTACATTATTTTCTGCAGTACTGCCTTTTATACTTGTGTAATGCCAGAAACCCTTGCTGTGTTGTCTTATTTCTTGTATAAAAGAGTTTAAACCTCCATTTATTGGTTATACGATTAATATAAACTCTATATCAGTATTGATTCATAATTTTATATAGAAACCCTCATGTGAATTACGTTGTTGCAGTCTTCAGAAATTATGTAGGTGAAAGTCATGGGATTGGGGTGTTTTTAAGTTATATTGAGTTGGGGATATCTGTTTAATGTAGCTAGGATGATTTTTTTCTGATTACCTTAGGTATGTAAGGTACATACATCATATTTAAGGGGATACAAGTCCCATTTCAACTTTTTATAGCGTAATTTTCTGAATACAACGTTTTCACTGTCTAGAGTGCAGTAATTCCTGAAAAGGAATATTACAGTGGTATCAGAGCTCTTCTCTTGGCTCAGATTGTGGGGAAAATATGTTTACATTATGGAGGAGGAATATATTTCAAATATCTTACTTCATACCATGTAGAACATTGCAAGAGACCTCAAGGAGATGAGGCATAAAGGGGATTCTATAGGTTTTTTCCATGAGGCAAGCACCAGCACTTCATATGGCATGGATCATTAAAATCCACCACAATTCTCTACCATGCCTTCATTCCTATTTGGAGAAGATAAGGAGGAAACCCTGGGAAATTATTTTGAGGAATATGAATCCCAATCTCAAAGGTTCAAAGAACACTTGAGCTTTCAAGAGTTCTGTCGGATCAAGGATGGGAGGAGAGTTAATCCTCATCAAAAGAAGGGAAGTTTTATGTAGGGATCAGATATATAGTGTAGTATGGGGAGGTTCTTCTTACCTGCATATGATGGAACATCTAAGTGTACAGCCAAGGCTTGGGTGGAGAAGTTGGACACTTCCTTCCAGCTCAACAAGGTTTCTGAAATACAAGCCATCAAGATAATTGCATTGCACTTAGAAGGGGAGGCTCATGAACGGTGGTTTCATGGGTTAACCACACTTGGACATGATCACATCACCTCATACTCAGTCTTTACCAAGGGGCTAGTAGAGAGATTTGATCCGAAAGATCCGGAATCCCATTTTATCAAGTTAACCAAGCTCAAACAAGAGGGAGATCTTGAAGATTATATTGTTGAATATTTGCAGCTTTCAGTGATGGTATCCAATCTCACTATGAGTAGGAAGGTATGCATGTTTTTTGATGGGATGGCTGAACCATTGCATGGGTTGGTCAAATCCACTAAACCAACCACTCTCCTTGAAGCTATGGAGAGAGCTAGAGACTTGCAACATACTTTGCCCAAAGTAAGAACATTGCTGCAACATGAGACTTCTTCAAGGCCCAAGGAGAAAATCCTTAATCATGACTTGAAGAACTTGAGGAAGGAGGGGTATTTTCTTGCATATCAGAATCCATGGGTGCCAAACCATGACTTTTTTGCAGGGAATACACATTCTATTGAGACCTTCTCTAAGGAGGGGGAGGAGGCCAACGTTGTACCATCAGTAGAAGACTTTTCTCCAAGAGGGGGAGCTATTACAGCATTAAGAGGGGTCCCAAAATATCTGACCTTGAGGGTAAGAGGTACTATTATGGGGCAAAGAGTGTCAGTGCTGATTGATAATGGAGCTACTCATAATTTCATTGATGCACAACTGGTACAAAAGAGAGGGATCCACATGGAGAAGTTTGAGGGATTCTCAGTTATGTTTCTAGGGGCTAGAACCATACAATGTGCTAAATATGTTCCGGAACTATCCATCACCATGGGGACCTACACTTTAACAAACCACTTCTTTGTTGTTGATATTCTGGACACTAATGTCATATTGGGGGTCCAATGGTTGATCACTCTTGGGAGAGTTACCACTGATTGGAAAACTTTGGAGATGGAATGGACAGAAGGGAAGAATGGTAAGCATTAGAAGATCAAGGGAATAAAAACATACCCCCCTCAGATTGTTTCAGCACACAGGATGGAGGAAAATCTGTTTAGAGGAGATGTAGAATGGGAAGTAGAACTAAATCTATCATAAGTAGGGGGCAAGGACTCACCAGTACATCTAGATGTACAAGCTCTTTTGGACTGGTATTCTACAGTGTTTGGAGATATTCCACCAGGGAGGCCTCCTGACCGGGGGTTTGAACGCACTATTGAGTTGGAGCAGGGGATCCAAGTAGTAATCAACACTCCTTATAGGCATACCAAGGCTTATAGGGATGATATTGAGAGGGCCATCCAAGAGCTGTTGGCTCTAGGACATATCAGGCCTAGTACCAGTCCTTTTTCTTCTTCAGTAGTCTTGGTAAAGAAGAAGGATGGCACATTGAGGATGTGCATTGATTATAGAGAATTGAACAAGAAGACGATGAAGAATAGGTACCCCATACCGAGGATCGATGAGATAATGGATGAGCTGAGGGGATGTAAATAATTTTCCAAGATTGATTTGAGATCTGGGTATCATCAAATCAAGGTGAGGGATCAAGATATCCCCAAAACAATGTTTAGGTGTCACTATGGGCATTTCGAATTCTTGGTGATGCCCTTTGGATTGAACAATGCCCCAACAACTTTTCAATCTTGCATGAACCACATCTTTAGTGGTCATTTGAGGAAGTTTTTATTGGTTTTCTTTGATGATATTCTCATATACATCCGCACTTGGGAAGAGCATTTGCAGCATATTGAGACAATTTTACATATTCTCAAGAAGCATCAATTCTATGCTAAGCTCTCCAAATGTGAGTTTGGACTCACAGAGATGTTTTATTTGGGTCACATTATTGGAGTGGATGGAGAAAGGGTTCATGAGGAGAAGATTCGGGCTATCAGAGATTGGCATGAGCCCAGGAATGTCACAGAACTCCGGGGATTTGTAGGCATAGGTACTTATTACCGGAAGTTTGTAAAAGGGTTATCACAACTAGAAGCACCACTCACAGACTTGACCAAGAAGGGAGCTTTCAATTGGGCACCTACAGTGCAGAGAGCTTTTGATAAGCTCAAAGAGGTAATGAGTAGTTGCCATGTATTATTTTTACCTGATTTTTCTCAACCTTTTGTTCTAGAATGTGATGCATCAGGTGAAGGGATTGGAGCAGTCTTAATGCAAGGAGGGCATACTATATCCTTTGAAAGTAGGAAACTTCTTCCTCATGAAATATTATACCCCATCTATGATAAATAAATGTTGGCTATCATGCATGCATTAGCCAAATTCTGACAGTACTTGGTGGGGAATAAATTCAGGGTGAAGACTGACCATAACAGCCTTAGATTCTTTCTTGAACAGAAGCAACTACAAGAAAGACAATAGAAGTGGGTGAGAAAAGTCCAAGCATATGACTTTGACATAGAATATGTCAAAGGGAAGAGCAATGTAGTGGCTGATGCTCTATCCAGGAGACCTACAACGCTGTCCTTAAGGGGCATGGACACAGATTGGAAGGCTCAAGTTTTGGTTGAGTATTCCAAAGATGATTTTTCATGTGAGATACTTGATGGAGTGGTACTGGATGAGAGGTATAGGGTGATGGATGAGGTCATCTATTACGAGGACCAGATCTTCTTGGCTAAGAATTCCAAGCTCAAGGAGAAGATTTTACAAGCATCACATGATTCCCCACTTGCAGGGCATCAAAGCTTCACAAAGACTTATAGGGCCATAAGGGAGAGATTCTCATGGAAGGGTCTCAAGGAGGATGTGCTCCAACATGTCAAGGAGTGCACAATTTTTCAGCAGAACAAGGGAGAGCACACCCACCCTGTTGGGTTATTGCAGCCACTACCTATTCCAGATGGGAAGTGGGAAAGCATCTCTATGGACTTCATCAATGGCCTACCTCCAGTGCAAGGTAAGAATTGTATCTTTGTAGTTGTGGATAGACTAACAAATTACTCTCATTTCTTTGCCATTTCTACACATTATACTACTTCACAGGTAGCTGAGCTATTTTTCAAAGATGTGTTTAGACTCCATGGTCTCCCAAGGACCATAGTGAGTGATCGGGACAACCACTTCATGGGTGGATTTTGGAAATAAATTTTCCAGTTATTGGGGACTAATTTGACACCGAGCACTAGCTATCACCCACAAACCGATGGACAGACTAAGATAGTGAACAAGTGGCTGGAAGGCTACTTGAGAAACTATGTTTTAGGGTAGCAAAGGGCTTGGATGCATTAGCTCCACTTGGGGGAGTATTGTTACAACACTACTCACCATATGTCTATTCGTATGACTCCATTCTGGGACCTATATGGGTATGTTGCACTTTCATTTTTTGATGTTATGTTTGGGGAAAATAAGGCTCCAAGATCCAAGGAACGGATTCAGGAGAATCAGGACATACTTAGGGCCCCTAAAGATAACATTGCTATAGCCCAGAACTAGTAGAAGATTTATGCAGACTGTGGTCGGGTAGAGAGACAGTTTGAGGTAGGAGATCTAGTCTATCTACGCCTTTTTCCTTACAAACAGTCTACACTCAAGGAGAAGGGGGCTTAAAAGCTCAAACCATGTTTCTATGGGCCATATAAGGTGATTAGTTGTGTTGGTAAGGTAGCATATGAGCTGGAGCTTCCTAAGGGGAGCAAGATCCACAATATTTTCCATGTCTCTTACCTCAAGAAGGCCAGCGGGAAATATATAGTTGCCAACATGGACCTTCCCCCCATTGATGATGAGGGCCACCTAATTTTGCAACCAGAAGCAATCTTAGATACAAGGGAAAGGCAGCTAAGAAAAAGAGTGATCAAGGAGTATCTGATTAGATGGAAGAATCTACCAGATGAGGATGCCACTTGGGAGGGCAAGCAACTTTTGAGGGGGGAGGATTGTAATATTCCCAATTATCCATTGCTAGTTGGAATATTATATTTAATCCATTTTTGCAACTAGAAGAATAAATGGGATAGGGAGACCCTTAAATGTTTGAAATGGAACAATGTTACCGATGAAATAGGTAACCTGACCTCAAAACGGGAACTCTAGCCCAAAAAGACTCAAAAAACATGAAAAACACCCCAAAAACAAAAAAAGTGTATTCCAGAATGCACTTGGTTTTTTTTGAAGGTCAAATTTCAACATTTTATAAAATTATGCTAAAAACAAAATTGTTTCTTGAAAAAAGGATTAAAAAAACACCCTCAAAACAAAACCAGTTGATGTTGGAATAAAAAAAAAAAAAAATTGTGTCATATTTTTGACATTTTTAAAAATAGAAATAACATTTTTTTAATTTTAAAATTCAAACATTAAAATAAACCTAAAATTTAAGAAAAAAATAAATTTAAAAAATAAAAACATTTTAAAGCTTAAAATTTAAAAATATATAGGAATAAAAAAATAAAAATTAAAAATTAAAATTTCAAAAAATATATAGAAATTAAAAAATTAAAAAAAAAACAAAATAAAAATATTAAATTAAAAAAAAAACAAGTTAAAAAAGAGAGAAATTATAAAAAAATAAAATATAGAAATTAAATTTAAAAAAAGAAAAAGAAAATGTTAAAAAATAATAATAATTTTAAAATAAAAAATTAAATTTAAAGAAATATATTAAATTTTGATAAATTTAAAACTTTAAAATAAAAATTTAAAAAAAAAATACATTATTTAAATTAAAAGTAAAAAAAAAAAATTAATTAAAAATAAAAATAAAATACAATAAAAATATTAAATTTAAAAAAATATATATTAAAAATTTAAATAAATTTTAAAAATAAATTAAATTTTAATTATAAAAACTAATATATATATATATATATATATATATATATATATATATATATATATATATATATATATATATATATATATATGAACTTAAATTAAAAATATATATATTAGATTTTATTAAATTTAAAAAAAATTGTTAATATTAGAATAACAAATTAAATTTAAAAAAGAAAAATATTAAATTTTAATAAATAAATGAATAAACAAATAAATTTTGAAATAAAAAATAAATTTTAAATATAAAGAAAAAAAAACATTGTTAAAATAAAAAGTTAAAAAACTTTAAAAATCAATTAAAAATGAAAAATTGAAAAAAAAAAATTAAATAAAATATATTAAATAAAAAATAAAATAAAAAACAAATTAATTTGAAAATATTAACTTTAATTTAAAAAAAAAAAATTTAAATACACAATTTTAATTGAAATAAAAAAATAATAATATTTTTATCTAATTAAAAAAATAATAATAAAAGAATAAAAAATTTTAAAAAAAAAATATTAAATTCAAATAAATTAAAAAAAAAATACAAAATTTATTAAATTTTAAAAAATTAAATGAAAAAACTAAACATAAAATTTAATAATAAAAAAAGAAAATGAAAAAATTTAAAAAAAAAATCAATTAAATAAAAAAAATACAAAATTTAATAAAAATTATTAACAAAATTTAGAAAAAAAAAGATTAAAAACAAAAAAAATGAATAAAATTTAAAAAAAAATAAAAATAAAAAATTTTAAAAAACAAAAAAAATTAAAACAAATTAAATTTCAAATATTAAAAAAAGTAAAAATTTAAATCTTTTGAATTTAAAAACAAATTAAAAAAAATATTAAAGATTAAAAAAAATAAAAAAATAAAAGAATTTTATGATCGTGGTGGTGCCGCCAATCGGCCTCCCGCCCAGGTGGCGTCGGAGGCCAGTCGCTGGGAGGGAGGGGAGGCTACATGCAGCCCCCCGCCCGCTCAGCGGCCGGCCTTCGCCGCCAACTGGGCAGGAGGCCGATTCCGGGAATCGCCCTCTTGCGGCGCGAGGCAGATTACGGGAATCGCCCACCCGCAGCGCGAGGCCGATTCCGGGAATCGCCCTCCCGCGGCGGGAGGGCGATTCCCGGAATTGGCCTCGCGCAATCTGCCTCCCGTCGCGGGAGGGTGATTCCCGGAATTGGCCTCGCGCCGCGGGAGAGTGATTCTCAGAATCGACCTCCCGCCTAGGTGGCGACGGAGGCCGGCTGCTGGGTGGGAGGGCGATTCCCGGAATCGGCCTCGCGTCGCGGGAGGGCGATTCCCAGAATCGGCCTCACGCTACGGGAGGGAAATTCCTGGAATCGGCCTCCCGCCCAGGTGGCGGCGGAGGCCGGCCGCTGGGCGGGATTCCGGCCCCCTGCGCAGGTGGCGGCAGAGGCCGGCTGTTGGGCGGGCGAGGGGTTGCATGCAGCCTCCCTGCCTGCCAGCCAAGTGGCCGACCTCCACCGCCACCTGGGCGGGAGGCCGATTAGTGGCGCCACCACGATCAAAATTTTATTTTATTTTTTTAATTTTTTTTAATTTTTAATATTTTTTTTTTTTAAATTCAAAAAATTTTAAATTTTTTTTTTTTTATAATTCAAATTTTTTATTTTAAATTTAATTTGTTTTAATTTTTTTTTTTAAATTTTGTTTTTAAATTTAATATTTTAGATTAATTATTTTTTAAAATTTAAAATTTATTTATTAAGTTTATTAAATTTTGATTTAATTTAACTTTTTTTTAAAATCTTTTAGTTTATTTAGTTTTTCATTTTTAAATTTTATAAATTGCTTCATTTAAAAAAAAAGAGAGTAAATTTATGGATATTTGTTTTTTAATTATTTGCATGTGGTTTTTTTCAATTTTTTGTTTTTAATAATAGTTTTTTTTGTTTTAATTCTTTTATTTTAATTTTCTTTTTCAATTTTAAATTTTGTTTTTTTTTTTTTTTTTTAATTTTAAAATTTGTATTTTTTTTTCTTATTATTATTACTTTTTTAATTTAAAATTTAAAATTTAATTTTTTCTTTTTTGTATTTTATTTTTTTTTATCTAAATTTTAATTTTGTAATTTAAATTATTTTTAAATTTTCTATTTAAATTTTTTTTTTAATATATGGTTTTTTTTAATAACTTAGAAAAAAATGTTTTTGATGTTTTTTTTTAATTGTTTTGGTTAATTTTTGTTTTTTTTCTTTAAATTATGTGTTTTTTTTTTCAAATTTTGTCATTTCTTTTGATATAATTTTCGAATATTTTTGTTTTGTTTTGTTTTGTTTTTTTTTTACGAGTTAATTTTGTTTTTTTTTTACATTTATATTGGTTTTTTTATTGTTTTTATATATATATTTTTTATCTAAGTTTTTTGTTTTATTACCAACATGAAAATCACCACTCTAAAAAAAAAAGGTTGATGCTGCATCAATACGTTTCAAAATTAGTATGAAAATCACCGCTCTAAAAAAAAAGAGTTGATGCTGCATCAATACGTTTCAAAATTAGCATGAAAATCACTAACATTTAAAAAAAAATATTCATACTTCATAAATAAAAATATTAGTGTCAAAAATGTGCACAAAAAAAAAGGGGTGATTCTGCATCACCACTTTTCAAAATCGGGTGCTTTTTATGCTACCAAAAAAAAGTAGGTAACAATGCGGTTACCTATTTCATCGGTAATAGTGTTATCGCAATAAAACAATCCCAATGTGAAAGGGGATCAGCATAAGAAGGAAAATAAAGCCACCTCGATGTGAAAGGGAGGCAATTTAGGAGGACTATATCCAGTTGACTAGGTCAACAACACTGCTACATGAAGAGGGAAACCAGTAAGGACATCACAGTTTTGAAGGAGGAATCTTTTGAAGGAAGTCACTGCATTAATGAGTGGGGTCAGGGGTGAGGAGGCTCACCAAGGATAAGAAGGAAGGGATAGTAGAAAGGAAGGCATTCAGTATTCATATATGTTTGGTCTTTTGACTACTTGCATGCTTCATCTGTTCAGCTGTAATTGCAGCACTGTTTAGTGCAAGGGATTCTCATGCGGGAATTCCATCCTCTTCTTTGGATCAGCTTGTTTAAGGGATCTAGAGGGAAGGTTCTGAGCTACTTTTCCATAATCTAACTTAAGGTCAATCAACCATCAACACATATAGTGCAGTAAATTCCAAAAACTGTGTATTTTCTGCAGGTGCAGCAGTAGCAGGGTTAAATCCCTTGATTTTGTGCTAGTGTGTGAGGAGAAGGTGTTTATTTCTCTCCGGAAAGTCTAATAAGGAGGGACTTTGGCCATTTTATGTATTTATCAGCTATTTCATGTTTTATTCAGTCATATCAAATACATAGTTGCAGTAGACTACGTTATTTTCTGTAGTACTGCCTTTTATACTTGTGTAATGCCGGAAACCCTTGCCGGGCTGTCTTATTTCTTGTATAAAAGAGGTTAAACCTCCATTTATTGGTTATATGATTAATATAAACTCCAGATCAGTCTTGATTCATCATTTTCTGTATAAACCCTTATGTGAATTACGCTGTTGCAGTCTTCAGAAATTATGTAGGTGAAAGTCATGGGATTAGGGTGTTTTTAAGCTATATTGAGCTGGGGAGATCTGTTTAATGTAGCTAGGATGATTTGTTTCTAATTCCCTTTGGTATGTAAGGCACATATAGCATATATAAGGGGATCCAAGACCTGTTTCAATTTTTTATAGCGTAATTTTCTGAATACAACATTTTCACTGTCCAGAGTGCAGCAATTCTTGAAAAGGAATATTGCATAGGCCTCCTCTTCTACAGGCTCCCCCTCATTCACTCCATCATTCTTGAGAGGTGACAAGGCCCTAAAATCCTATGGTCCATCTTGATAGGGTAATACCTCGATGTGTCTGAAGCTGCTGGCAGTGGTAGACTGATCTAATGGCTCTTCTTGTTCTCCATCTTGATCATATAAGATTTTAGTTTCATGGGATTCCCTCATTTGCTCCAAGAATCGAGCCATCTCCTCCTCATAATATTGCAAGGGTATATTTTGAGGCTTGACGGTAATGAGTGGTATGGCCCTGCCTCTTCTATGAATTTCGAGGTTCCTTGAAGTCTTTTGGACCACTTTTTCCTGCTTGGTTCTAAAGTTGAGGCATGGGTCCTTTTCCTTCTGGGTATGTTCATCCCGGGGAGCTCAATTTCAGTTCCGCCAGGTTTTTCCTCAGGTACCTATGCGGTAGGGTTAACAAAGTTGTCCCAGGCTATCTGCTACTTGTCCAACTCATGTATGGTGATTAGTTTGATTAGCCCGTAGTGACTGACAACTTCTTGAGGGTTTTTAGCTTTTCTTATTCGAACAACAGTGTCATGTAATATATAATTTAAGAAATCAGGCAGGTTAACTGAAATATTTTGTTTAAGCACAACTAATAGTCTAAGTTGACGAGGTTTTACCACATCTTGGCATCTATCACATGTAATGAATCTCTGGATGAATGTCGTCAGTTCCTGCCATGGTTGATGTAAAGAGGTACGGTTAATCCCTTTTCCTTTTCACTCCAATGGCTCTTCTGGATCCTGATATGTTGTGATTTCCTCTCATAAGAGAAGGTGTTTCTTTGTCCATCTCTCTCCTTCCACTGGTATTCCGGAGACTTCAACAATAATTTCTTCTGTGATCGGTATAACTCTTCCCCTGAGCCTGGTCTGTCCCTCTTGTAGGTTTTGCAGGAACTCAATTTCTACCTCTGTATCAAATCCCTGTAGTCTGTGTAAATATGCCATCCATCCAGCTTGTTGAAGGATAGCGCTATCTGCATCTGAAATCGGAAAGTTCGAAGGTTCATTCCGGAGATAGTTTCCCCCCATGGCTGATATGTTTTTCTTGAGCTAATTCCTCCTTCTGATTGTGTTCTCTTTCGGCTTTGTTGTTTAGGATGAACACTGTATGCAAGAGAAAGGGAAATTGCAGCCTTTTGCAGGTAACTTCATACCTTAATTTCGATGCTCCTTTGGTATTATCAGTGTATCCAATGGAATTTGTGCAAAAAATTCTCATGCTTTCTTATTTATGAATAATTACACCCCCTCTGCCGAAGTAAGGGCAT
The DNA here is from genome assembly GCA_034641835.2 of Pinus albicaulis. Taxonomy (NCBI): domain Eukaryota; kingdom Viridiplantae; phylum Streptophyta; class Pinopsida; order Pinales; family Pinaceae; genus Pinus; species Pinus albicaulis. The sequence continues at coordinate 1,183,196,780 of CM076583.1, forward strand.
CCACGTCCTCAAGTACAAGAAGGATTTGATCAATCATGAATGCATACGTGGGGAATGTTAGGATTGAGTAATCATAGCCTGTATGTGAGAGCAAAGGTCATGGCTTTGGAGCTCTAGGAAAGAGGATTAATTGGGTAATTATGAGCGCATGCAGTGTAAAGGTCAGATTTGGAAGTTGTCATAAGCTTATCTCATGCGGAAGTGATCGGAGAGGGAGAGAAAATAGCATATCTATTATTATGATAGGATGTCCTTCTTTAATGATAAATTATGATGGATGCAAGACTGAGATAGGTAATGATTGGTGCCGTCATCCTGAAGTTCAAACATGTAAGCATATCTCACTTATAGTTACTTATGCGGTAGATTAAAATTATCACTAATTCGAGTAGTATTCTTATGTCAATAATTCAAGAAAAAATGGGAGTTAAGGTATATGTAAGAGTAATTTTCTATCGTTGAAACATACTCTCATACAATAAGCAGAGCCACTGCTGCTAGCAAGCATTCATAGCCTTGACAGGGTTGCTATTTTAACCCAAAAAATGAGCCAGGATCCTTATGTAAAAGTAGTTATTCTTTCAATTTTGTGGAGAGGTCACCATGCTAGTATGATAGACAGATAGCCACAGTGCCACTCACCAGAGTTATAGCAGAGTGATCAGGCCGGCTCGTGATGAGACCTCCTGTCCTTCAAGTAGTTGAGAAGGTCATTACCCTATAATGGTAGCCATTGTGGGCATATCACTTGCTAAACTCTTATGAACATGGTAGGCTGGCTCGTGCTGAGACCCCATATCCTCTCTTGAAATTTTGCATATGAGCATCGTACTTATTTTTGAAACATAAGCATTTTTATTTATGAGGAAGTCATTGTGCTGGTATGATGGCCTGATAGTCATAGTGCCATTCACTAGGATTTTAACAAAGTGATCGGGCCGACTCGTGATGAGACCTCCTGTCCTTCAAGCAGTTGAGAAGGTCATTACCCTGGTGTGGTGGCCATTGTGGGCATGTCACATGCTAAACCCTTATGATCATGGTAGGCTGGCTCATGATGAGACCCCCTATCCTCTCTTGAAAATTTTCATATGACCATAATAGTTATTATTTATACATGAAGGGAGGGTCATTAACTCCTTAAGACTTAGGGATAGTGAGAGAAGTACAAGGAATTCCAATAGAATTAATACCCCTCATTCCTATTTCTTCATATTGGAGGGAAATACTACTCGAAAGTGTAGAGAGATATACCCTCATAAGATCATGTATTGTATGATAACATAATTGAGCTGGGAATGACTTAGCCTTTCATTTCAAATATGTATAGTGTCAGCTTCCAGTTTAGAGATTATAGTGTCAAAGAATCATCATATTGGTAATTTTTTTAGCTTCCCTCTTCTCTTCAACTGCCACTTCCTACTCAGAGATGCCTTTTATAAATAGGGTGTGGATCGAGGGGAGGATATCAACAAAGGAAAGAATAAAACTCAAAAACAAGGCTGTTCAATCTGATTGAACAACAAGGAAAAATAAAACAAAAAAACACAGTTGTTCAATCTGATTGAACAACAACTATTCAATTGGATTGAACAGAAGTCGTTCAAAGAATTTGAATAGCAAGGAAAATAAAAACACAAAAACATAACTGTTCAATCCGATTGAACAACAACTGTTCAATTGGATTGAACAACAGTTGTTCAAAGAATTTGAACAGCAAGGAAAAAACACAAAAACACCGCTGTTCAATCTGATTGAACAACAGTTGTTCAGTTGGATTGGATAACAACCATTCATGAACAACAAGGAAAATAAAAACAGAAAAATCATGGCTTTTCAATTGGATTGAACAACAGCCGTTCAAAGAATTTGAACAACAAGGAAAATAAAAACACAAAACACGACTGTTCAATCCAATTGAATAGCAGCTGTTTAATTAGATTGAACAACAGTTGTTCAAAGCATTTTAAGAGCAATAAAAACACAAAAAGCATGGTTTTTCAACCTGATTGAACAACAACTGTTCAATTGGATTAAATAGCAGTTGTTTAAAGAATTTGAACAACAATAAAAACAAAAAAAGCAGGACTGCTCATTCTGATTGAAGAGCAATTGTTCAATTGGATTGAACAACAGCCGTTCAAAGAATTTGAACATAAATAATAAAAATAAGAGGATGAGAAAAAGGATACAATTGAGAGTATGAAGAATGTAAAACAAAATAAGAGCTAGGAATTGTAAGGAAATTATATATACTATTTACAAATGATGGTAGCAAACTCTCATGTACTTGAGGTTGTGGGGTTATCACCCCCTTCAGCCACAACTTGGATGGCGGGATCGTTTCGTACCTACTGGCAGAAAGACTCCCTTGTGAGAGGTTTGCGATAGAAGCATACTCTCTGCCCATTGACTCGAAATGTAGAACAAGACCCATCTATGGTAGTCAAGGTGAGGGTACCATTGTTATGCACTTCTCGGATTTCGTATGGACCGAGCCACCTTGTCTGTAATTTTCCTGGAAAATCTTGGAATCTGGAGTCATAGAGAAGTGCCCAATCTCCTTTCTAGAATGTCTTCTTTTTGGTGAGGTTCTCATGCCATTTATCTCATTTTCGCTGTATGATCGATGTGCGTTGTAGAGCCAGTAGCCGTGTTTCATCAAATTCATTTATTTGCTGGATTCTTTTAATATGGGCCTCTGTCAAGTCCAATCCTACTTCTTGGGCTGTCCTTAGAGTTTTGACTTTGAATTCAATGGGAAAAATGGGCTCTCTTCCAAATACTAAATGATATGGAGAATATCTAGTGGTGTTTTGCCATGTTGTGCGATAAGCCCACAGGGCCTCTGGAACTCTAGTGGTCCAATCTCGGCAATGTGCTGATACTGTTTTAGTAAGGATTGCTTCAAGGAATTTTTTGGTGCTTTCGATCTATCCATTCGCCTATGGGTGGTAAGGAGACGTGATTCTATGGAATGATGTGATGATTCCATAGAGTGGCTGTGACTTTATTACCTACGAACTATGCCCCTCCATCAATTATCACTTCCTGGGGTAGACCATATTGCACAAAATAGCTCAAACAAAAAGTTAATCATAGATTCCTCCGTGGCTCTTGATAAGGCCAATGTTTCCACCCATTTCGTTACGTAGTCCTTGGCAACCAGTATGTAGGTTTTCTAATTTGATGGTGGCTTGAACGGCCCAACGAAGTCTAGTGCCCACCGTTCGAACGATTCTATTACCAATTGTGGTTGCAGTGGCATTTCATCTACTTGGCCTGGGTGGCCAATTATTTGGCAGCTATCGTAGGCTTCGACATATTTTTTGCATCTTTGAAGATCGTGGGCCAATAATAACCCAATTTTAATACTTTGTGTCTCGTTCTGTGATCTATGAAATGGCTGCCGCATGGTTCATCATGACAGACCCATATGATATCATAGATCTCATCTTTTCGGATGCATCTGCGTATATGCATGTCGGCCCCTATGTGGAAGAGGTATCTGCTGATCCAGGAGAACCTGGAACTGCATTGTACAATTAGCTTCCATTCGCTTAATGTTAAATGCTAGGGAAGTTTCCCTACGGCCAAGTAATTTTCTACGTCTGCGTACCATGGTGTTTTTACTGCTACGACAAACAGATGTTCATCAGGAAACTGATCTTCGAGTGCTAGTGTGTCATCTATTTTTTGAACTCTGGATAGGAAGTCTGCAACCATGTTTTCTTTTCCGGGGCGGTCCTTGATGGTGTTATCACTTAGGTTTTCCTTGAAGTTGTGGAAAAGGAAAGTATACCCGAGGTAACCACAAACCAACCTTCAGATGCAGAATCTAGCCAATCTACATCCAGAGAGGGCTCTCTCTTTATAATTTATCTTTGTTCTTAGAAGGTTTTAGGCTAGTTATAGATCCAAGAGTTTGATTGAAAATGGTGGAATTCGCCAACTAAGGGCAAGGTTGAATATTTTCAGGCCATTGGGCTATGGAGTCAAAGGATGGCTTTACTGGATTTCTATTCTACACATAAGATGGCTTTGCAGGGCAAGATAGCCAAACAGAGAACAATCCTTAAAATTTAAAGTGGATGGAATGGGTTTGAAGGGATGAAAGGCAGTTAAGAATCTTTCACCATGTTCAAAAGAAAGAAATGAGATGATTACAAATAAAGAGTAGTGAAGAATTCTTTACTATAGTAACCAAAATGTTTAAATTAGCGAAGCAAGAGCAATTAAGAATTCGTTGCTTATAACTAATTTAGAGGAAAACATTTAGAATAATCACAACTAAACTCATAGTACTATTAAGTAAATTCTGAGTTATTCTTTTATGTCAAGTATTCAGAAATGGACACAATGATATTATAAACAAATATAAAACTTAAGACATATGATAGAAAGACTTATTGAACTGCAGTCACACACATGAATCCTGCAAAAAGGCCTGAGCTTCAAATTGTCATCCAGCAAGCCACAAATAAATTTCTCCAAAACGTTTTTATTCCAAAAACATCAATGTCACAGCGAAGTAGTAGAATCCACCCTCAATACTCTCTTTGAGGGTTTATTTATACAAAAAATGATTGAAAATATCTCATACTATCCTAGCCAATAATCTAGGGTGACTAATGAATAAGTTACAATAAAAAGGAGACAAATGGTCTCGTAGATAGGACAAAAAGTAATTGCTGGTGTGCTGTTTCCTCCTTTTGTGGATGTGTTGGAGGCAGGTGCTATAATATGGCTCGATGCTGTTCCTTTGAGTAATTCTTTTACTTGTCTGATACTCTTCGTTTCTACTGATACTCTTTCAATTGTCCAACTGATACTCTTTAACCTGTGCTCATTATTTATCCTTTACATGATGGTAAAAAGATGAAATTCTCTACCTGAAGATAAATTTTACAAAATTTCCAATAAGTCTTCCCACCACTGATCTTCTGCTATTATGGTTCTTTTAAGTTTTCTTAATGTTTCATCAGCTTCTGTGTATCTGTAAAAAGTGGGCTGGTTAGGGAACAAATACTTTATTTCCTGCTCAAGATGAAACAAATTCTTTAACCTGTCGTAGAGATTCCTTCCTGTTGGCAATGTTGCTTGTGACGAATTGATAGAATGAGCAGTTGTGTTATGAGCATGTATATCTATTTTATTAACATAGGTTTCCAGGTCCATTATCTTGTCCTCTGAGAGAATAGGACTGGGTAACCCATTGTCCAATAAAACCTGAAATTTTCCTTTGAAAGCATTAATTTCTTCCAGAATATCTGAGCATTTCCTTTCCAAATTTTGCATAAGAGTTCTTTTGGTAAAAACTCTTTTTATTTCTAAGATAGTGCCTGTCCTGTCATCAATTCCTAGCTCTGCAAGTTGTTGCTTAGTCTGGGTGTTCAAAAACTGTATAAGTTGATTGGCTTGCTCAGGTCTGTCCCTTAATTCATCTCTGGTTTTGTATATTTCTTCCTGAGCTGCTTTGATCAAGTCATTTTGTTCAAAGATTGTTTGAATAAAGGACCAAACACTCTTTATTGTCTCAGTTATATTATCCCAAATAATTTCGTTTATTTCTCTCAAAGGCTTTTCTAATGAAAGATCTTTTTCTAAAGCCTTAACCAATTTTTCCAGTCTTTTTATTTCCCTAGTATTATCAGCAACAGTCTTTTTAGACATATCATATTTCTGCTCTAGATTTACTAGCTGCAATTTTGTGGTTTGAAGTTCCGTGACTCTGAGTTTTAAACTTTCCATTTGTTTTACCAATTCATCAGAACTTAAACCAAAAGTGTTTACCTGTGCTGACTCTGTTTGTTGATCTGCTGTTGTGGTACCTGTAGTGATCTCTGTTGTGGATGTTTGCATGATATCTTGTTTTTCTCTTAATGCCTATTCCAATTCTTTCTCTGTTTCACTCAGTTGCTCAGTCATTTTCAAGAGCAACTCCATCATTTCTTCCTGTGAATTTTCCTTCAAAACTTCTTGGGTCTGGGGATGCCTTGAGGCTGGCAATTTCAACTGCTTTCTCAGTGCAACGATATCATCATCTTTATTTTTAATTAGTGCCTCAATGCTTTTGATATCTTTGGGATTGTGACCCAAACTGATGATTATATCTTCTAGAGACTTTATTCTGTTATCTTTTGCCTGAGAAGAAGCCTTCTCAATTTGCAACTGTGTGTTTGTATTATTTAAAGAATCTCGCAGCCTAAGGGTTGCCATGGCCTTATCAGTAAGGGTGGAGTATATCATTTCCCCAGTTTGTCTATGCAACTCTATCTGGTCCAAGGGATGAATGTCTTTTGCGAGGACCTCAAAATTGGTCCTAATATAATCAGATGCTGTCATGGGCTTTGGTACCTTGGATTTGAAATGGCTCATCATCATTTTGCCTTGTTGAATGTCAAATGCTGACATCAATCTTTCCTGATTGTGTGGAGCCATTTTTAGATACTGATCATATACCTTCATTCTCAATGGATCATTCTTTGCTTTTATATTAATGAAAGTTCTCTTGATATCACCTGCATCTGTTTTTGGTGGTTTAAAAGAAGATACTTCAGTACTCAACTGTTTTTGCAATTCTTTTCCTTTGTGGCCTGTATGTGTTTCACTAACTGTGCCAGTTAGTTGACTATCTTCTCTTTCATCATCAAACATCTCATCAATGATTTCCACATCTGGAAGTGGATTGGGTTTCTTCTTTTTGGCTTGATGTAGCTCTGAGGATTCTTTGGGAGGAGTAGGATCTGGAGCCTGTCTTTTCTTACCTATTTCCATATTAGATGGAGTTTGCAATTCTGAAACTTTAGGATGATTTACTTGAGTAGGAGAAACATGTGTTTGATCTGGTGCCCTGGAGGTTTGAGGTTTCTCTGCCATGACAAAAGTTTCAATGACCTGTATTTCAGGTTCTTTCCCTTTACCTTTAGACTCTACTGCAATTGATAGACTCTCTTCCTGTAACTCCTGTTGGAGATTTCCTGCTGAAGAGGTGCCAATGTGAGGTACCTGCACTTGACCAAAAGATTCTAGGTCAAACTCTTTCTCAAGATATTTCATAATTTTGTTTCTATTGTCTTCTTCATTATCTTGCTCAACTAGTGTTCCTTCCACCCACTCATCTTGGTTAGCATATTGTTCTATTTCAGGAATCCTGTGGTGAATATATGGGGATGATTTGTTCTTCATTCTTTTATCACAGATAAAACCAAATGGATCATAAGGAATCCAATGAAAACTCCTTGGTAACTTGCAATGATTTTGTAGGATATCTTCTGCTTCTCGCTCAGCGTCCCTAGAATTGCATATGAAGGGACCTAATTGAATTTTGATCCTGAGTTGGGCTTTCTTTTTTACACTACAAAAATGAATCATATCAGAATTATTCATTTTCCTGAAATATTCTAAGGCAAAAAGTCTCATAGGCACATATTTTGGCAACCTGAATGCATATAATTCACATCCATATATTCTGATGACTGAATGATTTTGATATAAATACCAGTCCCCAACTTTATGTGTCCTTGAAAGCTGCAAAGTCTTCTTAATCTCATTACTGAGCCTTGGAGGGGGAATTCCTGTCAACAAGGTAGTTGCAGGATATACAAAAAGATCGATGAACTCAGCATAGGAATAGGGAGAATCATAGGAAGAATGAGTTATGGCAGACCAAAAAATAACTGATCTAGGGTTTCCCTTGGCATCAAGCTTTTTAACAGGAAAAGGGAACTTCTCTGATTGATAATAGATGAGGAGATGGTAAATGACTGAGGAATATTTAAACACTTTCTCATTATCTAGCCTCATGAACTGGTCATGGATTTTATTGGCAATGAAAGATGCAAAATCATATTTTACTGCAGGAGGTTGCCCAGGAGTAAAGATAGACAGCAATACCAGGGTTATTTCATCAACATTTTCACTTGTATTGAAACCCATGACAAAGGATATCATATTGAGGATGAGTTTGCCCAAATTATTAAAATAAGAAAAACCATAGGGAGGAGGCCCCTTAAGTTGATGTTCAGGTAACATAAAAGTCTGGCAAATGCATTTCAATTTTTCTGGGGATAGTTGGGTAGACTTTTCAAGTAGTTCTTCCATGGACAAAGGAGTAAGATCTTGATCAGGTTCAAAATGGAGCATTGTATTGATAGCTTGAGGAGTGATGGGGAAAATGATACTCTGGTCAGGAGACAACACTGCCCTTTGAGTTGAATCATAGTTGGGTAATGATGGTGGTTGATTTACACGGGAAAATATGAAATTTGGGGGATATTAGATCTCAGGAAATTAGTTACAGGAAGTGACATCCAGACCTTTCGAATAATCGTCTCTGCAGCGACAATAACTTCGAAGGGGACTTTCATCGAAAACTAAGTCTTTAATTTGAAAGTCTTTATCCACTAATGGTAAGTATTCTAACTCTCTGTGAGGGGCATTCAATGGGGTTACATTCAGGGCTGCCGGAGCTTCCATTTTGGTTCTTGTGTATTCAAAATGGAATTTTCAGGGTTTTCTTCACAGACCGGGCGCAAATTTGATTCTGGGAGCTTTGATTTTAGTTATAGGAACTAGAATAAACCGATATTTATCGTTTTTCAGACTCTGGCGTGAATTTTTAACACAAGAAAGTGGATTTTTTAGAGAGTTTCGGCAAGAAAAATCGAATAAATACCTGTTTAATGGAGAAGTTTGAACTTTGCAGGTACTGGTCGATGGCAGATGGATGCTTGGGCACTGGTTTAACAATGGTGTTCGGAAATTTGGTTGTCGGCGTCTCAATCAGCGGAATTTTCAAATTCTTCAGAGGAGGACGCAGTCGCTTTCAGCAGTGAAAATGACAGAAAAACACGGGTTTTTGTTTTATTTACAAAGTCAATGGGAATTTTTATTTTTTCGAGGATGACGTCATCTGGTACGGGGGCATACGTCATTGGATCTAGGCGGTAAGCGGTAAGCGGTAAGCGGTAATTTCCGCACCGCTTTCGGGCGATGGCGGTATTTAACGGGGAGGTAGCGATTCCATTAGTCGACTGACACGTGGTCGGAGTACTATTCCAAAACCACCGTGCCCCCGCTCGTTATCTTTTGGACACAAGACGACCAACGGAATGATCCTGGGTCGTTGATCTTCGGGAGGGCGATCTGATGGTGGATGGGACGTGGAAATGGCGGGGTTTTAATGCGCGGGCCCGATGGTGGATTAAAACATGATTAACTTAATTAAATATCTCGGGAGGCATATGATTGGCGGAATGAATGGTTATTAATTAATCCTGGTGATTAATTAACCCCATAGTTTATACACGGTTGCGACAGAGTTAGGGGTTTTTAACTAAGGTTAAAGTATCAGGCGGAATTAAAATGCTAAGGGAATGGGTTTTATTTTTTCGTTTTAAACATATAAAAATATATGTTAAAACCTTTTTCTATATTTCTTATTATATGGTAATAAATAAATGTCATTTATTCACCATAGGGGTAGGGAAATATTCTATATGGGTATATTTTAGCCAAAGGGTCTTTATTGGGGGATTTTTATTCAACAAAAGGGATTAAATAACTTTGGCCAAAATTTATAATAAGAGGGGTTTTTGGGATATTTACGTAAGAAGGAGTTATGTACTATAGGATAAGGTCTTTTCACTAGGGATTTAATAAATAAATCAGAAGTTAACATGACAAAGGACAAGGTAAACTCAAAATACTTTAACTATAACTAAGAAAGTGAAGATTTCTGAAGCGAATTGTATCATCTCAATTTCAACACTTAAACATAGAATAGTAAGTAATTTTGAGGGTTTATTATGGAAATTTACATGATTTTCCTAAGTAAAATAGAATTTTACTTAGGAAAAAGATAAAAGTGAATGATTATAATGATAAATAACTTCAAGTACTTAGGTCTTTTTGATCATCAGGCCGAGGGTCCGGTCCCTCCAAAAGTCAAGGAAATGCCTTGAGCCCCTTTGATCTCCAAATACCTTAGCACTTTGGGGAAATTAGTAAAAAACTTAGGGAGAAAGTGATGTGGGAAGTTAATGATTTTGACTTTGCTTGCTGTGATTTTCCAGTGTATTTCCTGCTTCAGTACTTGTGATGAAGGTAAAAGATTAAACATATTTAGCACCATCATTCATCACATAAAACCTTGCAACACCATCTACCTACCCTATCTACTTGACACTACCATTTTCTCTTCTTTATTAGGGTGCATTTAGACTTGCAAACCCTTATCAACCTTTTTTTCTTTTTACATGGCAAATCTATCTAATTCTATCCTTATTACATCCAAGGGCTCAGATTAAACTGTTGAGCACCTTTTATTAACTCTATCTATCTACTTATCTGCCAAGATTAAACTGTTTGGTCAGATATTTATTCTCTATTCTACAACATGAAATTGAAACATGAATGAGTCAAGTTTAAACAGTTTGACTCTTCATAAATTGTGGCAAAAGTTTGACAAACTGCACACAATTGCTTTATTACAAAAATGAAATAGTAGTGGCATTTGGATTTGCACACTTTCCTTGGTCTAGTTTTTGCTTGGGGTTCATTTCTTTCTCTTTTTTTGACCATTTTATTTTTCTTACCCTTTGATTTTTCTTTTTAGGGTATACCCTCTTTACATTTTTTAAATTTTTTGATTTTTTGGTTTTTCAAGAATATGGAACACCTTTGCTCAAAAAAAGGTTTGAACATATTCCATAGTTCAATCAAGACAATCATGAAAAATGACACCTATTGGTATAGGAGTCTAACATTGGCTCCACTTGGGGATGGCTTTTCCTTGTGAAAAGTCAAGAACAGCAGGTCAGTTGCCTCAAAATGTCTTCAAACTAAACCATGTAATCTCCTTCTTCTGGTAGCTTTATTGTATATATGATAGTGAAACTTTTGAAGCTTAGGGCCTTCACTTCGGGCTTCAACTCCAAGAAGTCACCATCCAATCAAAACTGATGCATAAGGAAAGGATATATTGTGTACAAGTTAGAAAAAATCAGAATATCCTAGTAAATAGGATCAAAATAGTGCTTCAGCATTCGACCATTAACTGGCCCTTCCTCAGCTTCTGAATTGTCCAAGTTCTTTAAAAAGTATGTGTTGTTCCCTTGTAAGGCATGAATGATATAAGGCCCTTTCCATAAGAAATCAAATTTCCCATGTTTCCCTTTTTCTTCCCTTCTGGAATCCCATCTTAGGACTTTGTCTCCTAGTTGAAAATCTTCTGCTTTAGTTCTTTTGTCAAACATTTTCTTTAACTTTTCCTGCAAGACTTGGGATCATTGATACACTTCTTCTCTGGTTTGCTGCAAGTGAATTGTTTGGTTAATTCTTCTCTGGATATCATTTGGTTCCACTTGAGCCTCCTGAAGTAACTTCATAACAGGAATTCCTACAGATGATGGGAATCTTGCCTCAATGCCATAAACTAATTCATATGGACTGGTCCCAATGGATTTCTTATTTGTAAGTCTGTCTGCCCACAATGCATTGGTAAGTTTCTTATGCCAATTCTTTTTATTTTCTTCCAATAAATTTTTAATGATATTAATAAGGCTTTTATTGGAAGATTCTGCCAGTCCATTACCCTAAGGGTAATAGGCTGTTGAATGGCCTAAAGTTATGTGATATTTATTGTAGAAACTAATCATTTTCTTAGACTTAAATGCAGCAGCATTATTTGTTATAATCTTCTCTGGACAACCAAATCTGGAAAGTATATTGGTTTCTAAAAACCCTATGATTGTAGAATCATTGGCTTGTCTGCATGGGATAGCTTCAATCCATTTAGTAAAGTAATCTGTGGCTGTAAGAATCCATCTGTATTGCCCAGAAGAAGAGGGATGAATTTCTCCAATAAAATCTAATCCCCATTTTTGAAAGGGTCTTTCTGTGGAAATTGGTCTTAATGGTAAAGGTAACAACTTTCTTTTACCCTCAAAGATCTGACACTTATGGCAAGTTGTTACAAATTTCTTAACATCTGAAAACAAGGTTGGCCAGTAAAAGCCAGCCCTTAAGATTTTATCTGCAGTTGACTTCCAGTAGAGATGTCCACCACAATCCCCTGCATGAAATTCATTAAGTGCCTTGTCAGCTTCATCTTTCAATAGACAATTTAATAAGATTCTTTCATGATTTTTCCAAAATAGAGTGTCATCTAAAATACAATATTTTAAAGATGTCATTTTCAAAAATCTTCTTTTCGTTCTGGAAAACCCTGGAGGAGCTTGCAGGTTTAATAAAACATGAATGATATCAGTGTACCAGGGTGAATCTAAGAAAGTTTGACTGATCTGTGGAGTCGCCATCTTGGCTTGGCAATTAGTTTCGGTCATGAGTTGAGCCAGACCTTGACCTTTGATGAGTTTAGTTGGTTTAATTTCGATATCATATTCTAAAATGGTAGCTATCCACTTACCTCTTTTGCCTTCAATACCATCTTGAGTCAAGATGTCTTTAACTACAACATTAGGCACATAAGCTATCACATGAGAATATAATATATAAACTCTAAAATCTTTGATTTCTTTCACAAGTGCAAAAGCATGTTTCTCCATGATATTGTATTTCAAATATGCATCCCTAAGTGCTTTACTGAAAAAGGAAATTGGTTTTTCACATCCCTGATCATCCTTTTGTAGTAAAACAACTGCAACTGTATGTTCAGAAGCAAATGAAAAAATAATGAAATCTCTATCAAACTTTGGACTAGTAAGAACTGGTGTTCTTGTTAAAGCCATTTTGATTTCTTCAAATGATTGCTTGGCTTCTACAGTCCAGTCAATGCTTGAATCTTTTTTAAGCATGTTAGTAAGAAATCTAAGTAATTCAGCTAAACTGGAAATAAACCTTCTCAAGAAATTAATCTTTCCTATGAAAGCTTGAAGTTCTTTAATATTTCTGGGATGAGGTATTTTCAAAATTGCTTGTATTCTTTCTGGGTCAATTCGAATACCATCTTTAGAAATAATGTGACCTAGGAGCTTTCCTTCTTCCAAACCAAACAATGACTTTTTAGGATTTAAAGAAATGCCATATTTTCTGCACTTTAAAAACACTTGCCTTAGATGATCTAAATGTTGCTGATATGTTTTAGAAAAAAATGTTAAATCATCTAGATAAATTACCAGAAAATCATGTATTTTTTTAGCAAAAACAATATCCATTGCTCTCTGAAATGTAGCTCCTGCATTCTTGAGTCCAAATGGCATCTTGACATATTTAAAAGTACCCCATGGTGTTGTAAATGTTGTTTTATCTTGATCATCAGGATGAACCAGAATCTGGTTATACCCTGAAAATCCATCCAGTAGAGATATCCTAGAAGATCCTACTACCCTTTGTAAGATATGGTCCATTTTAGGCAAAGGATAGTTATCTTTTAAAGAAACTTTATTCAAATTTCTGAAGTCAACACACAGTCTAATTTCTCCAGTCTTTTTCCGTGTTGGTACTAGATTAGAAACCCATTTTGAGAACCTAATAGGGGCTATAATTCCTGCTTCATACATTCTTTTAATTTCCTTTTCGATTGAAGGTAATAAAACAAGATTTATTCTTCTAAGTTTCTGTTTGAAAGGTTTTTGATCTGGTTTCAAAGGTATAGTGTGTTGAATTATGGATGTATCATATGATTTAAGATCTTCATAACTCCAGGCAAAAACGTCCTGGAATTCCTTTAAGAGTTCAACATATTTAATCTTTTGATCTTCTGGTAGAGATTTGGATATTTTAACCATTTTGGGATTTTCTGGGGTTCCTAAGTTACATTCTTCAATATCAGCCTTAACAAGTTCTATTTTGGGTCTAAATGGAATGTCATTTGAGTCAAAAATATCTTCCAAAGGAGTTAATCCTTTGGGTAAATGATTATCTTTCAGATTAATGATTTCAGTTTCATCTTCTATGATCTCGTCGAATTCCATTTGTATTAAATCCTGCATATATTTTTCTGTGAATGTGGTTGGGTGAAGCATGTGAATTGCAATCTCTCTTGAAATATCTGTTTTTTCGTTCTTTTTCTTGTTCAGATTCATTGATTGTTATGTCCTCATCTATATTACTGTTAGAAAACTCATTTTCTAGTGTCAAAAAACTATTGATCTGATTGTTATTTACAAATACTTGCCAATTCATTAGATTGTCCGGTATAGCAGGTCTATGTCTAATCTCAGCTGTGAACTGATGATTAGGTCCAAAAGGAAACTTACATGTGCTAGCGAACATTGCAAGACTGTGAGCATGCAAATTTTGTTTCCTGGGAATCTTGACAAGTTGAGATTGTAGGAAAGTGTTGAGAATTTCCACAACTGTTTCTCTATATTGTTTCAATCTGGGATCTTTGGTTGAGCATTCACCATTAATATGTTGGATAATTAATTCAGAGTCTCCTATGATTGATACCCTAATTTCTCCTAACTTTTTGACATGTTTAAGCCCTAGTAAAAGGGTTTCGTACTCAGCCATGTTGTTAGTGCATTTAAAATTCAATCTATAAGAATGACCTTCAGCATGATCATTTTCAACATTATGTAACCAAATTCCAGCCCCTGCTCCTAACTTGTTTACTGAGCCATAAAATTCTAAATGCCACAGAATTTCATGTTCATAATATTCATCAACTGTTTTAACATGTTTCTTAACAGGAGCTAGTTGTTTAGCTTTTTATGGTATTTCTTGGTTGTCTGGTGTTTCTTGGTTTTCAGAAATCTCTTCAATCTTAACAGTAGTTTTGTTTATAACTTCCTTTTCATGTGCTTCTAGTTCAGTTGGAAGGTCCATTTCAGCATTATAAAGGATGAAAGAATCCATATCAGAATGTACTGAAGAGACAGGGAAGTTTTCAGGTTTCTCATGGCTACTCACTAAGTACTTCATCAAGGTTTCTCTGTATAATCTTTTGGGCTGACCAAATACTGAAATAGTGGCATATGACATGTCTAGTTGAATAGATCCTCCAAGTTTAGCACCCCAGGATCTGGAAAGCAACATACCATATTTAGGAGGAATATTAGCCACTACTATGTCCATCAAAACAGACTTCGCAGGGTATTGTACCAAAGTAACACACAAATCTTTAATCAAACCTAAACATTTTACCTGACTAGAATGAAAAGAAAACAAATCTTTATACGGTCTGGTAATGTCTAAATTTAATCTTTCCATCACAGCTTTTGGCATCAAATTGTGGGATGCTCTAGAATCTATCATAGCATTGTGGAGTATTTTGTCATGAACGTTCAGGCTCACATAAAATGGAGGAATTCCTCCACTTTCTGGTTTTCCATTTACTTCGGGGCCAAAAAGTAGTTTAGGTTGATCATCAAGAATATTCACTGAATCATCCATTCCAATAATGTTAATGTTAAGGGATTTTCTGATTTGACTTATATAGACATCATGTTTAGCCAGATCTGATAAAGGAATAGCTATCTTTAGTTTGCCTATTTCAGCCTCTAAATTGAAAGGTTTTTCTGTTTGAGCTTTAGTGTTTTGCACAGTTGGGTTTTCTCTATTTTTTGGGTCTTCAACGTTTTTCTCTTTTTCATGAGTGGAATTTTGATATGAAGGTATTTCTGAACCAACTTCTACTATTTCTTCTACATTTCCTACAGGAGGAAGTATTAGATTGTTGTTTATTGTTTGGTTGGTTATCAGACACATCTTCAATTATTGGATTTGAGGGGTTAGGAGTTGTCCTAGACAGAATTTGTACAGGGGGAATGTTTTGTACAGGAGGGATTTTACCTTTGACATTTTGTTTTACAGCTTTCTGTTTGCTATTCTCTGGCACATCAATCCGTCTGCTTCTCAAATTGTACTGTTTATGAACCTCATAAATTGCTGTGTCATAGCCTTCCTTAAAATCAAAAGTTTCTCCTAAATGAGTTTAGAATGTTTCAAGGATATGATTCTCCTGATCATCGTGAAATAGGGAAACTTCTGGTTCATTTTTGTCTTCAGTTACATTGTTTATTTCCACATCCTCTGTAGGTTCTTCAGAAGTTGAACCTTCAACAAAATTTTCTTGGAAAGGTGGCCTGATATTTTGGTCAGGGACATTTTTCCCAATATTTTGGTTCTGATTTCTTCTAAAGTTTGGATTTCTCACAACATTTTGATTATCACCTGTAGACTTTCTTTCGATTGTCTCCTCTGTCTCCTAATCTTTCTATATCTTTAATTATTGCATCCAACTTTCTTTCAAAATCTGAAGGTTCTTCATTCATAGGCATTCTTCTTTCGGCCCTAGCTCTGGCTCGTTTTTCTATAAGATTTGCTTCTACACTAACCACTATGCTTTGCATTTCCTCTAGGGTTTGGGGGGCTCTTTCCCTGAGTGAATAGGCTATGTCAGAGTCAAAACCATCAGGGAATTTAACCAATACTGAGTCAGGAGGGGGTCTAAGGTTTTGAGGAACAACGTTGTAGGCTTCATTGAATCTTATGATGTAATCTTGCATGGTTTCATTAGGTCTTCTTCTCAAATTTTCAAGCTCTGATAAGATCTGAAGAGGGTCTTTCTTTTTCTCCCATTTATTCAAAAATGACCTATACAAAGCTGCTAAATCAGCGATACTATTTGGGGCAAGGGCCCTAAACCATGTCCTGACTTCCCCAGTAAGACTCTGAACAAAGATTCTCATTCGGACATCATCAGTGTCAATTTCATAGAATTCAAAGTAATCAGTCATCCTTTTGGTATGTTGTTGAGCTGTGTAAGTACCTGAGCCATCAAAAGGTGTGATCTTACTCTGATAATCTTGAGGCAAAGCCGCAGGGTTGGCTGGCAACTGTAAAGGAGCATATCTATTAGCCATTGGAAGGGGTAATGGAATAATAGGTGGTGGTGGTCTGGGTGGAGGAGTAGAAGGAGTGACTGGTGTTTGAAAAGCTTGAGGAAAAGTAACTGAACTTGGGGAAGCTTCAGTAATTACAGAAATGTTTGAACTTTCTTCAAAGGTCTGTTCAGATGAAATGGAGTTTTGTAAATGTCTGTCAAGGTGATATGAAACAAATCTGAATTGAAAATCTTCAAAAAACAATGGATCTGGAACTAATCTTGATAATTCGGTTTCAGAAAAATTTACAAATAAGGATGTTTCAAATCGCTCATCAAAAAGAATTTCGTCAAAATATATGATTTTTACGGGACAAAATTGTGATCTAGAAAGAGGTGTGGAACTACCAGAACTCTCTTGACTTCCTCTTTCAGAACTTTCTTGACTTCCTTGTCTTCTAAGAATCCTAGGAATCAGATTCGGATTTTCAAATATCGGTGGTGGATTAGGGTCAGGATTTGACCTAGTGTGACGAATCCTTTCTGAAGCCAGTTTTCCTAGATGATATATGTTTTTGGATTTTTGGTTTTAATTGAAATGAAAATACAACTTCTACAAATTCTTCAAGAAATAACAATTTGTGATTTAAAATTTTCTCAAAGATTTATTAAACTAGAGAGTCTGATTAAACATTTGAAACTAAGGTTCAGTGTATAAGCTAAATCAGAGATAGACTGAAGCAACTTTTATTTACTTTTGCAATTGCAGAGCAAAAGCAATTTCAAAGGCTACCTGGCTGATCTTCAGACTCTGTCTATAGCTTATAAGTGAACAATATTAACAAATAAAAATGATTCAGGTCCCCAGTATGGTCGCCACTATGTTATCACTCAGGTTTTCCTTGAAGTTGTGGAAAAGGAAAGTATACCCGAGGTAACCACAAACCAACCTTCAGATGCAGAATCTAGCCAATCTGCATCCAGAGAGGGCTCTCTCTTTATAATTAATCTTTGTTCTTAGAAGGTTTTAGGCTAGTTATAGATCTAAGAGTTTGTTTGAAAATGGTGGAATTCGCCAACTAAGGGCAAGGTTGAATATTTTCAGGCCATTGGGCTATGGAGTCAAAGGATGGCTTTACTAGATTTCTATTCTACACACAAGAGGGCTTTTCAGGGCAAGATAGCCAAACAGAGAACAATCCTTAAAATTTAAAGTGGATGGAATGGGTTTGAAGGGATGAAAGGCAGTTAAGAATCTTTCACCATGTTCAAAAGAAAGAAATGAAATGATTACAAATAAAGAGCAGTGAAGAATTCTTTACTATAGTAATGAAAATGTTTAAATTAGCGAATCAAGAGCAATTAAGAATTCATTGATTATAACTAATTTAGAGGAAAACATTTAGAATAATCACAACTGAACTCAGAGTACAATTAAGTAAATTCTGAGTTATTATTTTATGTCAAGTATTCAGAAATGGACACAATGATATTATAAAAAAATATAAAACTTAAGACATAGGATAGAAAGACTTATTGAACTGCAGTCAGACACATGAATCCTGCAAAAAGTCCTGAGCTTCAAATTGTCATCCAGCAAGCCACAAATAAATTTATCCAAAACACTTTTATTCCAAAAACATCAATGTCACAGCGAAGTAGTAGAATCCACCCTCAATACTCTCTTTGAGGGTTTATTTATACAAAAAATGATCGAAAATATCTCACACTAACCTAGCCACTAATCTAGGGTGACTAATGAATAAGTTACAATAAAAAGGAGACAAATGGTCTCATAGATAGAACAAAAAGTAATTGCTGGTGTGCTGTTCCCTTATTTTGTGGACGTGCTGGAGGCAGGTGCTATAATAGGGCTCGATGCTTTCCCTTTGAGTAACTCCTTTGCTTGTTTGATACTCTTTGTTTCTAATGATACTCTTTCAACTGCCCAACTGATACTCTTTAATCTGTGCTCATTATTTATCCTTTACATGATAGTAAAAAGATAAAATTCTCAACCTGAAGATAAATTTCATAAAATGTCCAATAAGTCTTCCCACCATTGATCTTCTGCTATTATGGTTCTTTTAATTTTTCTCAATGTTTCATCAGCCTCTGTTTATCTGTAAAAAGTGGGCTGATTAGGGAACAAATACTTTATTTCCTGCTCAAGATGAAACATTTTTTTTAACCTGTCGTAGAGATTCCTCCCTGTTGGTAATGTTGCTTGTGACGAACTGATAGAAAGAAAAGTTGTGATATGAGCATGTATATCTATTTTATTAACATAGGTTCCCAGGTCCATTATCTTGTCCTCTGCGAGCATAGGAATGGGTAACCCATTGTCTAATAAAACCTGAAATTTCTCTTTAAAAGCATTGATTTCTTCCAGAATATTTGAGCACTTCCTTTCAAAATTCTGCATAAGAGTTCCTTTGGTAAAAACTCTTTTTATTTCTAAAATAGTGCCTGTCCTGTCATCAATTCCTAATTCCAAAAGCTGTTGCTTAGTCCGGGTGTTCAGAAACTGTATAAGTTGATTGGATTGCTCAGGTCTGCCCTTTAATTCATCTCTTGTTTTGGCTATTTCTTCCTGAGCTACTTTGATCAAGTTATTTTATTCAAAGATCATTTGAACAAAGGACCAAATACTTTTTATTGACTCAATTATATTATCGCAAAGAATTTCATTTATTTCTCTCAAAGGCTTTTCTAACGAAAGATCTTTTTCTAAAGCCTTAACCAATTTTTCCAATCTTTTAATTTCCCTGGTATTATCTGTAACAGTGCTTTAGACATATCATATTTCTGCTCCAAATTTTCCAACTGCAATTTTGTGGTTTTAAGTTCTGTGACTCTTAGTTTTAAACTTTCCATTTGTTTTACCAATTCATCAGAACTTAAACCAGAAGTATCTCCCTGTGATGACTCTGTTTGTTGATCTGCTGTTGTGGTACCTGTAGTGATCCATGTTGTAGATGTTTGCATGATATCCTGCTTTTCTTTTAATGCATGTTCCAATTATTTCTCTGTTTCACTCAGTTGCTCAGTCATTTTTAAGAGCAACTCCATCATCTCTTCATGTGAATTTTCCTTCAAAACTTCTTGGGTCTGGGGATGTCTTGAGGCTGGCAATTTCAGCTGCTTTCTCAGTGCAGCTATATCATCATCTTTCTTTTTAATTAGTGCCTCAGTGATTTTGATATCTTTGGGATTGTGACCCAAATTGATGATTATATCTTCCAGAGACTTGATTCTGTTATCTTTTGCCTGAGAAGAAGCCTTCTCAATTTGCAATTGGGTGTTTGTATTATTTAAAGAATCTCGCAGCCTAAGGGCTGCCATGGCCTTATCAGTAAGGGTGGAGTATATCATTTCCCCAGTTTGTCTATGCAACTCTATCTGGTCCAGGGGATGAATGTCTTTTGCCAGGACCTCAAAATTGGTCCTAATATAATCAAATGCTGTCATGGGCTTTGGTACTTTGGATTTAAAATGGCTCATCATCATTTGTCCTTGTTGAATATCAAATGCTGACATCAATCTATCCTGATTGTGTGGAGCCATTTTTAGATATTGATCATATACTTTCATTCTCAATGGATCATTCTTTTCTTTTATATTAATGAAAGTTCTCTTGATATCACCTGCATCTGTTTTTGGTGGCTTAAAAGAAGATACTTCAGTACTCAACTGTTTTTTCAATTCTTTTCCTTTGTGGCCTGTATGTGTTTCACTAACCGTGCCAGTTAGTTGACTATCTTCTCTTTCATCATCAAACATCTCATCAATGATTTCCACATCTGGAAGTGGATCGGGTTTCTGCTTTTTAGCTTGATGTAGCTCTGAGGATTCTTTGGGAGGAGTAGGATCTGGAGCCTGTCTTTTCTTTCCTATTTCCATATTAGATGGAGTTTGCAATTCTGAAACTTCAGGATGATTTACTTGAGTAGGAGAAACCTGTGTCTGATCTGGTGCCCTGGAGGTTTGAGGTTTCTCTGCCATGATGAAAGTTTCAATGACCTGTATTTCAGGTTCTTTCCCTTTGCCTTTAGACTCTACTGCAATTGATGGAATCTCTTCCTGTAACCCCTGTTGGAGATTTCCTGCTGAAGAAGTGCCAATGTGAGGTACCTGCACTTGACCAAAAGATTCTAGGTCAAACTTTTTCTCAAGATCTTTCATAATTTTGTTTACATTGTCTTCTTCATTATCTTGCTCAACTAGTGTTCCTTCCACCCACTCATCTTGATTAGCATATTGTTCTATTTCAGGAATCCTGTGGTGAAAGTATGGGGATGATTTGTTCTTCATTCTTTTATCACAGATAAAACCGAATGGATCATAAGGAACCCAACGGAAACTCCTTGGTAACTTGCAATGGTTTTGTAGTATATCTTCTGCTTCTTGCTCAACGTCCCTAGAATTGCATATGAAGGGACCTAATTGACTTTTGATCCTGAGTTGGGCTTTCTTTTTTACACTACAAAAATGAATCATATCAGAATTATTCATTTGCCTGAAATATTCTAAGGCAAAAAGTCTCATAGGCACATATTTTGGCAACCTAAATGGATACAATTCACATCTATATATTCTGATGACTGAATGATTTTGGTATAAATACCAGTCCCCAACTTTATATGTCCTTGAAAGCTGCAAAGTCTTCTTAATCTCATTACTGAGCCTTGGAGGGGGAATTCCAGTCAACAAGGTAGTTGCAGGATATACAAAAAGGTCAATGAACTCAGCATAAGAATAGGGAGAATCATAGGAAGAGTGAGTTATGGCAGACCAAAATATGACTAATCTAGGGTTTTGCTTGGCATCAAGCTTTTTGACAGGAAAATGAAACTTCTTTGATTGATAATAGATGATGAGATGGTAAATGACTGAGGAATATTTAAACACTTTCTCATTATCTAGCCTCATGAACTGGTCATGGATTTTATTGGCAATGAAAGATGCAAAGTCATATTTTACTGCAGGAGGTTGCCTAGGAGTAAAGATAGACAACAATACCAGGGTTATTTCATCAACATATTCACTTGTATTGAAACCCATGACAAAGGATATCATATTGAGGATGAGTTTGCCCAAATTATTAAAATAAGCAAAACCATAGGGAGGAGGCCCCGTAGGTTGATGTTCAGGTAACATAAAAGTCTGGCAAATGCATTTCAATTTTTCTGGGGACAGTTGGGTAGACTTTTCAAGTAGTTCTTCCATGGACAAAGGAGTAAGATCTTGATCAGGTTCAAAATTGAGCATTGTAATGATAGCTTGAGGAGTGATGGGGAAAAGGATACTCTGGTCAGGAGACAACACTGCCCTTTGAGTTGAATCATAGTTGGAGTGACAGTAGTGGATGATTTCTGGGAAAATATATACTGAGGGGATAAGATATCTCAGGAAATTGGATTCCCACAATCCAATGACATCCAGACCTTTCGAATAATCGTCTCTGCAGCGACAATAACTTCGAAGGGGACTTTCATCGAAAACTAATTCTTTAATATGAAAGTCTTTATCCACTAAGGGCAAGTATTCTAGCTCTCTGTGAGGGGCATTCAATGGGGTTACATTCAGGGCTGCCGTAGCTTCCATTTTGGTTCTTGTGTATTCAAAATGGAAGTTTCGTGGTTTTTTTCACAGACTGGGCACAAATTTGATTCTGGGAGCTTTGATTTTAGTTAAAGGAACTAGAATAAACCGATATTAATCCTTTTTTAGACTCTGGCGTGAATTTTAACACAGGAAAGTGGATTTTTCAGAGAGTTTCGGCAAGAATTTGAATAAATACCTGTTCAATGGAGAAGTTTGAACTTTACAGGTACTGGTCGATGGCGGATGGATGCTTGGTCACTGGTTTAACAATGGTGTTCGGAAATTTGGTTGGCGGCGTCTCAATCAGCGGAATTTTCAAATTCTTCAGAGGAGGACGCAGTCGCTTTCAGCAGTGAAAAAGACAGAAAAACACAGGTTTTTGTTTTATTTACAAAGTCAATGGGGTTTTTTGTTTTTGTTTTTAGGATGACGTCATCTGGTACGGGGGCATATGTCACTGAGACTGAGCGGTAAGTGGTAAGCGGTAATTTCTGCACCGCTTTCGGGCGATGGCGGTATTTAATGGGGAGGCAGTGATTCCATTAGTTGACTGACACGTGGTCAGAGTACTATTCCAAAACCACCGTGCCCCCGCTCGTTATCTTTCAGACGTGAGACGGCCAGCGGAACGATCCTAGGCCGTTGATCTTTGGGAGAGTGATCTGACGGTGGATAGGACGTGAACTTAACGGAGTTTTAATGCGCGGGCCCGACAGTGGATTAAAACATGATTAACTTAATTAAATATCCCGGGGGGCGTTTGATTGGCGGAATGAATGGTTATTAATTAATCCTGGTGATTAATTAACCCCATAGTTTATACACGATTACGACAGAGTTAGGGGTTTTTAACTAAGGTCAAAGTGTCAGGCGAAATTAAAATGCTAAGGGAATGGGTTTTATTTTTTCGTTTTAAACATATAAAACTATATGTTAAAACCTTTTTCGATATTTCTTATTATATGGTAATAAATAAATGTCATTTATTCACCATAGGGGTAGGGAAATATTCTATATGGGTATATTTTAGCCAAAGGGTTTTTATTGGGGGATTTTTATTCAACAAAAGGGATTAAATAACTTTGGCCAAAATTTATAATAAGAGGGGTTTTTGGGATATTTAGGTAAGAAGGAGTTATGTACTATAGGATAAGGTCTTCTCACTAGGGATTTAATAAATAAATCAGAGGTTAACATGACAAAGGACAAGGCAAACTCAAAATACTTTAACTATAACTAAGAAAGTGAAGATTTCTGAAGTAAATTGTATCATCTCAATTTCAACACTTAAACATAGAATAGTAAGTAATTTTGAGGGTTTATTATGGAAATTTACATGATTTTCCTAAGTAAAATAAGATTTTACTTAGGAAAAGGATAAAAGTGAATGATTATAATGATGAATAACTTCAAGTACTTAGGTCTTTTTGATCATTACGCCGAGGGTCCGGTCCCTCCAAAAGCCAAGGAAATGCCTTGAGCCCCTTTAATCTCCAAATACCTTAGCACTTTTAGGGAAATTAATAAAAATCTTAGGGAAAAAGTGATGTGGGAAGTTAATGATTTTGACTTTGCTTTCTTTGAATTTCCAGTGCATTTCTTGCTTCAGTACTTGTGATGAAAGTTAAATATCAAACACATTTAGCACCATCATTCATCATATGAAACTTTGCAACACCACCTACCTACCCTACCTATTTTACACTACCATTTTCTCTTATTTATTAGGGTGCATTTGGACTTGCAAACCCTTATCAATTTTCTTTTCTTTTACATGGCAATTCTATCTAATTCTCAACTTATTACATCCAAGGGCTCAGATTAAACTGTTGAGCACCTTTTATTAACTCTACCTATCTACTTATCTGCCAAGATTAAACTGTTTGGTCAGATATTTATTCACTATTCTACAACATGAAATTGAAAAATGAATGAGTCAAGTTTAAACAGTTTGACTCTTCATAAATTGTGGCAAAAGTTTGACAAGCTACACAGAATTTTGTTTATTACAAAAAATGAAATAGTAGTGGCATTTGGACTTGCACACTTTCCTGGTCTATTTTTGTTTGGGGTTCATTTCTTTCACTTTTTTGACCATTTTATTCTTTTTACCCTTTGATTTTTCTTTTAGGGTATACCCTCTTTAAATTTTTTAAAATTTGTTGATTTTTTGATTTTTAAGAATATGGAACACCTTTGCACAAGAAAAAGGTTTGAACATATTGCATAGTTCAATCAAGACAATCATGAAAAAAATGACACCTATTGGTATAGGAGTCTAACATGCGGCTCCACTTGGGGATGGCTTTTCCTTGTGAAAAGTCAAGAACAACGAGTCGAGATGCCTCAAAATGTCTTCAAACTGAACTATGTAATCTTCCTTCTACGGTAGCTTTATTGTACATATGATAGTGAACTTTTGAAGCTTAGGGCCTTCATTGGGCTTCAACTCCAAAAGGTCACCATCCAATCCAAAGTCTGCATTAGAAAAGAATATATTATGTACAAGTTAGAAAAATTAAAGCATCCTAGTAAATAGGATCAAAATAATGCTTCGACGATTCGACCATTGACCGGTCCTTCAACCCGACACGAATTGTCCAAATCCTTCAAAAAAGTATGTGTTGTTTCCTGCAAGGCATGAATGATATAGGGCCCTTTCCACAAGAAATCAAACTTTCCATGTTTCCCTTTTTCTTCTCTTCTAGAATCCCATCTTAGGACCTTATCTCCTAGTTGAAAATCTTACTGCTTTAGTCCTTTTTATCAAACATTTTCTTTAGCTTTTTCTGTAGGGACTTGAGATCTTTGGTATACCTCTTCCCTGGTTCTTTGCGGGTGGATTGTTTGATTAATTCTTCTTTGAATGTCATTTGGCTCCACTTGAGCCTCCTGAGTAATTTCATAATAGGAATTCCTAAAGATGATGGGAATCTTGTTTCAAAGCCATAAACTAACTCATATGGACTAATCCCAATTGATTTCTTAGTTGTAAGTCTGTATCGCCCACAATGCATTGGTCAATTTCTTGTGCCAATTCTTTTTTGTTTTCTTCCAATAACTTTTTGATGATATTGATAAGGCTTTTATTAGAGGATTACGCTAGTCCATTACCACAGGGGGTAATAGAGTCATTGAATGGCCTAAAGTAATATGATATTTATGGCGAAACTAATCATTTTCTTTGATTTAAATGCTGAGCTGACATTGTCTTTTATAATCTTTTACGGACAGCCAAATCTTGAAAGTATATTTGTTTCTAAAAACCCTATGATTACAGAATCATTGGCTCTGTCTACATGGGATGGCTTCAATCCATTTAGTGAAGTATTCGTGGCAGTTAAAATCCATGCTGTGTTGACACGAGGAAGGGGGATGAATTTCTCCAATAAAATCTAATCCCCATTGTTGAAAAGGTCTTTACTGTGGGAAATTGGTTTTAATGGCAGAGGTAACAACTTTCTTTTACCCTCAAATATCTGACACTTGTGACAAGTTGTTACAAATTTCTTAACATCGAGAAAAAAATGTTGTCGGTAGAAACCGACTTAAAATTTTGTGCAGGTTGATTTCCGGTAGAGATGTCCTCCACAATCCCCTTTGCATGAAATTCATTAAGAACTTTATCGGCCTCATCTTTTAATAGACAATTTAATAAGATTCCTTCATGATTTTTCCAAAATAGAGTGCCATCTAAAATACAATATTTCAAAGATGTCATTTTTTAAAAATCTTTGCTTGGTTCTGGACAACTACTGGAGGAGCACACGGGTTTAATAAAACATGAATAATATCGAGTGTACCGAGGTGAATCTAAGAAAGCTTGAGCTGATACGAGAGTCGCCATCTCTGCTCGTTATCCAGTTCATTGATGTCTAAGGCTTGGCAATTGGTTTTCGTCATGAGTTGGGCTAAACCTTGGCCTTTTATGAGTTTTGTTGGCTTAATCTCAATATCATATTCTAAAATGGTAGCTATCCACTTACCTCGTTTTACCTTCAATGCCATCTTGAGTCAAAATATCTTTAACTACGGCATTTGGCACATAAGCTATCACATGAGAATATAATATGTAAACTACGAAATCTTTAATTTCTTGCAATGCAAAAGCTTTGTTTTTCCATAATATTGTATTTCAAAGATGCATCCCTAAGTTCTTTACTAAAAAATGCTATTGGCTTTTCACACCCTTGGTCATCTTTTTTGAAGTAAAGCAGATTTGCGGCAGTTTGTTCGAAACAAATGAAAAAAATAATAAAATCTCTATCAAATTTAGGATTTGTCAGGGTAGTGGTGTTCTTGTTAAAGCCATTTTAATTTCTTCGAACGATTGTTTGGCTTCTACGAGTCCAGTCAATGCTTGAATCTTTCCTCAACATGTTAGTAAGTAATCTAAGTAACTCAGCTAAACTAGAAATAAATCTTCTCAAGAAATTAATTTTTTCCTATGAATGCTAGTAACTCTTTTATGTTTACGGGGTGGGGTATTTGCAAAATTGCTTGAATTCTTTTCCGGATCCAATCCTAATGCCATCTTTAGAAATAATATGACCTAAAAGCTTTCCTTCTTCCAAACCAAACAATGACTTTTTAGGGTTTAAAGAAATCCCATATTTTACTTGCACTTTATAAATACTTGCCTTAAGTGATCTAAATGTTCTTGATCCGTTTTAGAAAAAGGCAGTCAAATCATCTAGATAAATAACCGAGAAAATCATGTATTTCTTTAGCAAAAGCAATGTCCATTGCTCTTTGAAATGTAGCTCCATGCATTCTTGAGCTCAGCGGCATTTTGACATATTTAAACGTACCCCATGGTGTAGTGAATGTTGTTTTATCTGATCATCGGGATGAACCGAGAATCTGGTTGTACCACGAAAATCCATCCGGTGGCGATATTCTCGAAAGATCCTACTACCCTTTGCGAGGATGTGGTCCATTTCGGCGAGAGGATAGTTGTCTTTTAAAGAAACTTTATTCAAATTTCTTAAGTCGACACAGGTCTAATTTCTCTTGTCTTCTTTCTTGTTGGTACCGGGTTAGAAACCCATTCGAGAACTACGATAGGAGCTATAATCCTGCTTCAAACATCCTTTTGATTTCCTTTTCAATTGAGGGTAATAAAGCAGGATTTATTCTTCTAAGATTTTGTTTAAAAGGTTTTCGATCTGGTTTCAAAGGTATAGTGTGTTGAATGATGGATGCATCATAAGATTTGAGATCTTCGTAACTCCAGCAAACAAACATCTGGAATTCTTTCCAATAGTTCAACATATTTAACCTTTTGATCTTTTGGAAGAGATTTGGACAACTTAACCATTTTGGGATTTTTACAGGGTTCCTAAGTTGCATTCTTCCATATCGGCTTTAACGGGTTCCATTTTGGGTCCTGAATGGAGTATCATTTGAGTCAAACGGATCTTCCAAAGGAGTTAATCCTTTGGGTAATTGATTATCTTTTAAATTGATGATTTACGATTTCATCTTCTATGATCTCATCAAATTCCATGTGTTTCAAATTTTGCATGTCCTTTTCTCGGTGAATGTGGTTGGGTGCGGCATATGAATTGCATTTTCTTTTGAAATTTCTATTTTTTTGTTCTTTTTACGGATCAAATTCATCAATAGTTATGTCTTCATCTATATTACGGTTAGGAAAACTCATTTTGAAGTGTCAAAAAGTTATTGATTTGATTGTTATTCACAAATACTTGCCAATTCAAAAGATTGTGCAGTATTGCAGAGCTGTGTCTAATCTCGGTGACTGATGATTAGGATCAAAAGGTAACTTACATGTACTAGCAAACATCGCAGTGTGAGCATGTAAATTTTGTTTCACAGGAATCTTGGCAAGTTGAGCTTGTAGAAAATGTGTTGAGAATTTCCACAAGCTTGTTTCTCTGTATTGTTTCAATCTCATGTCTTTTGTTGAACATTCTCCTTTCATCTGTTGAATAATTAGCTCGGAGTCTCCTATGATTGATACCCTAATAGCTCCTAATTTCTTGACATGTTTAAGCCCTAATAAAAAGAGCTTCGTACTCGCCATGTTGTTGGTGCATTTGAAATTCAACCTATAAGCATGACCCTCTCGCATGATTATTTTCAACATTATGTAACCAAATCCCGACTACCTACCTAATTTGTTTCTTGAGCCATCAAACTCTAAATGCCATAGAATTTCATGTTCATAATCCTCATCAATTGTTTTAAAATGTTTCTTGACGGGAGCTAGTTGTTTAGTTTCTTGGTTTTTCTTGATCATCTGTTGTTTCTCGAGAGATTTCTTCAATTTTGACGGTAGTATTGTTTGTGGTTTTCTTTTCGGGTGCTTCTAGTTCGGTTGGAAGGTCTATTTCGGCATTGTAAAGGATAAAAGAATCCATATCAGATTGGCCCTGAATAGACGGGGAAGTTTCGGGCTTCTCATGGCTACTCACCAAGTACTTCATCAATGTTTCTCTATATAATCTTTTGGGTTGACCAACATACGAGATAGTGGCATATGACATGTCGAGTTGAATAGATCCTCCAAGTTTAGCACCCCAGGGGATCTAGACAATAACATACCATATTTCGGAGGGATATACTACTACTATATCCATCGAAAAGCAGTTGGCAGTCTTGAACTAAAGTAACACACAAATCTTTAATCAAACCTAAACATTTTACTGGTAGAATCAAATGAAAAGCAGATCTTTGTACGGTGCGGTAATATCTAGATTTAATCTTTCCATTGCGCTTTTGGCATCAAATTGTGAGATGCTCCGGAATCCGGCATTGCATTATGGAGTATCTTGTCATGGACATTCGAGCTTACATAAAATGGAGGTTCCTCCACTTTACAGTTTGCCATTAACCTCGGGGCCAAAAAGAAGTTTGGGTTGATCATCGAGAATGTTTCCGAATCATCCAATCGATCAATGTTAATGTTTAGGGACTTGGTAATCTAACTTACGTAGACATCATGTTTAGCCAATTCTGATAAAGGAACATCTATCTTTAGTTTGTCTATTTCGGCCTCTAGATTGAAAAGGTTTTTTGTTTGAGTTTTTAGTGTTTTGCCACAGTTGGGTTTTCTCATGTTTTTGAGTCTTCAATGTTTTTATCTTTTTCATGAGTGGAATTTTTGATTTGAAGGAGTATACGAACAACTTCTCTTGTTTCTGCATTTCCTACGGGAGGAGAAGCATTAGATTGTTGTTTATTGTTTGGTTGGTTTGTCAGAGACATCTTCAATTATTGGATTTGAAGAATTGGGAGTTATCCTAGACAAAATTTGTACTTGGGGAATGTTTTGTAGCAGGAGGAATGTTACCTTTACCTTTGACATT
The DNA here is from genome assembly GCA_034641835.2 of Pinus albicaulis. Taxonomy (NCBI): domain Eukaryota; kingdom Viridiplantae; phylum Streptophyta; class Pinopsida; order Pinales; family Pinaceae; genus Pinus; species Pinus albicaulis. Next base: position 1,183,226,513 of record CM076583.1, read on the forward strand.
TTTGTTTCGCATTTTTTAATTTGCTTTTCTTTGGCACATCAATCCGTCTACTTCTCAAATTATCGTTTTATGGACCTCGTAGATTCTTTGTGTCATAGCCTTCCTTAAAATCAAAGTCTCTTTGAATGAGTTTGGAGATGTTTCAAGGATGTGATTCTCTTGATCTAAATACTGGGATAGGAAGACTTCGGTTCATTTTTTGTCATGTTACATTGTTTAATTTCTACATCTTCTGCAGGTTCTTCGAGAAGTTGACCCTTCTACGAAAGTTTTCTTGGAAAAGGTGGCCTAATGTTTTGATCGGGGACATTCTTTCCAATATTTTGGTCAGATTTCTCCCTAAAGTTTGGGTTTCTTGCAACATTCGATTATCACTAGAAGACTTTCTTTCGATGGTCTCCACTACGACGTCTCCTAATCTTTCCATACCTTTAATGATTGCATCCGGCTTCTTTTCAGCTGAAGGTTCTTCTATTCATAGGCATTCTTCTTTACTGCTCTTGCTACGCGGCTCGTTTTTTCTGCTAGGATTTACTTCTACACTTACCACTCATACTTTGCTTGCATTTCCTCTAATGTTTGGGGAGCTCTTTCCACTGAGGGACAAGCTATGCTCCAGGAGTCAAAACCATCGGGAAATTTAACCAATCACAAGTCGGAGTGCTGTAGAGTTTTTGAGGAGCTGCGTTATATGCTTCATTGAGATCTAATGATGTAATCTTGTCTTGCATTTCGTTAGGTCTTCTTCTTAATTTTCCGAACTGCGGCCGGGATACTGAAGGGGGTCTTTCTTCTTCTCCCATACATTTCAAAAATGCCCTGTATATAAAATTTATGGTAAATCAGCAATAGTATTTGGAGTAAGGGCCCTAAACCATGTCCTAACTTCTCCCGATAGGAGCTACGGGAACGAGAAATTCTCATTCGGACATTCATCGGTATCAATCTCATAGAACTCAAAGTGATCGGAGTCATCCTTTTGGTGTGTTGTTGAGGTTTGTATAAGTGCTGATCCATCAAAAGGTGTGATCTTACTCTGGTAATCTTGGGAGGTAAAGTCGCGGTGGGTTGGGCTGGTAGCGCAAAGGCGTATCGATTGGCCATTGGAAGATATAGTGGGATAGCAGGGAGTAGATGAGTCTACAGCGGGGAGGAGATGGAGGAGTAGAAGGGATGGCGGGTGTTTGAAAAGCTTGAGAAAAAAGTAGCTGAACTTGGAGATGCTTAGGTAATTACGAAATGTTTGAACTTTCTTCAAAGGTTTGTTCGTAGGATTAATGAATAGGAGTTACGTAATTGTGTTGTCGAAGATGATGTGAAACAAATACGTAATGTGCAAATCTTCAAAAAACAATGGATCTGGAACTAATCTAGATAATTCGGTCTCGAAAGGAGAAATTCACAAATAAAGATGTTTCAAATCGTGCATCAAAAGGGATGTCATCAATATATATAATTTTCACAGACGAGGATGCAGATCCAGAAAGTGGTCTAGAGCTTCACGAGACTCTCTTGACTTCCTCTTTCCAGGAACTTTCTTGGCTTTCGCTCGTCTTCTAAGAATCCACAGGAATCAGATTTGGATTTTCAAATATTGGTGGTGGATTGGGGTCAGTTTGACCTAGTATGTCGAGTCCTTTCTGAAGCCTGATTTTCCTAGACTATGTGTTTTTGGATATTTTTAATTGAAAGAATAAATAAAACTTCTACAAAGTGCTTCAAGAAATAATGATGTATGATTAAAGATTTTTCTCTCAGATCTGTTAAACTAGAGAATGCTGATTGAAAATTTTGAAACTAAGGTTCAGTGTATAAGCTAAATCGAGAGATGATCTGAAGCAACATTTATTTACTTTTTGCAATTGCAAAGAAAAAGCAATTTCAAAGGCTTCCTGGCTGATCTTGATTTCTTGTCTATAGCTTATAATTGAACAATAATAACAAATGAAAATGATTGAGTTCCCAATTATGGTGGCCACTATGTTATCACTCGGGTTTCCTAGAAGTTGTGTAAGGAAAGTATACCGAGGTAACCACAAACCAACCTTGATCTGAGAATCCATGTCTGCATCGAGAGAATCTCTCTTTATGATTTATCTTTGTTCTTAGAAGGTTTTAGGCTAGTTATAGATCCAAGATGTTTTGTTTTGAAAAATGAATTGGAATCCTTAAACTAAGGGCAAGGTTGAAGGTTTTCGAGTCCATTGGGCTATAGAGTCAAAGGATGGCTTTACTAGATTTCTATTTTAAACACAAGATGGTATTACGAGGCAAGATAGCTAGACGGAGAACAATCCTTAAAATTTAAAGTGGATGGGATGATCTTGAAGGGATGAAAGGCAGTAGAGATCTTTCACCATGTTCAAAAAAAAGAAATGAGATGACTACAAACAAAGAGCAATGAAAGATTCTTTATTATAGTAATCAACAATGTTTAAATTAGCAAAGCAAGAGCATTTAAGAATTCATGCTTATAACTAATTTAGAGGAAAACATTAAGAACAATCACATACGAAATCGAGTACAATTAAGTAAATTCTGATTCAATCCTTTATGTAAATTATTCGAAATGAACATAATGATATTATAAACTAATATAAAACTTCGGACAAAGGTAGAAAGACTTATTGAACGGTAGTCCAACACATGAATCCTACCAACAAGTCGAGTGCTTTAAATCGTCATCCGGTAAATACGAATAAATTTCCCCAAAATGCTTTTATTCCGAAAATCTCAATGTTCAGTGAGTAATAGAATCCACACTCAATACTCTCTCTTTGAGGGTTTATTTATACACAAAATAATTGAAAATATCTCACACTATCCTAGCCCATAATTTGGGGTGACTAAGGGTAATTTACAAATAAACGGGGAATAAAATGGTCTCGTAGATAGCATAATAAAAAATATAACTGTGATGTGTTGTTTCCTTTCTTTGTGGATGTGGAGGTAAGTGTGAAAAAGGGCTCGTTCTTTGTCTTTTTGGAGTAATTTACTTTGCTTTCTTGATACTCTTTGTCTTTACGGATACTCTTTGTCTTTACGGATACTCTTTTAACACAATATCAATCTTTCATCATACTCATTTTATCCTTTACACGATAGTAAAGATAAAATTCTCATCTGAAAATAGCTTTTATAGAATTCCCAACAATTCATTCCACCATTGATTATCATTATGCATAGTCTGTACCCAGACTTTCTTGATATCTCATACTGCTTAACGGTTTGTAAAGAGTGGGCTCATTAGGAAAGCAGAGATACTTTATTTCATGTTCCGAGATAAAATAAATTCCTCATATCATAGATACTTTTCCCTGTTGATAACGTTGATTACGGGAGAAAATTTGGTAGAACAAGCAGAGGCTGTGTTTTGAACATGAACATTTATTTTCTTTACATAGGTTTCTAAGTCCATTATTTGATCTTCGATAGCATAGGACTTGGTAATCCATTTGTCCAACAAAGCTTGGGGGGGAAAATATTGATATCAATCAAAATGTAAGGCACTTCCTTTCTAAATTCTGCATGAAAGTTATTTTGATGAAAACTCTCTTTGTTCCAAAGAAGCAAATACTTAGGTCTGTCCTCAATCCCTAATATTTTGCCAAAATTTGTTTTTGTCTGGTCATTTGAATGAGCTGATTGGCCTGCTCGGGCACAACACTCTTAATTCATTTACGGTTATTTTATTTCTTCTTGAGCGATTTTAACCAAATCATTTTGTTCAAAAATTGCTTGAACGAAGAACCAATACCTTTATTAACTCAATGATACTACCCAAAAGAATTTGATTTATTTCCTTTAAAGGCTTTTCTAATGAAAGGTCCTTCTCAAAAACTGAACCAATTTTTCTAACCTTTTTATTTCCCTGGTGTTATCGGCAAGCTGTCTTCTTAGATGTATCATATTTCTCCTCAATTTTACTAATTGCAACTTAGTGGTTTGAAGTTAAGCTGACTCTTAGCTTTGTAGACTTTCCATTTGTTTTATTAACTCATCGGAATTTAAACCGGAAGTGTTTACGAGATGGAAATTTGTATTTCTTTGATGCATTCGAAGTACACACGTAGTTTGTAGCGACTTTTGTGGCGGATGCACCTTGATAACTTCCTTTTCCTGTAAACTTGCTCCAATTCCTTCTACTTGTTTCACTTAGTCGTTGATCCCTTATTTAGGAGCAACTCCATTATTTCTTCTGTGAATTCCCCTTCGGAGACTTCTTGGGTACGAGGATGTCTTATTTGGCAATTTAGGCACGCTTTCTTAGTGCGGCTTATGTCATCATCTTTCTTCTTGATTAATGCCTCAATGCTTTTAATATCTTTGGGGTTGTGCCCCAAACTAATGATTAAGTCTTCTAAAGACTTTGATAATGCATTATCTTTGGCACAATGAAGAGGCCCTCTCAGTGCAATTGTGCGGTTGTGTTATTCAAAAGAAGTCTTGCGGTGTTAGAGGTACTGCCATGGCTTTATTGGTAAGAGTGGAATACACCATTTCCCCGGTTGTCTGTGCAGTTCTATACGAGGTCCAAAGGATGAATGTCCTTTGCCGGGACCTCAAAATTTGTTCTAATGTAATGTTGTGACATGGACTTTGGCACCTTTGACTTGGAAATTGGCTCCTTGACATTGCTTGTGAAAGGTCAAATCTTGACATTAACTATCTCTTGATTATGGGGAGCCATTTTCATATATTGATCATATACCTTCATTTTTAATGGATCATTCTTTGCTTTAATGTTGATGAAAGTTCTTTTAATATCCCATATCGTTTGGGTGGCTTGAAAGTTACTTAAGTACTCAATTACTTTTGTAAAGCTTTTCCTTTACGCCTGTATTTGTTTCACTAAGGTGCAGGTTAGTTATTTGTCTTCTTCAGCCATCAAACCTTCATCTATGATTTCCACATATGGAAGTGGATACGGATTTTGTTTCTTGGCTTGATGTGCTGACGAGCTTTCTTTTGGAGGAGTGGTATCTGGTCTGCCTTTTCTTTCCTATTTCCACACATTTGATGGGTTGTAACTGCGGAACTTGTGGATGATTTACACAGAGTAGGAGAAACACAGCGATTTATCGGTGCTTTGGAAGTTTGTGGTTTTTCTACTGCCATGACCAAAGTTTCAATGACACCGATTTCAGGTTCCTTTCCTTTGCCCTTTGTTTACTGGCATGGCTTGATGAGCGCCTTTGTAATCTCTCGCACGTGAGTTCTTTGTTGAGAAAGATGTACCAATGTGAGATACCTACCTTGACCATAAGATTCTAGGTCATATTCCTTACGAAGATTTTCATGTTTATTTCATTTTTCCTTGCACTTTCTTCTTCAGCAGGAGAGTGTTTTTCCACCCACATTCATCTTGGTTAGCATATTGCTCTATATCGAATATTGTGGTGGATATAAGGGAAGATTTGTTCTTTAATCTTTTTTCACGAGATGAAACCAAATGGGTCATAAGGAACCCAACGAAAAGTTCTTTGGAACTTGCATTGTAATATAATTTCGCCTCTCGCTCGGCCTCCTAGAGTTGCGGATGTAGGGACCTAATTGACTTTTAATGCGGAGTTGAGCTTTCTTTTTCACACTACAAAATGGATCACATCTGAATTATTCATTTGCACCATCAATATTCCAAGGCAAACGAGTCTCATGGGTACATACTTTGGTAACTTGAATGGATGTAATTCACATCCATAGATTACGATATTTGTATGGTTTTGAGTACAAATACCAATCCCAACATAGGTCCTTGAAAGGTTGCAAGGTCTTCCTTATTTCATTGTCTCTTGAGTCTTGGGGAGGAATCCTGTCAACAATGTAGTTGGGGATACAAAAAGATCAATAAACTCGAGAATAGGAATAGGGAGACTCATAAGAATGAATTATGGAGACCAAAATATAATCGACCTTGGGCTTCCTTGGCATCAAGTTTTTGAACGGGGAAAGGAAACTTTCGGCGATAGTAGATAATGAGATGATAGATGGTGAGGAATATTTAAAAACTTTTTCATCATCTAGCCTCATGAGCTGATCATGGATCTTGTTGGCTATGAAGGAGGCAAAAGTCATATTTAATCTCGGGAGGTTGCCCGGGAGTAAAAATGGATAGCAAAACCAAGGTTATCTCATCAACATATTCACGGTTTTGAAGCCCAGACAAAAAATATGTAAATGAGGATGAGTCTTCCCGATTGATTGAAATAATAAAAACCATAGGGAGAGGGTCCTTAGGTTGGTCATTAGAACCCAACATGAAATTATGGCAAATGGACTCTAACTTCTCTGAGGTCAATTTTTTAGACTTCTCAATCAAATCTTCCATGGACGGAGTGCCAATTCTTGGTCGGAGTTCAGAATGTAGCATTTCATTGATGGCTGGGGAGTAATGGGGAATAGAACACTTTGGTCGGAGATATCACGGCTGTTGAGTGGGATCATAGCTTGAATGGCAATAGTGGATAATTTATGGGAAATTAATGACGGAGGATGAGATACCTTGGGATATTGGATTCTGAGTCCAATGACATCTTGCCCCTTTGAATAGTCGTCTGCTGACGACAAAAACTCGAAGGGCTTTCATCAAAATGCAAGTCTGTCTGAAAATCTCTGTCCACTAAGGGTAAATACTCTAATTCTGCGGCAAGGAGCATTCGGTGGGGTCACATTCGAGTGTTGGGGCTTCCATTTTTGGTTCTTGTGGTTAAAACGGAAATTCACAGGTTTTCTTCACGGGCGGGCGCTTTTCGGTTTTAAATGAGGAAATTATCACAAATGCGGTTTCGGGGAGCAATTGAACGGTTTTAAAATCTCTGGGGAAGATCTAGGTAGACGAGTTTTAATCCTTAATTCGGCGAAAAACAAGGAAAGCAGAATTTTCTTCTTTGTTCGGCGGAAAGGATAAATACTGTTCTTAGAAGAAGGTGGTTCTTAACGGGTAACGGGCGGTAGCGAGGAGGACGCTTGTACGCGGTACGGCGAAGTTTATGGAGCGAAATTGAATGGAACGGTGGATTTCAATGAAAATTAGAAAATCACGCGGAAGGCTTATAGGTTGCGTTTAATAACGAAAATAACGAAAAAAACATGAAAATTAGCTTTATTTGCAAGTTAAAGGGTTTTAGTTTCTCGAGGTGATGTCATCGATAACGTAAGTGACGTGTGGAGGGGCCGGGCGGTAAGTGTGAGGGTACTGCACCGCTTATGAGCAAAAGGCGGTATTAACCGCGAGGGCGGCGATTCCACAAAGTTGTTGACGGCGGTGGGTGACTAATTAAATACCACTAATCCCCCGGCCCCGGGTTAAAATGCGTGAGGATGGGTAGCGGGATGAACGCTAATAGTAGATCTTACGGTGGGGAGGTCGGATGGTGGAAAGGTCGAATAGATGGTGGGGTTTTCGCGTGCGAGCCCGGCGGGTTTTTAAAACACAATTAACTCTATTTAAACACATCCGGGGCATATAATAGGCGGAAAGGTATGATTATTAGTTAATTCAGATAATTAACTAATTCCATGGTTATAAAGGAAATAGGAATGCGGTGGGGTTAAAATGTCGGGTGAAAACGCCGGTGGATGAGCCACGTTGGCGTGGGGGTTTTCCAAAGTTTAGCTTTGAATTAAAAACTTTGGATTTATTTATATTTTTGTGTTAAACATACATATCGTATGTTTAAAGTTTTTTGTATATATGTTAACAAAATAAACATTATTTAATTACCATAAGTGCGGGATTATAATATAAAGATATATTTAACCAAGGGCTTGTGAAGCGGGGTTTTTAATGAATATTTGGGAAAATAATTACTTTGGTTAAACTTACATAATAGAGGGGTTTTGGGGTATTTATAAAAGAGTTATATACTTAGGATAGGGCATTTTACGGGGTTAGTAAATAAAGTTAAACATCAATGTAATGAGGGACAAGGGAACTCAAAACACTTTGCACATCTAAAGAAAGTGATAATTTTGAAGTAAATTGCAATATCTCATCTCCAACACTTAGCTTAGAATAGTAAGTTATTTTGAGGGATTTTTATGGAATTTTGCATGATTCTCTAAGTAAAATTGGATTTTACTTGGGAAAAATTTTTAAAGTGAATGATTATAATGATGAATTATCTCAAGTACTTAGGTCTTTTTGATCATTAGGCGAGGGTCCGGTCCCTCCAAAAGTCAAGGAAATGCCTTGAGCCCCTTTGATCTCCAAATACCTTAGCACTTTTGGGGAAATTAGTAAAAACTTTTGAGGGGAAAGTGATGAGGGAAGTCAATAGGTTTGACTTTACCTTTACGTGATTCCTTGTGTTTCACCTTGGAAATTATTTGTGATGAAAGTAAAGGATCAAAAACATGTAGCGACATCATTCATACGGTAAAACTTTGCAACCATCTACCTACCCTATCTACTACTACATTTTCTCTTTTATTAGGTGCATTTAGACTTGCAAACCCTTATCGATCTTTTTCTTTTTACAAGGAAAATCTATCTATTTCTACCCTTATTACATCCAAGGGCTGGATTGAGCTGATGAGCACCTCTCATTAACTCTACCTATCTACTTACACCTTAAGATTAAGCTGTTTGGTCAGATATTTATTCTCTATCCTATAACATGAAATTGAAATATGAATAAGTCAAGTTTAAACGAGTTTGACTCTTCATAAATTGTGGCAAAGTTTAACAAGGCACACACAATTACTGACTACAAAAAATGAAATAGTAGTGGCATTTGAATTTGCACACTTTCCTTGGTCTATTTTTGTTTTGAGTTTATTTCTTTCTATTTTTTGACCATTTTATTTTTCTTACCCTTTGATTTTTCTTTTAGGGTATACCCTCTTTACATTTTTTAAATTTTTTGGATTTTGGTTTTTCAAGAATATGGAACACCTTTGCTCAAGAAAAGAGGTTTGAACATATTCCATAGTTCAATCAAGACAATCACGAAAAATGACACCTAGTAGTATAGAGTCTAACGGGTTGTACATGCAGCTCATGAACTATCTTTGTAGTATTCTTAGGTTATGTGATATCTTTTGGCTCATAAAATAATTCAATGTTAGTAACATTATGGGCGTTGTCGATAGTCTAAGAGTGCTCATAAGGGCAACTAAAAAATTGTTTCGTGAGGGCATGGAATTATGAGGAGATGAAACAAGGCTTTGCATAGGAGAGGTGATAGGTGGGGATGGAGCACACTCTTCCATAATGGTAGTAGGTTGAATTGGTTCCCTGCTCATCATCGTGAATGTATACAATGGTTGAAGAGCTAACGATAGTAGTAAGACGTTTATTAGCAACTCTAACAAATGTAACTTGTGTGAAAGAAAAAGAATTAAAGGGCGAAGAAAGCCCTCAAGGACCAATACCGATGAGAACAACAGTGTTGATGACAAAGCGATTATAAAGGCTAACGAGAGTGTTAGAGGGTTAAATGTCTTACCGACAAGTGGAACAACATAAGGTATAGTGGAAGTAGGAACAAGTGGGTTTACCATGGATCCAACTCGTAGAAAAAAATTTGTGTATAGAAGACACTTCATCATGGGTTGAAAATATAAAGTAGAAGTAGTTGAACGCTTTCTAGATGTTGATGGAGTGTCGTATGAGGAAGTATTGGGTGTTAAAACTTCAAGAGAATACACAACCCCCTTCGAGCTCCATTCTCTCGTATGTCGGGCCTAGACATGACCTCGTGAAGAAATACCTCCTCCGACATGTAATGTGGTAATTCCTTCATCTTAAAGGTGTCCTTATTAACAAATTTAAGCCACACATAAATGTTGTTATGGCTAATATAGAACCACATTTGATAGGAATAACTATCTAGAATGGTTCAGTGAACTCGATAATCAACGCAATAGCATTGAGCATCTTGTTGTACCAACCCTCAAATGGTTTTTCATTATGTGCTCTATTAGTAGCATCAAATCAAATTTTCCATGAGGCATTGGTGAGAGTGAGGGTTTCATCATATGGTACTTAAACTATGTCTCAATCCTCATGGGTGCATCACTTCATCATCACGATAACAATGACTAGATATCCATAAATGAAATATGTTTCCCTCTTATACACATCCCAAGTAGGGCAACAAAAAGTTCATCTAACGTAAATTTGCACCAGCTCAATGATGCACCTAACACACAAAAATTAGCGACGTAAATGGAATCCAATGTACATTCTCATTTTTTTGTAGTGTCGCATGACTTTTCCTAGTGATAGTATAGAATGCAAATTTGATCTTGTCATTATTAATCATATCAATGACAACTCCACGACCCTTGCACCGAGTGTTGTATTTCTCATACAAATTATCATCACCCTTCTTCTTGCCTCTTTTTGAGGTGTTATAAAATGTTTTCGAAACATCTTGACAATTCATAGAAAACCCAGCCGAGATTTTGAATGTCATTCACATGAATAGGGTACTCCTTATCAAGCCATAATGAGCCATTATGTATCCCGCTCGATAAGGATCTTTGTACATCTCATCACTTCACTTGTTGTCCCAAAGACGAGAAAATCTCATAACTTCATAATGGTGGACCCGTACATGGGGGTTGAAATTCAATCTTAAGCTCAAAAATTATTTCACCGGAGGGGGTGAGAGTGGAATGCATGTAAACCTCTAAGCGGAATTTTTGGGAATAGGTATGGGTTAGATAAATCATTATCGACCAAAGTGGCCTTCTAATAATTCCCCAAGATACTCTATTGGAACAATATGGTTTTTAGAGAAATCGAAAGGAATGACAAAGCTTTTTTCAGGATGACAACTATAGACAAAATAGACTAGGGATGATGATGAAATTTGGATGCAAAGGGCTAAGAGATGAAATCCAAGGAGAAAAAATTCAAAGGTTATGAAAACACAAATGAAAAATCTAACTTCATTGTGCGACACTTATAGACAAAGTTACAATATAGCGATGACTAACTTAATTGTTGGCTATTAAATGCGACAAATTAACAAAATCAGACTTGGTTTGAATGTTGATGATAGCTAGGACATAAATCCCTAAGATAGGTTGTAAATGACTAATACCATGATGATGGATATTACTAAAGGTACTTTTATTCTTTAAAACAAATATAAAATCACTGAAGACTTATGGTTACTGGGGAAAAAGGATCAATAACTAAAAATAATCCTTAATAAATGATGAAAATGACAACATGCCTCCCTAACCACAATGGGTTGTGGTGGGTCACAACTAAATAAAATAATACATATAATTGACAAAAAATAAACTAGACTAAATAGACTACTACAACCGACTCAATCCTAAACCTAAACTATCCTCCCGGACAAGGAGTGGGATAACAATGCAAATTTAGTGGCCATATTAGGGCTCCAGCATGCACCATTCACCCAACAAGGCAAGAGAATTCCATGGAGTTGTGTGAGCTTAAAAACTCTAGACTCTCTTATTTCCACAACAAGGAAAGTACCAAACCAATGCATTTTCAATTTTCCAGTGACGTTTAAGATACTTACCTGTCATAGAGAAACACTTGATCTTCCACATAAAAAAACTTCCTTTTTTATATGTTAGTAGTGCCAAGATTTATATATTTTTTCTCAACACTCGGGTGAAAATATCCAAGAAAAAATTTTCTCATCCACTTCCTATAACCCTTGTAGACAATCTATGATGGACTCATCATCTTACATTTTGGTGGCTTACATAATGAACAAAATAAAAACAATAAATTCAACAAGTACCACAACTTTTCGACCATAAACAAGATGGAAAGGAGTATAGTTGTGTAGCTTTTTTAACAATAGTATGATAATACCATAATGTAGCTATAACTCTTTCATCCCAACCATCCCTATTAGCATAGCATACTTTAGTAAGTCCTTTATGCAATATATTGTTAAAATATTCATGAGTTCCATTTTCTTTCTGATGATATAAACTACTTTTGTGGTGATGAATCAAGAATTCTCGCGTCAAGGTAGAAATAGTCTCATTGATAAAGTGTGACACCTAATCGATTGTCAATATCCATGGAAACCTAAATATTTTAATAATATTCTCAAATATGAATGTGGTTGTATTTCTAGTAGTACAATCCTTAATAGGAATTTATTTAGCCCAACAAAGTCAAGTAACTCGGGCTGTGGTGATAATATAAAAGAGCATGTGAGTGTCGCGCATGAGGAATTATAGGTCCAAAAAAACCAAAATATCGCTTCTAAAAAACCTTGAGAGATATGATTGGGTGTAGTGGAATTTCATCGTAATGGGAATGCCTCCCAACTTTCTAACACACATCATAGTTCTTGGCACACTCCTTGGCATCTTGGCTCCTTCAAAGATGCCAAGGTGCGCTAAGAACAAATATGTTGCGGGATTGGGCATTCCCGATAATTCCAGCACTTGTCTCAGGTTTTTAGAGCGATATTTTGGTTTGTTAACCCCTATAGTCCTCATGCTGACACTCATGCTCTTTATATCACCTGGCAATTGCCATTGAACAAAATAATATTAAGAAGTTGTCTTGCTAGAAATACAATACATTCATATTTGAAATCTGTAAAATGCTGAGTTTCCATGAATGTATTGTATTAAGTGTCACACTTTATCAATGGATTCTTCTTGGCCTTTGAGAGTGGCACAAAGTAGTTTATATCATAGAAGAAAATGGAACTCAGAATACTGTAATATTGCGAAGACTACTAAAAGTATACTTTATGCTAATAAGTGGTTGGATGAAAGAGTGCATAGCCAGTATGGAGATTATCATACTGCTGTAAAGAATCTACCAACTATACTCATATCATTGAATTTATTGTTACAATTTTGTTAAATATTACAAATATCAGATGATAGAGTGTCAGCAATCTTGCATATTTTCATGATAATTGAGAAAATATATAAATCTTAACTCTGTATATAAAGGAATGCTATGTGGAGAGATCAAATCTTTCTCTATGACATTAAGTATCACCAGCGTGCAAATTGAAATCTGAAGTCACTCACCCCATTTATGAAATAAAATTCATTTTAAGCTCTGCTCATGGAATTCTCTTGCTAGCTGTTAGTGAGATGAACTGCATACTGAGCCTAATATGGCCACTAAAATTTGCATTGTTATCCTATACTTGTCCGGAGGGCTAGGTTTAGGATTGAGTGGGTATATTGTCTATTTAGTCTAGTTTATTTTTGTCAATTATATGTATTACTTTATTTAGTTGCGACCCACCATGTCAGGAGAATATGTTTGTCATTTTCATCATTTTATTAAGGATTATTTTTAATTATTGATCCTTTTTTCCCTATAACCATAAGTCTTAGTGATTTTATAAACTGTTTTTAAAGAATAAAAGTACCTTTTAATAGCTATCCATCATCGTGTGTGTGCAACTGCTAGGGATTTATGTCTATTATATCAGTATTGATAGCTATAATTTGTTAGTTAATGCATTTAATAGCCAGCAGTGTAAGTAGGTGGCTATATTATAACTTTGTCTACTTAAGTATTAAATAATGGTAACATTTTCATTTGTATTTCATAACCTTTATACTTGGGCTCATATGCAGCCCTTTGCATCAAATTTCATCATCATCCCTAGTCTATTTTGTCATGTTTATCATCTGAAAATCTGTCATTCCTTTGTTCACATTCCTGATAGAGTATCTTGGGGAATTAGAAGGCCACTTATTAGATATTATCCCCAACCCATACCTATTCCCAAATTGCGTAGGCATGCAAAAACCTCTGACAATATTCTGACTTAGATTATTTCAACTTATAAATAGAGTTATGAAATTTGGGGACAACGAGTGAAGTGATGAGATGTAGCTCATATCGATAGGATTAATGGCTCATTATGGCTTGATAGGAAGTACCTATTCATGTGAATGACATTCCAAGCTCTCAGCAGGGCCTATGAATGGTAGAGATGTTTTGACAACATTTTATAGCCTCAAAGATGAGACGAGAAGAAGGGTGATAGTATTCTGTAAATGCACACTTTCAGTCTGTAAAATCAAGTAGATATGATAATGAGCAAGATCAAATTTACATTCCTATCACGAAAATCATGCGACACTGCAAAGAAACGTAGCTACAATGTGTTAGAGTGAAACAGTGAAAATTTTGCTAAGATGGCACATTGCCTCTTTGGGATGTGTAAGAGAGCATATTCATTTATGGATATGCAGTGTCATTGTGTCGTGATGATAATTGATGCGCTGCATGAACATATTTAAGTACCATATGTCTGAAACCCTCACTCACATGCGAAAATTTGATTTAATCTTGCAATGTACATAATGAAAAAACCATTTGAGGTTAGTACAACAAGATGCTTTCAATGCTATTCTTGTGATTATCGAGTTCCACTGAACCATTCAGATAGTTATTCTTATCAAATGTAGTTCTGTCGCAGCAACCGTATATTAACAGAAGTTATTAATAAAGTACCTTTAAGATGAAGGAATTACCACATTACATGCTGAAGTACTGCTCGCGAGGTCATGTCTTGGCCCGACATGAGGTTATTGAAGTTTAACACCCAATGCTTGATCCATCAACATCTAGAAAGCGTTCTTCACTTTCTACTTTATATTTTCAACCCGCCGATGTCTTCAAGGATTTGTGTCTTCAGAATACCTACTGATTGAATCAATTCAACAAATCACTTACTTCCACTATACGATGTTGTTCAGCAACCACTTCTAACATCTCGTTATTTTACTATAATGCATATCAATAAGTTGTTCTCGTCGATATTAATCCCTTGAACTGTACCATATTATAACACTTTATTATTTTGTTAGAACAATAAACGTATTGCTACTATAGTTATCTCTTCAATACCATTTAATGCTGATGATGAACAATTCAACTATATACAATGGAAAGGTAATGCTCCATCCACTATCACCTCTCTATGCAAAGCCTTGATTTCCTCTCCTCATACTCAGCCTTCTGAAACAATTTTTAATTAAGCCCCGCTAACGCTCTTAATATCATAGCGAACAACCAATATTACTAAAATTGATATTTTAATTATCGCGCCAATAAGAAGCAAGGCATGAATACATGTACAACTGTTAGACTCCTATACCAACAGGTGTCATTTTCATGAATTGTCTTGTTGATATAGGCGACGCTCTTTCTTGAGCAAGGTATATTAAATAAAATTTAAAATATGAAAGTATACTGCAAAAGAAAATCAAAGTGAAAAAATAAAATGTCAAAATTGAAGAAATGAACCCCAAACAAAATAGACCAAGGAAAATTGTGCAAATTCAAATGCCACTACTATTTCATTTTTAACAAATAAAAATAATTATTAATGCTTGCTGCTACAGTATGAAAGTCAAGCTGTTTAAACTGACTATTCACTGTTTCAATTTCATATTATGAATAGAGAATAAATATCGACCATGATTTAACCAAGCGAGCATAGTAGATAGGCAGAGTGTGGAGAATTACTCAACATTCAATACGAGCTGCTAGATGATAGATAGATTTCCTTGTAAAGAAAAGATTGATAAGGGATTTGCAAGTCTAAATACACCTAATAAAAGAGAGAATGTGAAATAGATAGGAGTAGGTAGATGGTTGCAAAGTTTTATCGGATGAGATAATCTTTTGTCTTTGATCCTTTACTTTCATCACAAATGCGGCGAAACCTGTGGAAAATCACGGAGAAACAAAGTCAAACTCATTGACTCCTCATCACTTTCCCCTCAAAGTTTTATTTCCCGAGAATGCTAAGTTATTTAGTCAAAGAGACTCAGAGACACTTCCTTGACTTTAGGCCATAACCTACCAATGATCAAGACCACTTTGAGATAATTCATGCATTCACCTAATCATTCACTTTAAAACTTTTCTGCAAGTAAAATCCAATTTTACAAAGGAAATCATGCAAATTCCATAAAAATCCCTCAGAAATAACTTACTATTCCTAGTGTGGAGAATGAGATATTGCAATTTACTTCAAAAATTATCACTTTCTTTAGATGTGCAAAGTATTTTAATTCCCTTATCCCCTTTAATCATATTATTTAACTTTATTTATAAATCAATAAAAATGCCTATCTAATTAATATAACTCCTTTTATAAATACTAAAACCCACTAAATATAAGTTTAACCAGAAATGATTATTTTTCCCAAATGATAAAAACCACATTATATATCTTTTATATCCCTTACCTGTGAATTAAATAATGTTTATTTATTGTATATATACAAAACTTTAAACATACGATATGTATGTTTAACACAAAAATACAAATAAATCAAAGTTTTTAATTCAAAGCTAAACTTTGAAATACGCTAGCGTGGCTCATCCTGGCGTTCGCGACATTTAACTTGCCGTGACTATTTCCTTTGCCAACCATGATTAGTTAGTATCTGAACAACAATAATCATACCTTTAAAAACTACGATGTTAAGTAAATTATTATGACAAGATTTTCTGTAACCACCACATCAGCCGACCTTTCCACCATCGAATCTCTATATGCGGCCTATGCATCCTTATGGCTTATTTCGCTTCCCATTGAATTAGTGTGAAGCTAGTCACCGTCCGCCTTCTTTAATGGGCCACCGCTTGCTCATAAGCGATACTTACAGGCCCCTAACGCGTCGACTTAAACTACGTGCATCCTCCCTGAAAACTAAAACCCTTTTAACTTTACCAAATAAACATTTTATCTTTATTATTTATTATTAAGCACTGTATGCTCTCTGCTGCATGATTTTAATTTTCATTGAAATCAACTGACCCATTCATTGCAGCTTCCATAAATCGCCCGGACGCAACGTACAGCGTCTCACGCTTCTGCTATTTGTCGGCTGCGGCAATACTAGAAGCGAGTATATCTTCTCGCCGAAACGACAGAAAGGCTCTCACTTGTTTTTATTTAGTGTGGTAAATATCGCTGATCTCAATTTTAAGCTGTTCAATTACTCACAGCGTTCTCAGTATTCCTCATTTCATCGAAAAGCGCGGCCTATTGAGAATTTTGAATCCGGGCAAATGTTGGCATTTAGATAATGACAAAAAAAAAAACTGATATACTCTGAAAATTCAATGTACAACAGTGAATGGGTACCGAGTGCTGCATTTTGATGGCCCATACGAGGATTTTGTCGCTGAAAGGCGACGACGAGGCAAATCTCAGCATTGTTCAGCCGAATATCCCAGTATATATCCCTGTCGTCATTCTCGTCACTATGCCATTCAGCTTCTCCACTTTCGGCGGTATGTTATCCCTTCCCAGGCCGCTCGGCAAAATGCTACACTGAACTGACCAAAAATTGGCCTCTACATGGAAGATTTGATTGAAGTCTAAAGTATTTTGAAAAGTTAGAGTCCATTTGCCATTTGCAGACCTCCCTCCCTATAGTTTTATTATTTCAATCAATTGGGAAGACTCATCCTCAACTATATTCTGCATGTGACAAAACAGTGTGTTGATGAGACACTGGTTGCTATCAGCCACACACTCTGGGCAACACCTCTGAATTAAATATGACTTTGCCTCCTTCACCAGCCAACAAGATCCATGTCGATTCATGAGGCTAGATGATGAAAAGGCAAAATATTCCTCGATCCTCTATCATCTCATTATCTACTATCGATCGAAAAGTTCCTCTGTTCAAAGAGGAAAATCAAGGTCGATTATACTGATACTCCATAATTCACATGAGTCTCATTACTGCATTAGAGTTTATTGATGTATATCTGCAACTGCATTGTTGAGGATTCCTCCCCAGACTCGGTAATGAGAATGGGAGACCTTGCCAGGACCTATAAATTTAGGGACAATATTTAATATCAAAACCATACGATCATCGAAATCTATGGATGTGAATTACATTCAAGTTGCCGCTCTCTTGCCATGAGCTTGACTGCCTTGGAATATTACGGGCAAATGGAATAATTCGGAATGTGATCCATTTTGTAGTGTAGAAGCTCAACTCGAATTAGGTCCATGCAGCTCTAGGGTGCCGAGAGGCGGCCTATTGCAATGCAAGTTCCAAAACTTTCGTTGGGTTCACTTTATGACCCATTTGGTTTCATGCAGTAACTTATATATACACGTATGCGATATAGAGCAATATGTAGCAGATGAATGGAGTGGAAAACACTTGTTGAAGAAGAAGTGCGAAAAAATGAATAAATATATGAAAATCTTCGAAGAATATGACCTAGAATCTGTAATTCGAGTGTAGGTATGGCCAACTGTCGTACAGCCGAAAATTACGAGGAAAGCGATTCATCGGTGCAGCAGAAAACAAAGAACAGAGGAACAAGTGAGGTCATTGAAACTTTGGTCATGCTGAAAACACAAACTTCAAAGCTTGAGTTTCTCTAACCGAGTAAAATCATCCTGATTCTCCATCAATGTGGAAATAGGAAAGCTGAACTCAGTATACCACATTCCAGCCAGAAACAAAACTTGAATCCACTCCATGTGGAAATCATGAAGAAAACCTTAAACTGGCACGGATAGTGAAAACAATCTGAAGCGAAAGGAAAAACTACAAAAGCAATTAATGCAATATCAAAGCCACTGAATCACCGAAGATATTAAAACATTAAACAAATGATCAATATGAAATGGCTCCCCATAATCAAGGCTAATAATAAACATTTGACCTTACTGCCAAAACAAGATGACTTCAGAAAGATGCCAAGAAGTCCCCATGTACGCAGTGATACATTAAATTAGGCCTGAGGTCTGGCAAGGACATTCATCCTTTGGGTGAATAAACTGCACGGTACAAATATCTGCAAGCAAAGCCATAAACATCTAACAATACAAGATTCTTGAATAACACAAGCTGCACAATTACAGAACAGAGGAGCCTCTTCACGAGCCAAAAAGATAACGGAATAAAGTCTTTAGAACTTAATCGATGAGACCTGACCCCAAAAGATATTAAAAACATTGGGCAAATTAATCAGAAGAAGATGATGATAAGAACACACAAACGGCTAAAATGCAGTAAAACAATCAGTCCCAGAGAAGTACGAAGTGCGGGAAGAAAATAATGGAATTGCTCCTAGAAGCTGAGCAACAAGTGAAACTTGAAGAAGAATGGAAAACTGCGAAAGGATTATCAACGAGCATCATGCAAAACATACAGCGGCGGAAATCGGCAAACAAACACTCTCGGTAAACATAAGTTTGAACCGATGGTGTCGACAAATGGAAAGTCTACGATTAGAAGTCACGAAACAAACCTGGTACATTAGTAAAATTGGAGGAAGAAAATATGATATCTAGAAAACATTCTTGCTACAGAAAATAAAGAAGATTTAGAAAAACAGTTCAGCTTTGGAGGACCTTTCATTAAAGAAATAAATCCCTTGCTGGGAATCGACCTTGAGTTAATAAAGTATTTATCTCTTGTATTTTGAACAAAATGATTTGGATGCATCATGAAAATAAACGAAACCGAAGAGAGCGAGCTTTGAAATAGGCCAATCATCATTCCAATTTTTTTGGGCACACGGGAACAAAAAGCGGCCTGCGTAGTAGAAGTTGAGGGCAGAGGATTTTGGAAAATAAAGAGTTTTCATCAAAACCTTTCATACCGGAATTTAGAAAGTGCTCAGTTGTGATATCAATATTTTTCGAAGAAAATTTCAAACTTGTAGACAATAGATCACCTTGCTGAAGATCAAATAATAGAAACTATGTAAAAATAAATTAAATACTCCAAAACACGGCACTGTTCTACCGATTTTCCGAATCAAACGTTATCAGCAGTATCTATGATAGAGTGAGGAATTTATTTTATACGGAACATGAAATAAAATATAAAATAATAATTTTTTACAAATGAAATGCGAGCATGAGACATTGAAACTCAAAAGAGACTATGATACCGGATAATCAATAATTAAGAATGGAAATTGTTAGAATTCTATAAAAGTTATTTTGAGATGAAAATTATCTTGCTGCTCAGTAAAAGAACAAAATGAATGCAGAATGAAAATTGAGAATACCTTGAGTTAAAAAATAAAATAAAGACAAAAAGAGTATCGTAAAGATAAAATATCAAGAAAGCAAAGTAAATTACTCCAAGACGACAACGCTTATGCTTATACGTACATCCACAGAAAACAACATCAGCCGATTACTATTATCTTGTCTCTGGACCATTTGTCTATTTGTAAAATTACTCCTTAGTCACCCCAGAATGATAGTGTGAGATATTTTCAATTATTTTATGTATAAATAAACCCTCAAGAATTATTGTGTGGATTCTATTACTCTATTTTGCCTTTGAAGATTTTCGAAGTGGAATAAAAAAACATTTTGGGAAATTTATTTCGTATGCAGATGAAACATTTAAAGTAGCTGAACTATTGCGGGATTCCTGTGTTAGACTACACCGTTCAATAAATGCTCTACCTTTATTACGAGTTTTATATTAGTTTATAAATATCATTATGTTCATTTACCGAATAATTTACATAAAAATTGAATCAGAACTACTTAATTATGCCGATTTGAATGTGATTGTTCTTAATATTTTCCTCTAAATTAGTTATAAGCATGAATTCTTAAAATACTCTTGCTTGCTAATTTAAACATTGTTGATTACTATAATAAAGAATTCTTCATTGCTGCTGTTTGTAGTCATCTCATTTCTTTTTGAACATAGTGAAGATTTTGCCTTTCATCCCTTCAAGATCATCCCACCAAGAGTTGTTCTACAATCTAGCTATCTTACCTGCAACAATACCATGTATATTTAAAATAGAAATCTAAGTAAAGCTATCCTTTAACACATAGCCCAATGGGCTTGAAACCTTGACCTTGCCACTTGGACTAGGATTCCACCATTTCAAAACAAAACATCTTAGATCTATAACTAGCCTAAATAAAATCATAAAGAAGATACAGATGCGGGTGGCTAGGTGCACATCGAAGGTTGGTTTGTGGTACCTCGGAACGCCTCCTCTTACACAACTTCTGGAAACTGGTGATGCTTGCTGAAAATGGCGTGCCATATGCTGGGGAATTGCCATTTGTTATTGTGTGAATTATAAGCTATAGGCAAAGTCACAGCCAGCGAGAAAACCCTTTGAAATTGCTTTTTTGCAATTGCAAAGTAAATGTTGCTTGATCTATCTCTGATTTAGCATATGCTGAACCTTAGTTTTCAAATTTTCAATCGGATATACAGTTTAGCAGTCTTTGAGAAAATTTTAATCATACATCATTATTTCTTGAAAATTTCATAAAGTTTTATTTAATGCTCAATTAAAATAAAAAAAACCAAAAAACACATAGTCTGAGCTGCAGCGAAAAGGATTCGACATACTAGGTGATACACAATCCACCACTGTATTTAATCCAAATGCAGTAGATTCTTAGAAGACAAGGAAATCAGAAAATACGAAAGAAGAAGGGGAAAATTCGAAGTTCTAGACCACTCACCATCTGTCTTTGTCACTAATATATTGATGACATCCCTTGATGCACGGAGCTGAAACATTTGTGAATTTCTCGGGCCGGAGTATCTAGATTGTTTTTGTATCTGGTATGATTTCACATCATCTTGGCCAGACAATTCTGAGCTCTATTCAATGCTGAACAAACTGCTTTGAAGAAAGTTCAAACATTGCATGGTGAAACTCCAAGTTCGATTACTTTCTCAAGCTTTTTTCAGCATAATATTCCCTTCTACTCCTCCATCTCTGCTGGAATCTACTCTGATATCCCATATATCTTACGTGCTTAATAAAATACGCCCACTGCAACCAACCCTTTAAGATTACAGTAAGATCACACCTTTTGATGGATCAGGTACTATAAATAAGCAACACACCAAAAGGATGTGACACGGGGATTCTATGAATTGATGCGGCCGAATGAAATTTCGTTGAGGGAGATCTCTTGGAGAAATTAGGACATGAACTAGAACCCTTACTCAAATACTATTGCTGATTTGCAATACATATAGAACATTTTAGGCAGAATGGGAGAAAAGCCTTAGTCTGTCGAAGTTCAGAAAATTAAGAAGAAGACCTAACTGGCGTTGCAATGTTAGATTCAATGAAACGTTCTAAAACTAAGATTACTGGCTATGGTAGTTAAACTCCGGATGGTTTATTTCTGATACTTATTCCCTCGGAAAAACTCTATGC
Source organism: Pinus albicaulis (assembly GCA_034641835.2). Lineage (NCBI taxonomy): Eukaryota > Viridiplantae > Streptophyta > Pinopsida > Pinales > Pinaceae > Pinus > Pinus albicaulis. The sequence goes on from CM076583.1 coordinate 1,183,248,666, forward strand.
GTATAGTAAGTGTAAGTAAATGCGATAAGAAAAAGCTTGAAATAACGCGAAACAAGAAGAAGAGAGAATGCCTATGAATGAAGAACCTTCAGCTTTTGAAAGAAGGCAAAGTAATCATTAAAGGTATGGAAAACAGAACCATTGAAGAAGTCTTCTAGTGATAATCGAATGTTGCTGAAAAACTGGGAGAAATCTGAATCAAAATATTGGAAAGAATGTCACAATCAAACACCTCAAGAAAACTTTGTTGAAAGGGTCCAGCCTACGGAAAATTCAGTGTAAATAAACAATGTAGCAGTGACAAAATGGTAGTCATCAGATGATGAAAAATCACATCACTGAAACATTCAAAACTCCTTCGGAAGACTTTGGTCACAAGGAGGCTATGACCTGACAATCTCACAGAATCCATAAACATTATGAGAATTAGACGGATTAATGAAAAAAACAAGCCAATGCGAACAATGTCAAAGAAACAAAGGCATTCCTCTGTACAAAACATTCCCCAAGTACAAGGCAATTCTTGGAATCCAATAATTGAAGATCTCGAACAACCAACCAAACAATAAACAACAATCTACTCCTCTGTAAATGCGAAACGATAGAGACAGATTGAATACCTTCAAATCAAAATTCCACTCATGAAAAAGATAAAAACATTGGGAACTCAAAAACGGAAATAGCAATACAAACTAAGACTCAAACTGAAAAAACCTTTCAATCAGAAGAAATTCAGATAAGCAAACTAAATAGATGTGCTACAAACATGATATCTCTGAAGTTAGATTACCAAGTCCTAAACATTCTTGGATTGGATGATTCCGATAAACATTCTTGATGTCCATTGACAAAACTTCTTTAGCCACTTTTAGTTAATGAAAAGGCCGAAGAGAATGGAGGAACTCCATTTAATGTAAGTAATCCACATGATAGGTAAACCATAATTATCTTTAGCATCTGCAAATTTGTTAAACATTAATGAAAGATTAAATCTAAGATAATGACACTTGTCTGAAAGGTCTGTTTTCATTTGATTCTAGTCAGTAAAATGTTTAGGTTTGATTAAAGTTTGTGGTGTTACTTAGTTGATGCCACCCTTTAAATCTGTTTTGACTTGATGTAGAAATATGGTATGTGTATCTAGATCTTTGAGATCTATTCAACTCGACATGAAATCATATGCCACCTCTGATATTTGGTAAAGATATATAGAAAACATTGATGAAACAGTGAGTAGCCATGAAGCTGAAAACAATCTGTTGACCCAATCTGATATGGATTCTTTTATCCTTTACAATGTTGAAATAGACCTTCAAGCAAGCCTGAAAATTTTGCTGAAGACCACAAACAATACTCTTGTCGAAATTGAAAATCTCTGAAAAAAGAACAACGGATGTCAAAGAAAACCGAAGAAACCAAACAGCAGATACTTTAATCAAAGTATTTAAAATGATGAGTTATAGACATGAAATTCATAACCCAAATTTATTAATGATAAACTAAATTAGGGAAACGAAGAGATAGGACTGATAATCATGCGGAGGTCATGCTACTTTCATTGGGCTCAAATGCGCAACAACATGGCAATCTGAAAACTCTTTATTAGGGCTTAGAGCATGTCCAGAAAATTAGGAGCTATTAAGAGTATCGATCATAGGAGTTTCACGTAAAATAATTATTCAACGAATTAAAGGAGAATGTTCAACAAAAGACATGGTGGAAACAGTGAAGAAACGGTGTGGAGAATCTCAACACTTTTAAGATTCCCGGGGAAACAAAATTTACATGCTCCCAGATGCAACAATGTTTTGTAAGTTACCTTTGATCTAATCATCGATTTTAATTTGAGGTAAGACCACTGAGCTGCAATACGAATGATGCGTGAATAACAATCAAAATCAATAGCGACACTTCAAAATGAGTTTCTAGCTTGTAATATAGATGAAGACATAGCTATTGATAGATTTGATCAGAAAAGAACAAAGAAATAGAATTTCAAGAAAATGCAATTCATATCTTTTCTTTCAGAGACATGCAAAATTTGAAACACATGGATTTGATGAGATCATAGAAGATAAAGCAGAAATCACATCAATTTAAAGATAATCAATTACCCAAAGGATTAACTCCTTGGAAGGTCTGTTTGACTCAAATGACTCCATTGACCTGATTACAAAAACATTCCTTTCCCAAAATGTTAAGTTGTGGCTAAAGATGAAGGACAGATATATTGAACTATGAAAATTCAGGATATTTACTGAAGTGGAATCTCCCAAATCATGACAATGTCATTCAATACATATATGTACAAACAGATGAGAAACCTTTTAATAAAAATCTTAAGAAAATAATCCTATTTTATGTAACAGTCAAGGAAATCAAAGAGGACAGAATTACTAACTCTATCGGAACATGGAGCAGTACCAACGAAAAGAAGACGAGTAGGCATGTGTCGACTTAGAAAATTTGAATAAAGTTTCTTTAGACAATATCTAGCAAAAATGGATACATCTGCCAATGCTTAGAGAATATATAGACAGATGGATTTTGAGGAATTTTCGAATAAAACAACATTCACTACACCATGGAAATAAACGTTTAAATATGGTAAAATACGGTGGAACTCAAGAACTACATTTCAAAGAACAATGGACATTGCTACTAAAGAAATACATGATTTTCACAATTTATTTATCTAGATGAATTTAAACATCTTTTCTAAAACAGTCATTTCCCATTTAAGATCACTTAAAACAAGTATTTGAAGAAATCTAGGATTAAACCCTAAAAGTCATTGTTTAATTTGGAAAAACTTTAGGTCATATTATTTCTAAAGATGGCATTAAATTGATCAGAAATTCAAAAACAATTTTATAGTACACGAAACATAAAGTTGCTAGCATTCATAGGAAAATTAATTTCTTGGAAAGATTTATTTCTAGTTTAGATTTTTAAGACTACTAACATGTTGAGGAAAAAGATTTCAAGCTTTGATGGCTGCAGATTTGTAGAAAACAGACAATCGTTCGAAAAATTAAAATGGCACAGACTAGAACACCGATTACGACCGATCCTAAATTTGATAGGATTTTTGTATTTTTTCATTTGTTTAGACAAATACATGAAACATTTTACTTCAAGATGACCAAGTGTGAAAAACAAATAAAACCTTTTTTTAGTAAAATTTTAGGGATGCATCTTTGAAATGCAATATTATGGAAAACAGAGCTTTTGCATTGGTAAAAGAAATTAAGATTTTCGAGTTTACATATTATATTCTCATGTGATGCTTATGTGCCAAATCTTGTAGTTAAGATATTTTGACTCAAAATGGCATTGAAGATAGACAAGTGGATAGCTACCATTTTAGAATATGATATTGAGATTAAACAACAAAAACTCATAAAAAACCAGGTTAGCCCAACCATGGCGAAAACCAATTGCCAAGCCTTAGATTATCAAATGAAGCTGAGATGTAGCGAGAGATAGCGGCCTCTGAGCTCGATCAAGCTTTCTTAGAACCACCTGTACCCGATATGCTACATCACCTGCTTGCGGGCTTCCTCCTCGAACCAAACAAGATTTTAAAAATGACATCTTTAATATTGTATTTTAAGATGGCACTCTATTTTGGAAAAATCATGAAGATACTGCTAATTATATTAAAATTGACTGACAATGGAAATTTCATGCAGAGAATTGTGGAAAATTCTCTTTAAGCTACTTGGTAGAAACAAAGAACATTTTTTCCTCTTTGGCCAACATTTTCTGATGTTAGAAATTTGTAACAACTTGTCACAAGTGTCAGAATATTTGAGTAAAAGAAGTTGTACACATCTACCATTAAAACCAATTTCTGAAAGACCTTTTCTTGATAAAAATTAGATTTTATTGGAAATTCATCTAGTCAACTGCAATGGATTTTAGCTTGCCCTTGAAATACTTCACTAAATGGATTGAAATATCCCACGACAATGATTCATAGGGTTTAGAAACAAATATACTTTCAAGATTTAATATCCGAAAAAAGATTATAAAGACAATCTTCTTGCATTTAAAGAAAATATTGGATTTCTGCCATAAATATCATATTATTTTAGGCCATTCAACGGCCTATTGCAGAATTAATGAATACAATAAAGCCTTATCAATATCATCAAAAAACAAAGAATTGGCCTGAAGAAATTGACCAATGCATTGTGGAAACGGTAGGAACACAACTAAGAAATCAATTTAGGATTGAAATCCATATAGTAGTTTATGGCTTTAATTGGATTCCCATCATCTTTAGAATTTTATTATGGGTACTTCGGGGAAAACCAAGTGGAGGCAAATATTGTTCAAGAAGAATTGTCAATGATCCACTGCGGCTGAAGAAAATATACCAAAACTCAGAATGCACAACGAAGAAAAAAACAAGAAAATGTTTGATAAAAAGAACTAGAAACGAAGATTTTCAACTAGAATAGATCTAAGATAGGATTTAGAAGAGAAGAAGAACATGTGATTTCTTGTGGAAAAGGCCCTATATCATTCACGCTGCGGAAAACAACATAGAGGATTTGGACAATTCGAAGGTTGAAGAACCCGGTCAATGGTCAATCTTGAAGCATTATTTTGATCCTATTTACTAGGATGCTTTTTCTAGCTTGTACATAATATTTTCCTAATGCGGGACTAGACCTGGATGGTGACCTTTTGGAGTGAAGCATGAAGGCCAGCTTCAGAAATCATATTGCAATAAAGCTGCAGTAGAAGGAAGACCGGTTGAAGACAGGCATCTGACACTACATTCTTGGCAAGCCATCCCAATTAGGCTTGTTGGGCTCCTATATGGGTGTCATTTTCATGAACATCTGATTGACTATGGAATATGTTCAAACCTTCTTTCTTGAGCAAAGGTGTTTATTCTTGAAAACCAAAAATCAAAAAATTTAAAAAATTGCTAAAGTATACCCTAAAGAAAAAAATCAAAAGTAGAAAAATAAAATGTCTAAAATGAAACAAACAAACAAAAATATACGAAGATATTATCAAATTCAAATGCCACTACTATTTCATTTTTTGTAAATGGAAAATGGTGTGTGCGGCTAATTAAACTTGCCTGACTATGAAAGTCAAACATTTAAACTTGACATTCATATTTGTTGTGTTATGAATAGAGAATAAATGTCCTGACCAAGCGATTTGTCACCATGAATAAATAGGTAAATTAATAAAGGTGCTTCAACCGATTCAATCTGAAGCCCTTGAGATGTAATAAAGGAGTAGAAATAGATAAGATTTTCCTTGTAAAGAAAAGATTGATAAGGAGCTGCAAGTCCTGCACCTAATAAAGAAATGTGAGTAAAATAGATAGGAGTAGGTAGATGGTGCAAATACCTTAAGAATGATAATCTTGCCCATGTTTGATCCTTTACCTCATCACAAATCTTGAAATGAGAAACTGATGGAAAATCTGGCAAAGTCAAACTCATTGACTCCCTCATCACTTTCCCCCTCAAAAGTTTTAATTTCCCAAAGCTGGAGATCAAGGGCTCAAACCATTTGACTTTGGGACGGCATCCAAGACAGTACTGAGATAATTCATCATTATAATCATTCACTTTAAAACTTTCTAAGTAAATTCAATTTTACTAGGAAAATCATGCAAAAAATTCCATGAAAATCCTCAGAATATTCTAAGTTTAAGTGTTAGATGAATATTACAATTTAAAATATCACTAGATAATGCCAATGTAGTAATCCCTTTAATCACTGTGATATTTAACTGGCTACTAAATCCCTAGTAAAATGCCTATCCCTAAGTATATAACTCCTTTTTTATAAATACCTTATATAAAGTTTAACCAAATGAAATTATTTTCCCAAATATTCATTAAAAGTAACTCACTCTTTAGTAAATATCTTTATATTATAATCCCGCCCTTATAATTAAATAATGTTTATTTATTTATATATGCATATACAAAACTTTAAACATACGTATGTATGTTTGTACAAAATATAAATAAATCAAGTTTAATTCAAAGCTAAACTTTGGAAACCCCCGCCGCGTAATATCCTGGCATTCACTGAAATTTTAACCTCACCGTAACCCCGCTATAACCATGGAATTAATTAATTATGCAGATTAACTAATAATCATACCTTTCGCCTATTACTCCGGGATGTTTAAATAAGAGTTAATTGTGTTTTAAAATCGGCAAAATTCCTCTGTGTCGACCTTCGATCTCTAACTGTAAGATCCTACGGCTAGCGTTATCCTGCCCATCCCTTGTCGACATTTTGCCGGCGAGATTAGTGTGACTGACTAGTCACGTCCCTCGTCAACAAACTCATTTGCCCTGCGGGTGTAAGCCTTTGCTCGTAGATGAGACTTGGCGGAGCCTACTGCGTCGACATACATTGATGACATCGCCTAGAAACTAAAGCCAACTACGGAAATAAACCAATTTTCATGTTTTTCGTTATTTAATTGTAGCGATACTCCTCTGAACACGAATTTTCATTGAATCAACTGTTCAATTAGACCGCTCCATGGACACCTATCCTCTATACTTGCTGATACAATTATCGACCTTCTTGTTATTCTCGCTGACTCTGGCATCTATTCAGTTGAACGCTATCTTCGAAGATTTAAAGCTGTTCAATTGCTCCACAGCTGCATTTATAATAATTTCCTCATTTGAAACCGAAAGCGCGACATAATTCCGTTTAGGCCCACAAGAACAAAATGGAAACTATCAGCCGAATATGACGAATGGGGTAGGTATTTACCCCGCAGTGGATAGGGTACCGGGTAAGACTTGCATTTACGATGAAATAGCCACGAGTTTGTTCATTTCTTGAACGACTGTCCAAGGGTAAGTGTTAGATTTGTGAGATCAATCTACGAGTCTCTAAATCCTGCATTAAATTTCCATGGCTCCTTTATTGCCATTCAACTTCTCGTCCTCGACGGCAATCCACAGCCGTCATTCTGTCCCCATTACTCCAGTCATCAATGAAATGCTACTTAACGACCGTGTACCTCTGTCATGGAAGATTTGATTGAAGTCTAACAAATTGACCTCGAGCCCAAGTCCATTTGTTCCTGAAACTTTGGGCGCATGACTCCTCCCTATAGTTTTATTATTTCAATCAATTAGAGCTCATCCTCAATATGATATCTTTGTCTTGGAAGCTTCAAAACCGATGAATATGTTGATGAGATAACCTTGGTTTTGCTATCAATTTTGCACTCTCAGATAATCTGAGGATAAATATGACTGCCTCCTTCATAACCAGCAAGATCCATGTCGATTCATGAGACTAGATGATGAAAAAGTTTTAAATATTCCTCGATCATCTATCATCTCATTATCAACATCGATCGAGAAAATTTCCTGTTCAAAACTTGATGCCGAAAGCCCAAGTCGGTGCATATTTTGTATACATAATTCATTCTTATGAGTCTCCTATTCCTGTCGAAGTTTATTGTCTTTTAACATATCACTGCAACTACATTATTGTGAGTCCCAAAATTTAATGTGAAGACCTTTGCTTTCAAATTTCAAGTTGGGGTGTCTATTTATCAAAACCATGCGATCATGTGAATTACATCCATTCAAGTGCAAATGCCTTATGGTATTTGCCTTGGAATATTGCAGACAGATGAACTATTCGATATGATCCATACAGTGTGAAAGCTCAAGCTTCCGGATTAAATTCAATTGTCCTAAATACTAACAATTATATTACAATGCAAGTTCCAAAACCGTTAGGTTCCTTATGACCCATTTGAGATTTCATCTGAAAAAGATTAAGGCAATCTTCCCTTATATCTGCAATTCTGATAATGATATTAACAAATGAATTGAAACACTTGTTGAAATGCGAAAGAAAAAATAAATAAAATTATGAAAATCTCGAAGAAATTATGACCTAGAATCTTATGGTCAAGTGCGAATATACATTGTACATCTTCAGCCGACAAATCCCACGGCGAAGATTCTGAGAAGCCGATTCATCGATTCTGTATAAAGGAAAAGGAAAGGAACTGAAATTGAGTCATTAAACTGAGTCATGCTGAAGAAACAAATAAAGCACTGATAAATCAGGTTTCATATACCAGTAAATCATCCACAAGTTCGATTACAAACTCCATCAAATGTGGAGATAGGAGAAAGGGCTCCATATACCACTCCTCAAAGAATCTCACGGAGACATCAAGCCAAGAGACAAGGAAACGAATCCACTCCCGGATGTGGGAGACAGAGGTGTTTGATGATGGAAGAGATGGCTAACAAGGCAACACCATTAATGAAACAAATACGAGACGAAAGAAAACTTACAAAAGCAATTGAGTGCGAGTATCCTGCTCAACCACCTAAAGCAATGCGAGATAATAAAGAACTTAAAAACATTAAAACAAAGAATGTCCATTATAATTATATGATCAATATATATGCTCCCCATCAAAGAGGCTAATGTCGACATTTGACCTTTCCTGGAACAATGTGGAACACTTCAAATCCAAAATTAAAAACCGGCGGCAATTAGAACAAATTTTGGAGTCTGGCAAAGGACATTCGCTTGCAGAAAAAGCTGAAATGGTGTATTGGCAACTCTTGCAGATTCTTTAGATAACCTGAAGCTACGGGGCATATGCTCATATGAAATAGAATCTTTAGAAGACTAATCGTGAACAGGTACAACTGAAAAGCATTGAGACATTAATCAAGAAGAAAGATGATGACATACTTTGCACTAAAACTTTATTCGCATTGTATCCAAAATTTATCCTGAACCCAAAACGAAGAAAATTCGGAAAAAGAAATAATAAATTCTCCTAAATATGGCCCCAGGCAACAGAATGAAAGCGAAGAATTAGGCAAAAACTACGAAGAAGTTATCAAAGGGGGGAAAAATCATACTACAATACCAGTACTCAACAGCGAATCAGCAAAACCGCAACCATATCTGAGTAAAACTACCATTTTCCGTTTGAATACATTGGGTTAATGCATTGAAAGTCTGATTAAATCCCTTAGCTCAAACCAATAAAATTGGAAGAGAAATGATACATCCTAAGAAGGCGGAGTTATTTATTCTTTGAGAAATAAAAAGGTTAGAAAAAATTGGTTGAGCTTTGAATTTCATTAGAAAAGCCTTTAAAGAAAGAAATAAATCAAATTCTTTAGGGTAATATCATTGAGATTAATAAAAAAGTATTTAGCCCTATTCAAGCGATTTTTGGGCAAAACCTATTTGAATTTAAAATAAACTCAGAAAAAAGTGAGACGAGTAGATTAAAGCCGAGCTGCTTGAGCTGTCTTCATTGAATTTTTAGACACCGAGACAAACAACGGCTTGCTGATATTAGAGATTGAGAACGAGACAGCCGTTTTGGAAATAGATAGTTTTCATCAAAAGAACTGCATGCGAAATTTAGAAAGAAGTCTCGAACATTTGATTGATATCAATATTTTTTCGGGGAAAATTTCAAGCTTTGTTGGACAATGGATTACCAAGTCTATGCTATCGAAGATCAAAATAATATGTAAATAAATGCTCATGCTCAAAACTGCAGTACTTGTTACCGATTTGCAGTAAACGTTTCCAGAAAAAATTATCTATGATAAGTAATTTATTTATGCAGGTATAAATAAAAATATCTGTTTCCTAATAAATTTTTACAAATAAATGAAAGCTTGAAGACGTTGAAAGCCAGGGAATATGATGATAATCAATGGTAGAATACAGATTGTTAGGAATTCTGTTTTTAGGATGAAATTTTATGCTACTGCTCCGAGTAAAAGAATAAATGAAATACGGATGAAAAATTATCGATTACACGGGTTAAAAATATCCGTAAGACAAAGAGTATCAAACAAGCAAAGAATTACTTAAACGAAACTCAGCACTTACCTCCAGCACATCCACAAGAAAGGAAATGACACATCGCTTGATTATATACTTATGCAAGCCATTTTATTATATACTGTTTGGTATGGGAATTACTCCTTAATCACCCCAAATTATGGGCTAGAATAGTGTGGCTATTTTCAATTATTTTTATTAATATAAATAAACCCTCAAAGAAAACATTGAAGTGTGGATTCTATTACTTTCTATTTGTAACATTGAGATTTTCGGAATAAACATTTTAAGGAAATTTGTCGTGGCTCTTTAGATGGCGGTAAAACGGCAGACTGTAGAGTTCATGTGTTGGATACGGTTCAATAAGTCTTTTCTACAATAGGATTTTATATTAGTTATAATCATTTCTAGTAATTTACATAAAGGTCAATTTACTTAATTATGTGATTATTCTTGTATGTTTTCCTCTAAAATTATAGCATGAATTCTTAAATGCTCTTGCTTGCTAATTTAAGTTGACCTACTTATAATAGAAAAGTGCTCATTGCTCTTTGATTTGTAGTCATCTCATTTCTTTTTTGAACATGGTGGAAATATTCTTAGTTTGCCTTTCATCCCTTCAAGATCATCCCATCCACTTAAATTTTAAGGATTGTTATACATGCAACTACTATACCTTAATACATCTTACATTGTTAAAATAGAAATCTAGTAAAGCCATGCGTATAGCAATGGGCTAACCTTCAACCTTGCAATTCCACCCATTTCAAAAAAACATCTTGGATCTATAACTAGCCTAAAACCTCTAAGAACAAGATAAATCATAAAAGGAAATTTTCTGCAGATGCGGATTACTAGATTACCTCATCACATGAGACACCAGTGTCCTCTTACACAATTTCTAGGAAAACAGTGATAACCTAACCCTTATTCTTCTACAATGTAGCTCTCCTACCATTATTTAAATTCAATACGAAGAGCTTGCACGATTTTGCAACAATATCTTGATATTGTCCCCCTTTTTCCCTCTCATGTAATTGCCAAAATCTGAGAAAAATTCTAGCAAGAACATACTCTTTAACGAGATACTTCGTCGCAAGGATAGTTTGAGAAGTATGTTGTGAGTGGAAAACCATTGAAGACAAAATTCCCCCCTCTTGAAATTCTTTCCACATCTAATCTTCAACATTGGTCTTCCCAACAACTCTTTCAATTTATCAGGGATTCATCAATTCAATTAGAAGATCCTTTGATTATCGTTGATTCTTGGAAATGACAAATCCATTTATACATTCTAAAATATATTTTAAATAACAAAACAACGAAATCTTAACAATATCTTTCAACAACTTTTTAGTGTGAGGACTGGTGACCATGTGGATGATTAATTGTGGATGGCGTCAGATTACCCTACTATGTTTCATGAGGCCCAGAATGAAGCATTGTATCAGGAGGTTACCGCTGATGAGGTATTACGTGTCCTTAATACTTTTTCCCATGACAAAAGTCCCAAACCGAACGGATGTACCGCTGAATTCTATCTATCTTTTTTTCTATTTTTGGGTGATGACCTTACTCAGAGGGTGGAGGAATCTTGACAGCAATGGGCATGATAAATTCTACTTTCATTGCATTAATTCCAAAGGGACCTGCACCGTCGACCTTCGATGAGTTTCGACCTATATCATTGTGCAACATTACTTACAAACTCATCTCTAAGGTCATTGCTGAAAGGATTAAGAAGACACACTTAAATTTCATCACAAAGGAGAAGTTTGGATTTCTACACAACAGATTAATTCACATGCGGTTGCCATCTGACATGAGACTATCCATTCCATTCACATGTAGAATATGGAGGCTATTTCTATGAAGATTGATCTTTGCAAGGCATATGACTACGTGGACTGGGAGCACCTAAGGGTCATTCTAGTTAAAATTGAGTTATATACTCAGAACACAGAATGGATCATGTGATGTGTAAATTCTGCCTATTTTGTTGTTATTATTAATGGTCTTCCATCTACATTTTTTAGGGTGGGACGAGGTCTCAGACAGGAATGTTCTTTGTCCCCTCTATTGTTTATTTTGTTCATGGATGGACTTAGTCACAAGATTGGAAAGGTGACTAGGGAGGGTGCTTTTGAAGGCGTTCGGGTCTATGGTTTGGTGTCGACAACCCACAACCTGTTTGTTGATGACATTCTGGTTTTCAGGCGGGCGATATTGTCAGAATGGGCATCATTAATGGACATATTTTATGCTTTGGAAATGCATATGGGTTAATGGCAAATAAACAGAAGTCTTTGATACTTCACACAGAGGACGTTGGGGAGACAGTCACACAAATTGCTACGATGTTCCAATTTAACATGAGACCATTAAAAGAGGGATTCACTTATCTTGGCTTTTGACTGAAACCGACAGGGTACTAGGTGGTTGATTGGACGTGGTTGTTGAAAAAATTTTAGAAGAAAATCAGGCATTGGTCACATAGATGGCTATCCACTGGGGGTAGATACATACTCATGATTGCAGTGCTACAACAACTGGCAGTTTATTGGGCACATTTATATGTACTCTCGGTGACCATTATTCGGGGCATAAAGGCATACATGGCACATTACATTTGGACATGGGGTAGGGATGGCCATAAGTATCAACTGGCGAGCTGGGATAGAATTGCTTTGCTAAAGGATATGGGGGGCTGCGGCATACTAGACATCAAGCTCTTTGGTTTTGCCTTCTTAATTAAGTGTATGTGGCGGGGTTTTTTTATTCGTGGGGATTGGCAGCTAACCATCAAACATAAATACCTAAGGGGTCAGGAAATTACTTTATGGTACAAGGAGGCATAACTGGGAAGGGCACTGGGATGCATGATTTCGCTGGGGTTCAGGAAATTATGGAATACATTCTGACATCAATTATGTTTCTTTTTTGGTGACAGGGGAAAAATCCATATGGGCAATGACAATATCGGTGAACTTCTGGAGGGACCACACCTCACTGATGGGATTCTTCAGATACTGCACGCCCAAGGCATCTTTTTTTATCACAAGCCATAAAATTCTGGACGGATGAAATACCATAATGGAAGCATGCATATGAACTGGGTTTAATGGGACAAGAGGCAGAGACATGGGAATCATACCGGACACTGTTGAACGGATTACACTACAAAATCGGAGGTGACAAGATCATTTGGGAGGGGACCTACCATCGAGGAGGGATACAATTGCGGGATACTTACATGTATATTATTAAAAAGAGTAGGACCATACAGGAAAATTGAAGGTTTCTGATGGTGTGGAAGGCGGACATTCCATACAAGATAATCATACATACATGTCTGATCTAGAAAAATCATAACTTGACATGGGATAATCTTAAAAAGTGTGGTTGGATTGGACCGAGTGTATGCCTGTTGTGCTTAAATGATGAGGATTCAAATACACACCTATTTTTCCTATGTGCATACACAAAGGGGGCCTGGCAATGGATTTGTGCACACTTGTAGGTTATATACCACTCATAGGAAAACATAAAAGAGTGCTTGGGATAGCGGAAACAACAATATGAGACAGGATCTCTCATTCCTATATGGTTACTATGGCATATTTGGAACATTAGGAATATATGTACTTTTGATGGGGTAAGGACATGTCCTCTATTGGCTACACAACGCGTCATCATGTCATCGATGGGAACACAAGTGACCACAAAGCCCCTGCGGGTCTTTTCTCATAGACTTAGACCCCACGCGATTATACTTCCTGCAGGATATTTCGATGGAGCCGCACAACAACAAAATTGTGGTTGTGGGGTCTAGTTACGGGTGGACCATAGGACTCAGTACAAAATATTTTGGAACTGTGGAAATGGCACAAACAACAAGGCGAAGACAGTGGCACTTTGCGGACTTCTGTGGATCTCCATGCAATTGTCTACTAACAATATTGTGATCTATGGGGACTCTAAAGTATTCATTGACCACATGAATTACATGAAGAGTTTAAACCCGCCTCAATTGGCACATTGATCACATCAAAATACTCAGGGCCTCATTTCATATTATCATTTTCACACACATCTGTAGGGAGCAGAACAAGATGGCGAACGGACTTTCAAAACAGGGCCTGGGCTGCACAAATGGACATATGCACTACATGGCTGATGGATGCTGATAATATCATTGTACAAGGCATGATCTCATTATCTTGACATCTCTATTTATTGTTGTTGTTATTATAAGAGTCCTTTTTTTTATTGATTAACACGTGAAATTCACTCATTAGCAGCCGCCGATCCGGCCAAGAAAACGTAATGGGAGGAAATCTGGGCCCTCGGGCCAGCAAAAGCGCCGAAGATCGACAGACATTCTTTGCATTTATTCACCCAACATGAACGACCCACAGGAAATATCTGTGAAAAAAAAACGAAAATCTGGTGTTACTCTCACTCTATCTGGCGCCAAACGAACGAACATGACAGCCTCTGCTCTACTTGTTTGAATCGATTCTCCCTTCATCATTCATTTATGTGTCTATATATGTCAGTTCTCATCATTCATTTCTGTATGTATATATAATTCAGTTCTCTATTTGTATACGGATTTCATCAATAAATGAAATGACATTAAAAGACGGTTGTTCTCCACTTATTAATCTTGTATACGAGATCTCTTGTGTTTCGATCTCCATATTTGGGTTTGCGCGAATAAGACGGGTGGTGATGATAATTGGAGGCAGAGAGGTGTGCACACGGAAGCAATCTACATCGGGATTTTGTTAGGCTAATAATGACAACAAGCCCCTGAGGCAGCAAGATTATGAATATGGAATTTGACTGAAATTAATATTTGTGAGTTATAGTTTTATTAGTGGACTGGGTAGTATATCTTACTCATTGAATTTGTACTTGGTTAAATCTAATGAATGGTTGGCATATATTGTTTTAGTGTATTAATGGATGGTTGGCATATATTGTTTTAGTGTATTATTAGTGTATTAATGGAGTTATAGCTTCACAAATATTAATAGTTAAATTTGATTGATAAATTGATTATGATTAAAATGGCACCAGAGATGTATAAATCATCAAATTTGACAGAGGTTTCAGATTTGCAATTCTTACTTGGTCTAGAATGTCTATAAACACATACTAAATCGTGACAGTTTAAAGGAAGGTGTAGAACTTTGACGAGGGACTGAATTTTATTTCAGTAATTAAATCACTTGGTTGGAATGAGAGATTATATTAAAATTGTCACATTAATCTCTTAATATGGTTGGATTATTTATGAATTACTTTTAAATTGTCAAAATCACTTTAATATGACAATTTACTTGGTCATACCAACTCTTAACATATCTAGATTTTTTTTTGTTTTACCTCACTTATCACAAATTTAAAACTTGCATCACCTTGAAAAACAAATCTCTTAAAATCTAATAATAAAATTCATCAATTTAATTAATTTATTAATCAATTGCAATTTTATAGTCTTAATTTATTTTAAAAATCATTAATTATATTTAAATTACAGTTTTAAATTAATAACATATAAATACGAAATTATTATAATTTCAATATTTAAATTTAAATATATCATTTAAACCATTTTTTATATTCAAAATTCATTTAAAAAAAATCAAACTTTCACAACACCAACTTAAACCAATAATACAGCAAATCGAGACAACTTAGGTAAAAATAATCTCCAGGAAAGAAAGCAAGGTTCACTGTTTTTTTTTTTCTTCTTAAAATGTTTTTTTTATAGATATATATTAAAATTAAATTAAACTTTGAAAGAATTTTTTTAATGTATTTACATAGCATTTATGATAATACGAAGTTGTTATTCCATGTCTTTCACTTATGATAAGACAACTGGCTTCGAGCATATCACTTAAATATGCAATGAAGAATTCCAAATCCCCATATAAAACAATTATATATTATCTTATTATGAATTCGGATATGGAATGTGCTTCTAATGAGTAGTTTTGTTGGGATTTATTATATGACATAGTAGTTGGTTGCTTTGGGTTGGCTCTATTTCAAAATAGTGGGCAGACTATTGGCTTTATGTATTGGTTTTCTTTCTTTTGTTAAATGTTTCTTTATAGATTGTAGTTTATAGTTATTATTGGTTTTTTCTCAGTTAAACTCCATGACTGGTCACTTTCCTTGTTTTTAGTTGACTTTCTTAACTCAACCTTTTTCTAATATTTGTCTCCCTCCCTCACTTGGCACCTTTCCTATTTTTAGTTGACTTCCCTAACTCAACCTTTTTCTATTATTTATGTCTCTCCCTCTTGATCCATAATTATGTGATTTCTTTCTCCATAACCCATGGCAATAATAGTGGTCAAGGGATGCTATAGTCTTCCTACGAGTAATGAATCATTCACTCCATTGTGAGATTCTTTCTTGGTTAGAAATTCAAACCAAAAATCAAAATAAAAATTTGAATGCTCAAGTCAATTACAACTATGTCACACATGAGGAAGTTGATGCCAAGTTCATGCATGGATAAAAGACATGGGCAATACCCAAAGTGGAAACACAATGTATTATTATACCACTATGTATTGGTAGTTAAACAATGTCACGGGCAAGGTTATTCTATGGAAAAAAATGCAATCTATAAAGTTCTTCAGTTCCAAATTGAGTAAGTGGACCATAGGGTAGCGGTTATTGCAAGATGCCAAGGATGAGGAAGAAAAATCCATCGTAGCGAAAAATAAAACCTCTACTTAAGAGAACACCGCCCCCTCTCTTGAAATAATTGCTTCATGCTTCTTTTCTTTTTTGAATAATTATTTTGATAAAATTCGACTAACGTTTTTAATATATTACCATTTATTTAATTTCCCAAATAATAAACCAAATTTCCCAAATAATAAAAAACCGCCAACAATAGATTTTGTATAGTTTATCTTCTTTATATAATATTTTCTTATTAATGAAATTTTGATTTTTAATAAACACTTATTTTTGTTATATAATAAATAAAAATGTGTATTATATTAACTTATATATGATCAAGATTTTATGAGAAAAAGTTGTATAAAGAATATTGTGATAAAATAATTTAATTTATATATTAGTGATGTTATATATTGTATTAAAATATTTTATTTAAAGTTATGTATTTGAATTTGGAATTTATGGAATATAAATTTATAAGTTACAAAGTGAAATTATTAGATAGAGTTTTTATATTTTAAGTTGATATTTAGTTGGGCGGAGAGTTGATAATAAATTATTATTTATTATGTATATTATTAAATATTTTTTTATTTAATAATAAAATATATATTTTAATATTGGATTTATCAAGTTTTAGAGGGAATAAATATTTTAAGGTGTAAATTTTTTTTTGTAGTAAAAAATTTGAGTAAATGTGTAAATGACCTTCTCTGGTCCTTAATGTTGATTCTCTCTCCATCATTCTCTATGTCTCTAAGTTTTCTATATTGATTAAATAAAGTGACCGAAGCATCTCTGTTTGTCATTGGTTTGATTAAAAAGTTATTATTACCAATCACTTAATCTTTTCCTAAGTCTCTTGATCCCATCACCATCAAATACTTATTTTTGGTTTTGGGGGTTAGATTTGTCATGAGTGTTAGAAACGTCTCATATGACAACATGCCCCATTTGGAGTTCTTTTTTGATGATGAGCATCCTTAGTATTCTTCATCCAATTTGTTTATATCTTTAAAAATGGTTTTTTTCTTCTTCATGAAGAACTATTTTCTTTTTTATATATTCCTTGGAATGTGATATTGCACTCCCCTTATCTTCTTTACATTATAATATATTTCTTGCAATACCATGAGTCAAATTTGACCATCAATTTATTAAATGACTTATTTCTCCATATGATATTTCTTCTTTTATTTTATTATATCCATATTTTGGTTTGCAAGAATAATGTGGGAAACTAAGTTCTAGTATTTAGGCTTCATGTCTAGAGCTAAAGGCTAGATGTTTCTAGCTACCACATGGCCCCTAGTTTATTCTATGTCTAAGGACCTCTTGGGATATAAATATGTGTACGACCTCTCCCACTTATTTCCATTATTAGTGTAGCTAACATAAGAAAAAAAATACGCATGTAGATCACTTATGTGTGCTTAACTTAACCGCCTCAACCATCACTTATACCCTTACCTTAATCTTTTATTTTTTCCGTTTCTAAAGTGGGAAAACGTTTATAATACCTAGGGATGTTGTCCTATTAATGCAATCTCAAGACCATGACATGAAATTATATCATTTTATGGTAAACAAGCCTAGCTACCTATAATAACTTACTAGTGGTATATAAGGGGTAAAACTTCCACTTTTGCTAGATGTTTTGTCTGAGTCAAATAAATATATTGGTAAAAAATTGAAGTTGAAGGCTAGAGACCATTGAGTTTGAAAAGTACCAGAGAGATTTTGTAAAGTGAAAATAGGTCTATAGCATATGGCTCAAATACCTCTAACTTTGGCACCTCTTCAAATTTCTACATAATATACACACTATGCATAGAAGGGTTTAAAGTAGTTGAATTAGATGGTAAGATGGCTTGCTCTAAATTGCATAGTTAAATGACATGGATTTTGAGCATGAAGGTCCTCCATTACAAACCACTCCATGTAAGAGAATAATCAAATTGATCTTTGAATCTTAAATAATTCAATAGCTACATAATAAATAATTATCATCAAGTTGTTTACCTTCAAATAGAATATGTTGCCCATCACCTATATGAGCACATGTTTTCATTTTATATCTACCACATAAGAAGAGGAGTGACCTCATAAGATTAATTGTTTCCTTATATGGTATGTGACCATGATTTGCAAGCTTGCAATGAGATCTTAACCCTCACTTTCAAGTACATTCCAATAGTATGAATGGTACCAAACATGACGTCAAATATCTGGTTGGCAATAATTTCATCAAGCACTTGTATTGCATCAAATACCACCTTCGGATATTTATGAAGATCAAGTGTTTCATTAAGCATATTTAATTTGGGATTTTCAACAAGAACATTTTGTTTAAGCATTTTTTTCGAACATTTGTCATGCTAACATGTAAGATAAAAGATGAGACATGCAATGCTTGCATTGGGGTTTGATTAGGCCAATTTGTTTGAACACCTCCCAACCTCAATAAGCAATCCAAGTACCATTCAATTGTTGGAAAGGCATACCGAATTAGGAGGAATGAAATTATAAAAAACATTAGACAAAGATAGAACCTTGAAGCTGATACGGTCACACAATTGATGTAATTTGGGTAAGCCTCCTACCTCAAATCCCTATACATCAAAATCTATCAAACTACTAAAACCTTTATGTACGCAACAAATTCACCTTCTCACTACAACTAGAGTCTCTACCTCCTTCTGCATTTGAAAATTCTTCCATTTGAAGTCGACCAAGGTTTTGTTGATGTGGCAACAACCCCCTTAAAATTTAAAAAAAAAATAGGGTCCCTGTTCCTAAAATTTCAATTTGGTGAGTTACTTTATGCATTTACTTTATTTTCATTTATATTACCCTTGGAAGTTAAACTTTGGAAAGGAATTTTCTTGATCTCTCTGGTTATATTGTAAAATATTCTAAACCCCAAATGAAAAATAGTTTCTCCTTTCTATTTATTGGGATAGGACATTACTAAAATGTCCTATCTCTTACCTCTTTTTCCTTTTTTTTTTATTAAAATATGTTTCCCCCTATTTTTTATGCTACTTCAAAACCTTTAACAATCGACATATCATCTATTGGATCTACCATTACACTTCATGCACTACATTTTCCAATGCAACAATATCTCACTACAAATAATCAAGCATTAAGTGACAAAAACTCCCTTCGTTAGTTGATGAATGTCTATAACAACATATATTAGAGTATCAATGTTCTGCATTTCAACCCCTTTAATACTTATGTCTGATATATAATTTTTGATATCTGATATCCTTGTGAACCTAATATGGGTAATGACTGATATCTCAATATCATATATTGGCATATTGAAGAAACTACCCATCTTCAACTCCAAGAAAGGTATGATACACGATATCTGATACTCCATGTCATCATTTCACTTCATGTTTAGACATCCAATTGCACTCTTCCATGTGGCATAGTGATGACATGGCACATGACATGTACCATTAATTTCCTACCTTTTCACGAGTTGATTTGGGATTTATGACTAGACGTGTCTCACCCTGATGACATTGCCGCATCACATGAGGTGATGTTATCCAAAGAAAGTCCTTATATGAAAATATCAAATATTGGCATATAAGGTTACTCCATAGAGGTATACCAATGAGAAATTATGATATCCTAATACTTGATGTCACTAAAGCAAGTGATTAATCAATAATTAAGGATCAAAATGGAGGTTAATGTGATTAAACACTAGATTAAGGATAAGCACTATATAATTTGAAAATTGGTTCCAACCAAGGATCACCATGTTAAATGAATTAGTTTTTCTCACTAGGTTTCAATCACATCATGAGTTAAAAGCAACATTCGATCTCTATGATTGCACTAACAATGAATTAACTCTCATTTAAGGTCATTCAAGACTAAATGTTGTCACAATTATGTTATCATTCACACTTCAACTTATCTTCCAAAAAATGACATAGATTTCATATATTTCTTCCATTTACCGACATTACAAGCATTGTAACTTATCTTTACCGCATAATTTATTCTCAAATGATTGTAATTGAAGTATCGTTCATTCACTAGTCAATTTCTAGTTTTTTATGCATTATAAAAATTTTAATCTAATGCAAGTCTTAATGCTTTTTACAGATTCTAACATGTCTCCTATGAAAAATAGAAAGAAACCAAAGGTTTTTAACCCTTTGGAGGATGATGACACTAACCCAAATTCAACTCTCTTTTTGGACACTTCCTGCAAAATAAAATAAAAAATCAACGAGTTGGAGTGATGTGTTCAACTACATCGAACAAGGATACCTTAGTGATGAGTACCACGATGAAAATACAATTACAATGAGCTTCGAAATTCAACACTTCACAAGATTGCAACCATGCTTGCTATGATATAATACATAGACATGGTACATTGGACTTTCACTCACTATGATATTAAATCCCATACCATACTAAATGATAAAATAAAAATCATATGATCATTCGAGCCTTAGAATTTACAAATTATGTATAAGTTACTTGCTCCTAAACTTAAATATGATAGATAATTTCTAAAGGCATTTACCACAAGGAAAGGAATTAAGAATTATTTAAAGATGGAAACCCTCATTAAAGGCTCGTGGGAAATTGATGATTCATTCAAAACCAAGGAAAATAACACATACCAGATTGAACACATGAAATGTGCCCCTGCAATTGATGCTTTCATGTTCTATAGATTATATGGAGAGCATAAATCTTTATTATTCAAGATAGAATGGGTCCCCTTAGTGCACGAAGCAATGGACAAGGGTAATTTTTTATAGAGGGAAATCATTTTTTCCAATAATTTGAAGAGGCAGGTTGCAAAATTCCTCAATTTCCCCCCAGGTTTTGTATCCCAATTCGTCATGTCAACATTTCTATTAGATGTTTTTTGTGTTAGGAAAACCTTTAATTTAATGAAATGGAGTTGGAATCCTGATTGTGAGCAATTTCATATATATTTTTACAAACTATGGGACATTAAATCCGTTGATTTTTTTCTATGAAATTTTTAATAATTTAATAATTCCTCTACACCAAGTATTACTTAGTATTTCCCCCCAAGGTTCACCGAAGAAGTTATGTAAGGAATTGAACCAATTGGGGATTGGTTTATAGATGACACCTTCTCTTATATAAGGATCTATGGTTGTGAAGGTACCCCTCATGACTACCAAGATATGTCCTTGAAAAGCTTTCCCTAAGTGAAATAACCTATCAAATAGTCTCCATATGTATTTCCAAATCATTACATGCTAAATCAAAGAAGGTTTGGCCCTTATTTATTATCAATCTGGGTATTTAATACTTGGCTAATGCTAAGCATGCAAAACAAGAGGCAACAACCTTCGATTTACTCAGCTTATCTTGTATTTTTTTGAAGAAACATGGCCCCTTGAACATTGTTAAAAATCATTGCAAAACTAAAAATAACTTCTAAATTTTTTTCCGATGAAGAATATAATTTTGATAAAGTGATTTAGAGATCCAGATCATATGAAGAGGTAACTAAAAGAATTCTTTTTCGTTTCTAGGAATCTAGAAAATATACCTCGTTTCCTCAAAAAAGGAGAGGACAAAGAAGAATAAATTGTTCTAGTTTCTTCTATATATTGTAATGATAATGATGATTCTCCTGTAAATATAATTGTAGAAGGTACTTCAGAAGTTTGAACTTCTAAAGATTCTTCCTCTTCATTTTGTTGTTGTTGTATTCCTTCTTTTCATGACCTTAAACATTGTTTGCTGCAAATCTGACCCTGATGGACACTGACTCTCCCTTGGCCTCTTTAACTCCTTCTATGTAGTCTTTGTAGTTTCTAACGTTGTTTGACTAGAGATTATTTCTTCAACTTCCTGTAAGGTATTCTCATCCCAATAATCTTTATTTTCAAATTGCTAATTTTCTCGTTTAGGCATATCAGTATAAGGTGTTAGTTTTTGTGCAATTCTTACTAATGACATAATTCCCAGCTGGTCATAAGACTAACTAAAACTCAACTTGAAATTCATCTATTTTAATAAAACATCAACCTATTTCTCTGCTACTCTTGTGTTGGCTATAAAATGTCCAACAGGTGCTTTCAATTTAAACTGAGCTTTTTGTCTCCTAGAAACAAAGTGAACCTCATATACATTCATAATTTTCCTAATATACTCAAGAGAAAAAATTCTTATTGGGAGAAATAAAGACAATTAATATGGTTGTAATTCACATCAATAAATCTTAATTTTAGGGAAATTCCGGTATAAATACCAGTCTTTGGCTTTAGTATGCTCACTCAGATGTAAAATTCTCTCAATTTCAGTTGAAATTCTAGGAACAACATCACTACTTAATAAACAATTATCCACATAAAAGAATTGATTGAAAAAATCATTAAAAGAGAATTCTTCAGAGGTCCTTCTCACTAGTGATGTCCAATGAATGAATGAATATGGGCTACCTTTATCATCTAACTTTTGCAAAGGGAACTTAAATATTTCATATTGGTGATATATAAACAAGAAAACTAGAACTCATCGATATTGGAAGGAACCTTATGCACAACTTCAAGAATTGATAATGAATTGCATCAGACATAAAATGACTATAGTTGAACATTATTGAAGGTTTTTTACTAGAAGAGAATACTGACAGAAAACCCAAGATGACTTTATCAACCCATTGATCTCTGGGGTATCCTAATAGACGTGACACTAAGGAAATGACCTGCCTAGACATTTCAGGGAACATAGCAGCATAATAGGGAGGATTTGTCTTGGGTAATTTAGAATTATCAGGAAAGAAGGATTAAAAAATGTGATTTTTATTTGAAAATGATATCTTTTGGTAAATTTCCATTAATGCATCAATAGAAAATGGATGCAAATGTTCTTGAGGGTTTATCTGGAGAGCTTGGAAAATTGACTCAAAAGTAACATAGAAAAGAACTTCATTATTCTGAGCTATTAGAGCTCTTTGGCTAGGTAGATATTTGGCTCCACACCAAGCAACAAATTCTGGAAAATTGTTAAAATTATTTTCTCCTTTCTATTTATTGAGATAGGACATTACTGAAATTTCCTATGTCCTACGCCTTTTTCCTTTTGTTTTTATTAAAATATGTTTTTCCCCTTTTCCCCCTATTTTTTATGCTACTTCAAAACCTTTAACTATCGTCATATCTTCTATTGGATCTTCCATTAAATTTCATGCACTACATTTTCCAATGTGACAATATCCCACTACAAAGAATCAAGCATTAATTGACAAAATATCCCTTCGTTAGTTGATGAATGTCTATAAAGACAAATATTAGAGTATCAATGTTACACATTTCAACCCCTTTAATAATTATGTCTGATATATAATATTTGAGATCTGATATCCCCGTGAACCAAATATGGGTAATGACTAATATCTCAATATCATTGACATATTGAAGAAACTACCCATATTCAACTCCAAGAAAGGCCTGATACACAATATCTGATACTCAGTGTCACCATTCCATTTCATGTTTAGACATCCAATTGTACTCTTGCATGTGGAATAGTGATGACATGGCACATGACACATACCATTAATTTCCTACATTTTCACAAGTTGATTTGGGATTTATGACTAGACGTGTCTCACCCTAATGGAATTGCCACATAATATGAAGTGATGTCATCCAAAGAAATTCATGATATGAAAATATCAAATATCTGCATATCAGGTTACTCCATAGAGGTATACCATTGAGAAACTATGATATCTTAATACTTGATGTCACTAAAGAAAGTGATTAAGCATTAATTAACGATTAAAATGGAGTTTAATGTGGATTAAACACTAGATTAAGGTTAAGCACCATACAATTTGAAAATTGGTTCCAACTAAGGATCACCATGTTAAATGAATTGGTTGTTCTCACTAGGTTTCAATCACATCTTGAGTTAAAAGCAATATTCGATCTCTATGATTGCACTAACAGTGAATTAACTCTCATTTAAGGTCGTTCAAGACTAAATGTTGTCACAATTATGATATCATTCACACTTCAATTGATCTTCCAAAAAATAACATAGCTTTCATATCTTTCTTCCATTTACCAGAATTACAGGCACTGTAACTTATCTTTACCGCATAATTTAGTCTCAAATGATTGTAATTGAAGTATTGCTCATTCACCAACGAATTTATAGTTTTTTTTATGCATTATAAGAATTTTAATCTAATGCAAGTCTTACAATTTTTTTATAGATTCTAACATGCCTCCTATGAGAACTAGAAAGAAACCAAAGGCTGTTGACCCTTTGGAGGATGATGAAACTAAACCAAATTCAACTCTCTTTTTGGACACTTCCTACAAAACCAACAAAAAGTCCATGAGTTGGAGTGATGTGTTCAACTGCATCGAACATGGATACCTTAGTGATGAGTACCACGATGAGAATACAATTACATTTAGCTTCAGAAGTCAACACTTCACAAGATTGAAACCATGCTTGCTCTGATACAATACATAGACATGGTACATTGGACTTTCACTCACTATGATATTAAAACCCATACCATACTAAATGATAAAATAGAAGTTATATGATCATTCGAGCCTTAGAATTTACAATTTATGTATAAGTTACTTGCTCCTAAACTTGAATATGATATATAATTTATAAAGGACTTCACCACAAGGAAATGAATTAATAATTATTTAGGGATGGCAACCCTCATTAAAGGGTCATGGGAATTTCATGATACATTTAAAATGAAGGAAAATAACACATACCATATTGAACACATGAAATTTTCCCCTACAATTGATGCCTTTATGATTTGTAGATTATATGGAGAGCATAAATCTCTATTATTCAAGATAGAATGTGTCCCCTTAGTGCATGAAGCAATGGAAAAGGGTAATTTTTATAGTGGAAAATTATTTTTTTCCAATAATTTGAAGAGACGGGTTGCAAATTTCCTCAATTCCCCCATAGGGTTTGTACCCCAATTCGTCATGCCAACATTTCTATTAGATTTTTTTTTTGTGCTAGGACAACCTTTAATTTAATGAAATAGAGTTGGAAGCTTGATTGTGATCAATTTCATATATATTTTTCCAAAATATGGGACATTAAATCCATTAATTGTTTCTATGAAATTTTTAATAATTTAATAATTCCTCTACACCAAGTATTGTTTAGTACTATGCCCCCAAGGTTCAGTTAAGAAGTTATGTAATGAATTGACCCAATTTAGGATTGGTTTATAGATGACACCTTCTCTTACATAAGGATCTATTGTGGTGAAGGTCCCCCTCATGCCTACCAAGATATGTCCTTGAAAATATTTCCCTAAGTGAAATATCCTATCAATCAGTCTCCATATGTATTTCCAAATCATCACATGCTAAATCAAAGAAGTTTTGGACCTTTTTTCTTATAAATTCGGGTATTTAATTCTTGGATATTGCTAAGCATGAAAAACAAGATGCAACAACCTTAGAGTTACTCAACTTATCCTGTATTGCTTTGAAGAAACATGACCCCTTGAACATTGTTAAAAAATATTGCAAAAATAAAAAGAACTTCTAAATTTATTCTGATGAAGAATATCCTTTTGATAAAGTGATTTAGAGAGCCAGATCCTATGAAGAGGTAACTAAAATAATTCAAGAAATACCAAAAGATTTTAATAAATATGATTTCTTATCTGTTCATAGGAGAAGAGTTCAGGCTCTAGGAAAATATTTTGGAGTTGAATAACAATCTCAGTTCAATCAACCTAAATCCACACAGATTGATCAACCCTCATTGATTCCACCATAGAGTGAATCATCAGTGCAAGAGTAATCCACACAAATTGAATAAAGCATTTTAGAACATTTTTTACTTGGTATATTCAATCAAATCTAGTACAATTACAAGAGCTACAATAAGAGGAGACATAAGTCTCAAGAATTCCAAGAGAATATGTTTAAATAAAAACACTCCATAATTGCTAGAACATGAATAAATTTAGGTTATATAATCACAAACAATTACAGAGCATCAACCAATAGTGGAACCTAATCTTGAGTTTCAATCTCCTTTTTCAAGGATAATGTCGAAGACAATATGGATGTTATCACAACAACAATGATTAATAAAACTCCTATTAATATTTACCCAGGTATTACCACTTCCACCATCATTCATGTGGAATATATTCAAGCTATTGAGGAAGAGGAAATATCCTTTAATGAGTACTTTTTCAGTAGTGCAAGGAAATAAATTGTGAAAGGTAAGAGCCAAAATATGAAGGTAGGGGTGTTACGAGAGAATTTTGATAGATCTAACAAGTTAATTTTAACCCAATAGATTAAATAAGGATCTACCCAGAGTTTTGTGTGTGATCACAAAAATAGATCAAAGGATCTAGCCCTAGTTCACTCTTACATAAGAAATTAGTTTTCACACGTATACATGATGCTATAAGAGAAGGTTTTGATACTGGTTACCGACACCCTCACAAAATTTGTGATGTCTCTTGGGTCTGATGCAGATAAAAAATTGCTCTTAGTCAAATATCCCACTTCCACTTGCAATAAGATAAGACCCTACACACATACACCACCAATCAAGGAAATAATAACCTTTCATAGGGATTGTGTTAATCTAAAAACAACATGAATAAGCAGAAAACATTATTATATCACAAGTATAAGAATGTAACGATGATATATTAATCATAAATGACAATACACAAGATAATATACCCAAGAAAAAATCTCTTATCCTCCAACTTGAAACTTGGCTTCCTTCTCCCAATGCAGCAGAACTCCCGCACTATAATATGGATACTAGCTCCTCCCCCATTTTCTCTTGGTGATATTATATAGGTTAATTCTATCCTCCGGGAGAATTTATCTAGACACCTAGGGGCTTGAGAAGTTAGGAAACTTCTATAATAATTGACCCCTAGCCAACTCATACACAAGTGGGTCAAGTTGAGCTCCTTGGGATGACAAACTCTAGAAACCTTTTTCACAATTATGAGCTTTTTCTCAAATACCTCAATTATGAAATAATTATTATCTCATAATAAATTTTTGACAAAATAATTATGAGAAATTACTCAATCATGTAATTCCACCCTTTTAACTTGGAATAAATCCCACATAAGTAAATACAAAGGTGAAAGGGAGTGCATTCTAGCAAGCAACTAAAGCATGTTGAGCTTGGGTCTCTCTTACTATAATGGAGTGGAAAATAGAGTTATAACAAGGGGAGAATTTTCTAATGAAGTAGAAAAACCTATGGGTTCTTTTCCCGATGCAAATCAATGGTCTATAAAAAATTTAAAGGATATCATTCAACAACTAGGAGAACATAATAAGGTCCTAGAAGCCAAACTATAGCAACATAAATCAATGAGCTAGGAATAATATCAACAAAAAATTAATGTATTACAATAACAACATCAAAGGAAGGTACAAGACATGAACATGCAAATCAAAGAGGAAAATTTATGATTACAGGAACAACTTAGCAATGGAATGGAAAGTTTGATGGTAGATAAAGACAACATGATTGATTGAATATGCAATTAGAATAAAAACATTCAATTTTGAATTGTTAAAGAAAGAAGGAATTAAAGTAAACAAGTAACCAAGGAAGTATCAAGAAGAGTTTTATCAAAACACAAACAAATTCAAGAATTTCATCAAAATCTTAATCAATTATCCACTTGTGTTGGCACCAAGTTAGCAGAACATGGTAAGCAAAAGGTACTTCCCAAAAGCATAATAATTGGCCAGTGAAACATCATGCAACTCCAAGTATTTTATCAAGGTTGTCACAAGTTGAAAAACTGAAAATGTAAATTGCACTGGAATATTGGTCTCAATAGTTGAACCATAGCTAGGGCCTAATTAAAAGTGTAATAGGTCTATGTTCCAATTCATGGGAAAATATAGTGGATATTATCATCGAATTTGATATTCCCAATATCTAGTTCTTGGGGCAGGCGATGCTCAGCGAGTCATTTGTCATTGACATTCAACAACAAAAGAGGGACATTGAAAATCAGCTATAACACCTTGATAACTTGACACGACCAAATATCTATTAATTATTTATTATTACTTCAAACTGTCTAAGGTTAATCAACAATATCATTCCAAAAATGAAAACAAACATCATAACCATTGCAATAAAATTTTATTCCCGCAAGCTTAATTTGGAAACTTCAACTCCCATTAAAATTACTCACCCCCAACCATCACAAGCTTAGTGGTAGGCATATATTAATAAGGTAGAGAATAAAAGATCAACAAGTCAAGAAGGCACCTCAAATCCTTAATATCCACTTTTATTTGAGTCTTTAATTTATATTTTTTTTGTTTTGATTAAATTAAGATAACTTTTGTTTATCAATTAAGACTTTCATATATAAATACAATTTTTCCAATTGATAGAGAAGTTGGAAATTCTAGATAGTGGGCTATGTACACTATTTTCAAGTTCCTTTTGAAGAATTGAAGACCGGGAGATTAGTGACTTATTTTTGTGTTGAAGTATTTGGTATAATATTAAACTTTGAATATAGAAAGTAGATCATTGTATCTTTCCATTATTGTATTTCACTGGCATGATTTGTAAACGCTTACTCTATTTTTATGTGCATGATTTTCTAAGAAAATAAGTTGTATCAATTTATGTTTTCTTTTGATTGAATGTGAATGTGAATGATGTCCTTTAAATATCAGAATTTAGGAATGATTATTTAAATAACTATTTATTTAAATAAATAAGTTCTATTTATTGTGTGAATAACTATTTAAGTTTTAAAAACTATTTCAAAATTAAACAATCATATCTCATATTTCATATTTAAACATTAAAATTTTCTCCTAGATAGTTTAGTTATAGCTAGAAACATTTGTTTAGTTTTCATATTAAATTAGTTCATTGTAGTTGCATCTTAGGCATAAAGATTAAATTAAAATTGGATTAAACGTTGATCTAAAATCCTTTTTATGGATATCAATACCACTTACCATTGGAAATCACCATACCAAATGAGTATAGGTCTGGTTGGGGTCTTGATCGGGTAGTGATCCTCATTTTTGAGCTAGGATTTTCCAAGGCATCAACAGGTTGGAACAACATTTTTTTTTCCAGTCGTCGATAATGTTCACACGTAATATTTTTGTTTTTTCTATTGGTATGTGACCATACATCCTTGTGATATTTTAGGATCAAACCCTTGTTATTGAACACCATTGTTGTCCCAAAGAAAACACCTAATAAAAAACAAGGGGTATACAACTAAACCAAAATTATTGAAAGCATGTAAGTAACCATATATAGAGGATGGAGATTATCATAATGATGTAATCAATTAAGAGTCAAAGGATCTTAGCTCGAGTGGTTGGAAATTTTAATTTGGCTCTGCAATGACTGCTTTGCCTCATTCGTCAACACCTTTCCCTCCAATGGCACTCGAATGGGGGGCTGGAGGAGGTCCTTCCTATAGAACCATAGTCGCTTCCAAATTCAATCAGGCTACCTTGTGCAAATTCAACAATTCCTTAGCTCACACACCATATCCATAGGAGAACCTGTGTAATACAACTAAAAATGAAGTTGTGACTACTACCTCTTTTACTCCAACAATGACCAATGTAAAATATAATGGTTCCTACCTTCCTTAGACAATAAAATCTCCCCTCCTGTAAATCCCATCAGAATAAATAGGGGAAACAATCGAATATATGAAAGAGGATCTAATAATATGCAAATTTGTAGGCCTTTGGCCCTAAAAAAAAAATCCTTGCTCAACTAGATCTAGAATAAATTGACACTCAAAGGGGATCTCAACCTCAATTTGGGGTATAAGAGTTTATTCATGGCCATATTCAAGAGGATAGATATCTCATATTTTAGGGAGGACCATATTTCAGGAATTTAGTTAGCTTATTCATGAAGCCATGGGTTTATAGATTCTACCTCGACAAAGAAAATTTTTCCATAGCCCCAGTCTAGATCTGTCTTTATTCTCTCCCTTAGAATTTTTAGGATTCGAAAATCTTAGACAGCATTGGTAATTCCATAGGGAATTTTTTATGATCTCGGAAACCATAAAGAAAGGTTGATACACTTTCAATTGTTGCATTTGTGTTCATATAGACATATCCAAGTCTCTTCCAGTAAGCATTGAACTAAGAAGTGAAGATGAAATATGGGAACATCCAATAAATTATGAGAAAATCCCCTTTAGATTATGAAAATTATACAAATACAACCATTTATTCTAATAATTCCCAACAAAAAAGGTCCAACAAAATGTGCAAGTAAATCAATCCTAGGATCAATATTGGTTTACCAGGGTCATCACTAAAAAGAATACAACCAAAAAATAAACGAAAAATCCAGCCTTTGAAAATGCAACAGGCCATAACCAATACACAATCCTATATCAACTAGAATAAAATGAGACAACTATTGAAGGAGAAAATCCCAAAATGGAAGAGATTAGGTAAACCAATAAACAACCAACACAACCAAAAAATCTACACATGCAAAGACGATTTATAAATATTACTAGGAGGATCTAGAAATGTATGATAACACCCAATAATTTTCTGATGCAGAAGATTTCGAGGAAATGGATCTATAAAACATTGCTCTGCAATCTCTTGTAGAGGAATGGAAAAATAAATATCTAAAAACCATTCCAAAGGAACAAGTTCAAATCATCACCGGAGCATACATCCGCAGTGGAGATCTAATTCTCCATCAAGCTCACAAGTCGGGGTAATACCCGTAACCACAACCCTTCTTTTTCCTCTCATGAAATCAAACGAAACACTCCCTGGGATCAATTGAGTATTCTGAAAGAACCAAAGAAAAAGGGAAGAAAAGTGATGGTCAATTACCACAAGATCTAGCGGATTACTTGGTGAATATTAGTATAGTGTCACCAATGGATGTCATCTTTCAACCCTCTTCTCAACATCATCAATGGAATTGATCTCATGGAATGGTAGGGGTCTCAATGGGAAATCCAAGTAAATAATCCTAAAAAAAATTGTCAATAACACCCTAACATCATGATGATTCAGGAAACTAAATGCTCTTCTAAGTCTCTATGTAATATTTTAAAAAATGTTTGGAGAAGTTGAGATTATATAGCCCAAGATGCCCAAGGAACATCAAGAGTTATTGCTATCACATGGAATCCTTCCTCAGAAACTCTTCATAATTCCTTTTCTCTTCCCATAATCCTAACTACTACCTTTCATCCCATTGGTTTAGCCAATTCAAGTTTCATAACCAATGTTTATGACCTTAGTATTCCTGTTGACAAAAAAGTCTTCCTTCAAAACCTTCAAAGAGACTTAAAGATTATAGGGGGAAACTTTTGGATTATAGGTGGTAATTTTAACATGATTAAAAAAAAAATGAAAAGAAAGTTGGGATTTATAGACTCGAAGAAAAAATCCCTAACTTCATGGAATTTATCAATAACTCCAAAATCATAGATTTAATCACAACAATGACTTATACACTTGGAAAAATAAGTAACGAGGCACATCTCAAACAACTTCAAGAATCGATAGTTTCTTCATAGAAAAGTCTCTTTATATTTCAGGCACCAGTTTTTAGGCTTTTATTCTCCCTTACGATAGTTTGGATCACGGGCCCATAGAACTCACTATGGACTATATTTGTAGTCCCAGGAATAAGCCCTTCAAATTTGAGGCCTTTTGGTTATGATATCTTTATTTTATCTTTAATTTAGAAAAATATTGGAAAGGATCAAATCATTTTCCTGGGACCCTTATGTATCACCTCCAACGAAAATTAAAATATCTCAAAATTAAAATCAAGAACTGGAATATTGGATATTTTTGTAACATCCACAAAGAAAAACTAAAGCTAGAATAAGAGATGGACACCATCCAACAAGAAATAATATCCAATGGTATATTTGAGGAAGTGGAACATCAGGAAGCAATCACTCACCTCCAACTAGTGGAAAGATTGAAGCAAGAGGAAACCCTCTCAAGGAAAAAAATATAGAGTACAATCGCTTAAGGAGAGATAAAAAAAACACTAAATTATTCCATAGATCCATTATCAATCATAGGAAAAGTAATATAATATTAAGAATCAAAACTCTCAATCACCAAAAATTGGAAAGTCATGATGCAATGGCCCAGGAACTCATGAACAATTTCCAAACCACACTCACAAAAATAGTTTCAGATAGGATGTTAGGCTAGGAGGTAACTCCACAAGATGAATTGTATTTTGCATTAGGGGTGAACAAAAATATATGCATGGAGGGATATATTATTGGGATTCATCTCCCATTGTCTCTTCGTATTCCAACTCTCCTTATTTTATATTTACATTATTTTACATTTTCACCCAATCCCAAGGATTAGGTGTCAACATTCACCCCTTAATCTAAAGGGATGTTGGTGAGTCCAAGCATTGTTCTAAATCTTTCAAAATTTTCTCTTCACAACACTTTGGTGAAGATGTTTGCAATATATTCATTTGTGGAATAATGGAGTAGATGGATTGTCTTGTTCTCAACATGATGTCGAATCAAATGGTATTTTGTATTGATGTTCTTCGTCCGATCATGGAACTTTGGGTTCTTGGCCAAATTTATCACAGAAGTGTTGTAAATCATGAGTGAAGTTGAATGCACTTGTTTCTCCTGCAAATCTTCCAGAATTTTCCCGAGCCACAAAATTTCCTTTGTTGTTTTAGCTGCTACCACATATTCTTCCTTAGTTGTGGAATTTGCAGGAACTGATTGTTTGCGTGATCTCTAGGAGAAAAATCCTAATCCAAGACTAATGGTATAACCTGAAGTAGATACCCTAGTTTATTTGTCTCCATCAAAGTCTGAATCAGAGTATCTAATAAAGCTGAAGTCACCCACCTGTGTATAATTGAGTCCAAAGTCTTGAGTCCTCTTCATGTATTTTAGAACTCTTTTTTCAATTGATAAATGTCCCTCAAAAGGATTTTGCATAAACTTGGAGAGGATTCCAACAACAAATGAAATGTTCGGTCTAGTAGTAACGAGGTAGTTGAGACTTCCCACAATTTGTCTGTACTTTGTTGAATCCTCAAATTCTTTTCCTTCAATGGATGTGAGCTTCAAGTTTTGTTCCATTGGATTAGTCAAAGGATTGCACTCATCCATGCCAACATGTTCAATAGATATCCAATGTACTTCTTTTGAGAGAGGAATATAAACTTAGGATGTTGAGTTACTTCAATACCAAGATAGTAGTGAACATAGCCCAAGTTATTCATTTCAAAACCTTTCCTCAATACCTTCTTTGTGGATTCAATGTAGCTCTCACTATTCCCTGTCATGAAAATATCATCTACATACACCACAAGATATACAATTGTTTTTCCAACTTTCTTGAAAAACAATTTTGCATCATCAAGATCATAATGTTTGAATTTAAGTTTCAGAAGATGCTTAGTTAACTTTTCATACCAGGATCGCAGTGCTTGCTTGAGGCCATACAAGGATTTTACAAGTTTGAATACTTTGTGTTCTTAGCCCTTCACAAAAAATCCTTCTGGCTGGGACATAAAAACATTTTCTTTCAGATCTCCATTCAAGAAATATTTTTTTACATCCTTTTGATGGAATTTCGAACCGTTTTGAGTTTCCAAGGCAAAGAGTGTCTGAATGGTATCCCATTTTGTTGTGGGGGAAAACGTATACTCATAATCGACTCCTTCTTTCTGTGCAAAACATTTTTCCACATGCCCAGCTTTATGCTTGTTAAGTGAACCATCAACTTTATACTTGTTCTTGTAGACCCACTTGCAGCCAATTGGTTTGCTTCCCAATGGAGGATCAACTAGCTTCCAGGTGTCATTCTTTATCAAGGAGTCTTATTCCTTTTGCATCACTTCATTCCACTCATCATAAGAAGCAACTTCTTTGAAGGAAGTTGGTTCAAGATCTCTAGAAAAATTCAGTTCACAATTATAAGAAACATCCATATCAACAGGTGAATCAAAATCATCTACATCACCTCCATTTTTCCTAGTGGGGGATGCTCAGCTCACAGAGTTGGGGTTGAATCAATATTTATTCTCCCAATTATGTCAATCACACTGACTCAAAGTGTCATCCGTAGTTGGAGCTTCATGTGGGGGAGAGAGTGCTTCAGAAGAGGATTCCATAGATTGATCCAGTATAAGAATCCCCCCTTCAAGATGTGGAATCTGATTATCAAATTCTTGAAATGAATTTGCAAGCCTGGATCTATCCAAGAGATCAAGTTGTTTCTCAACAACATTGTCAGCCTTGGAAGATTAAAGAAAGATAACTAACATCTCTAGATACTACAAACTTCTTATTATCTTCATCATAGAGACTAACTTGGAGGTATTTGAATACCCTAAGAAGATACACTTTTGACTCCTTGCACCAAGTTTGTTTATTTTTTCCTTAGGTATCAAGGCATAACAGGTGGAACCAAATACCTTGAGATGATTTACCAAAGGAATGTGGCCATGCCACACTTCATAAGGAGTCTTGTTTCTAATTTTATTAGAAGGACACCTATTCTTTATATACACATCACATAGAACGACATCAGCCCAAAAAATCAATTGTGCATTCAGAGAGGAAACAAAATAGTACTTAGATAAATTGCAGGAATGGCAGGGCTGCAAGAATAATGCAAAATGGAGTTACATAACTATGGACAAAAAGCCTAAAAATGGAGTTGGCTTTGATACCATGTTAGGCCAGGAAGTAACTCGACAAGATGAATTATATTTTGCATTAAGGGTGAACACAAATATATACATGGATGGATAGACTCTTGGGATTCATCTCCCAGTATCTCTTTGTATTCCAACTCTCCTTATTTTCTATTTACATTAATTTTACATTTTCATCCAATCCAAAGGATTAGGTGTCAACAAAGGATGCTTGCTATTAGGAAAATAATAGAGCACAATCCCAAAATTGTAATAAGAGAACATAATTATCTCCTTTTGAAGGAAATAACCATGTAGCAATTGGAAGAAAATATTATGGAAATGCCTAAATGCAAGTCCCAAGTCCCGACTGCTTTACCATCAATTTCTGCAAAGCTAGTTGGAAACTTCTCGGGTATGATGTTTGGAAAGTAGTATAAGACTCTTGATGCTCAACCTCTATCTTAAGAACCCTTTTTGCTACCTTTATATCTCTTTTTCCTAAAATATCCCATTTTGATTCTCTTTCAAATTTCAGGCCTATTTCCCTATGTAATGTTATCTATAAAATCATCTCCAAAGTTATCACAAACTAACGAATACCCATTCTCCCCTCCCTTATCTCCCCTGAGTAAATTGGTTATGTGGAAGAGAGACAAATTATGGACAACATAATACTAGCCCATGAACACATTCACCCGCTTAATTCAACTAAATCTCCAAGTATGCCCATCAGACTTGAAATGTTAAAATAATTTGATGAATTGAGCTAGAAATTTATTTTTCACATCCTTATTTCTCGTGGGTTTGGAGAAACATGGATTCATTCGGTTATTTCCATCACTTACAAAACTTCTTCTCCATCCTAGTTAACGGGTCACCCTCTCCTACTTTTGTCCCCTCAAGGGGTATTAGGCAAGGAGACCCCATTTCCCCTTACATATTTCTCCTCATGACTGAAGGGTTGGGTAGATCTATCAACTGAAACCTACAACTAGGCTAGCTAAAAGGCCTTCCTCTTGGTTCCCATGATATATATTCTTTGCACCAGTAGTTTGTGGATGATACTCTTCTGACATCCTCACTTTCAAAGAAGAATCTACCCTTAAAAAAATCCTTCTAGTCTTCTCTGATTCTTTGAGAACCTTCATTAATATTGAAAAATCTCAAATATTCCTTTTTAACACCTCGCTAGTTGTCTGAAGTCACATATCTCATTTTTTGTGTTCAAAGGAGATCTCTTCCATTCAAATACCTAGGAGCCCCTATAACTAGAAATATTCTCATACAAAAGGCACGGGAATATATTCTTCTTAAATTTTAAGCTAAGCATTCATGTTGGACTTTCAAATCACTTAATCTAGCTGATCACTTGATCTTGCTCAAACATGTCCTTGACTCCCTTCTCGCTTATCTTCTCTCAACAATGACATCCCCCAAATCCATCCTAAACAAGATAACAAATATTTAGTGCAAATTCCTTTTGGGGAGTGCCAAGAGAGACCAAAATCATGCTCTAGTTATATTGGACAACATATTTCGTATGAAAAAGGAGGCCTTGGTATCTACAATCTAGATATACTTAGTAGAGACTTAAGTGTTAAAACTTGGTGGAGATGGATTAAAAACCTGAAGGCTTTATGGAGAAAAATATGGAAATGTAAGTATGCCCCCAATACCCGGGAATCTGAGCTCATTAGAATGGCATGCAACATTAGGGGTTCTCATATCTAGAATGTTTCTTGGAGAAACAAGCATCTTCTCCAGGAACATAGTTTTGGGAAATAATAAATGACAACAATGCACTATTTTGGGATGACTCATGGCATATGTGGAAAAAATTAGCTCAGAATGAACAAATCTTCCCAACTAGTGACTCCCTCATCTCCATGGGACAAATTTTAGTTTCACATTACTGGGACTCATCCCCCTACACTTCCCAATGGTGCAATTAGAAGTGATGTAAGGAATGGATTGATCCTCCCCCTAAAAAATGAAAGCTCAATTATCAAGAAAGAATTAGCAAAGAGAATAATTTTGGTTCAAGAGGGAAATGATATTCTTCATTGTGGTTATCATCCTTCAGGAAATTTAACCTCTCTGCAGCTTGCAATATTCTCACAAGAAACAACAGATGATCAAGGAAGATTCTCAATCACTAGCCCACAATAACTCTTTTTTTGTGGCTTATATTATGGAAAAAAATTTTAACATGGTATAAGCTTCAAATTCATGGTTTTTAGGGCCCCTCATATGTCTTCTCTATTTCTCCAATTCATAAAATGGCAATCATCTTCTCAATAGCTACAATTTCTATGATTCTATTTGGAGCCAATTTTTTATTCCTTTTTGACAGATCGACATAATTCCACAAGGGGCTTCACTCAATGAACCTTTGACATAGCATGTGTGTTCGTGGCATACTAAACAATACCCTTAATTTTACTACTTATTGGAAATACCTCTAAAAATCACTTTATTTAACCCCATACCAATACGAACCCGATACAACTTCCCAATTTAAAAAACCCCTACTTTCACTAGATATTCTAGATATCCATTTTTTCATTAACATTTTTTATACCCCTTTATATTTTTTCATTAAATTTGAGCTCCATTTTTTAT
This sequence comes from Pinus albicaulis, assembly GCA_034641835.2. Lineage (NCBI taxonomy): Eukaryota > Viridiplantae > Streptophyta > Pinopsida > Pinales > Pinaceae > Pinus > Pinus albicaulis. Next base: position 1,183,286,604 of record CM076583.1, read on the forward strand.
ACACAACATATAAAAACCATTTACCCCTTATTATATGCTCAATATATTATTTCATTTTTTCCTTAATATACATCCCCCAATATGAACATACATGGTATGTTATTTCTCCCCCAGTGAGGCCCTCGTGTAAAATTCAAAATAATGTCCTCTCCACTACAATTTTGGCATGACTCCACTTTTAATAATCTTATTGTCAACATCGCATGGCAGTTCATCCTATGGGAGATTTGAAAGCAACATAAGAGATGAACATTTACAAATATTAAGGCATCAAAAAACTTTATTTGGAAATATATCTTAAATTAAATAAGGGAAACGATTTCTTCTCTTCCTTGACCGGGAATGCAATTAACCTAAAAAATTCATTCAAACCAAAATGGGCCTCTCTCCATATTCCTTATGGAATACTCCCTTTGTCCCCAATTTCTTCCCTTCTATCCTTTTCGTCTGGTCCCCCTCTCTGTAGAACATCATGAAACTTAACTTTGACGAGGCCAGTCCAAGATAGTTACGGTGGAGTATTTCGTAACACTAATGGGAAAATTATACATGTTTATGAAGGTGACATATGTCTCAATACTAATAATTTTGCTGCAATATGGGAACTAAAGTAGGGTCTCTCAATTTCTATTTTCAAACAATTTCACAAGCTTGTTATTGAAGGAGATTCCAAGACCGTTATCAATGTCTTCCACAAAATCCAATGTGGATAAAATAATTCCAAAGTATCTAAGAGTTGGAGGTTGGAATTTTGAATAGGTAATACAACAAAACTCAAAAAAATCACAGCTCCCCTCCTCTCTCATGTCCATAAAGAAGGAAAAAATCTAGCTTACAAGCTAGCCAATTTTGGTTCGAGCATAACAACTCATCCCCTTGACTTGGATTGGAGTGAGGACATTTTATAATACATTTTAACTCACTATCAAGATATGGAAATGAAGTACCTTATCCCCCAAGGAGGGTTCCCAAGAATGGATGAGACTTCAAGATTTTGACACCTTTGATTTTGATAAGAAATTGGTACCCTTTGAGACTCTCAACCCCTTGACTTCTAAATTACAATTAATTGATATAGACACTTCTTATGGTGGATGGCATGAGGTTAAAAAGCCAAAAAGGAAAAAAGGAAGGTGTGGATTATTTTTCAAAAGGATATAAATGAAATGTACATTAAAGATGTAATTTTACTCTTATAAGTACATCATGCTCCTAAAAGAATAATACCAATTTAATGTACAAATAAATATATTGATTTTTTCTTTGAAAATTTTGATGTTATTAAAAATGAAAATTATTATATATTAACTAAAAAGTACCATTCATTACTCATCTCTTTATCTGAAAGTAAATTTTCACTAAGCTAACTTTTTACCCAAATTTCAAACATACAGATGGGGTAAATGGAACTATGGTATTTTCAAAATGTTAAATGATTTGAAAATGCTAAAATTCTAGCTAGTCATTTTCTTCTGGTAGGGGGTTCCCATAAATGTGCAAGCATGTGACATTTTTAATTGTTCAATGTTTTCTCTTTATATGTTTGGATCCTCCACAAGGGTGTAATAAGGGGGTGAAGGACTCACAAGAATAATAATAGTGTTATATGTTGGTTATTCAATGTAAAATACATTAGGTCCACTATATTTGTAATAAAATAAGGTCCAAAATTTAGTTAGCTTCAAATAAATTTAAAATGGCTTCATTAAAGAACATCCATTAAGTAGTTAAGAGATGGTTATGATTGATTCCTAAGGTTCAATACAAAATACTCCATTAAATGCTTTATAAAGAGGACTCTTTCTTTAATTATAGCTAACTAAAGAACTTTCATCATAACCACCTCCTAACTACCTAGTGCACCTTCTTTAATGAGGTCACATTACATTTTTTCTATCCTAACTCTCTGGTGCGCCTTATTTAGTCATAACAAGCATAATGAACCTAATTCATCTTACATTGAATGGCCACCGTAGTACACTATTATTATTCTAATGGGTCTACAAGCCCTCCCTTTATTTCACACCTAAGGAAGATCCTAAAATTATAAGTGTGTTTTTCTTTATGTTTCTTTCTTTTTATATATATATATATATATATTCCATATCAATTTTAAATGTATTTGTAAAATATTGTGTTCGCTAGAAGAATAAATTCAAACTTAAAATATTAAGGACCTCTGCACAGAATATATTAATTATACTTCAAGAGTGTATCCTATTATCTATATTACCACACAAGAAAGATATAAGAAAATAAGTGTGAATAATTGGGAGATGGAGTTCTTTTGCAAAGACTAGCTTGTGCAAGGCTCAATAAAAAGGGGAAAAAATTCCAAATAATTTTTTTTATGAATTTCTTTTAATGTTCAATAGCATTGTATGTTTAGAGAAATCAAAATCTTTTAAAATATTTCCAAAGTAAATCTCTTAATTTTAAATATTTAATAATTGTAAAATATACAATATATATATATATATTCTTTTTTCTTACTTACGCTTTTAAATTTAGAGTCGAAAGCTACATGTGATTGATATTCTATTTTATATATTTTGTTGGAGAGGGATTAATATTAAATATATTAACATGCTTCTCTTTAGAAGCAACATTGAAGGCTTTTCCTTTTATTTATTTTTAATTAAACCAACAATGGGGAATTCCTAATATCAAGATGTCATAGTTATGCTAGAAAACACACTATTTGTCCAAAATTTTCAAGCAAGATGAATAGTTCTTTGTATACAAAATAAAAAAATTACGTATATTAGGCATATTTGATGAATGACAAAATTCCAATGCTTTCTACAACTATAGAATATAAAGTAAATTCTTAGGATTCTAATAACTTTTAAAAACATGAACTTGATGAAAAATATGATGACCAGTAGCATCTTTTAGACCTATATTGCTTGGGATGGAACCCTGGTTCCTAATATTCTTATCCTCGATCATTTAGTGCACAATATCCTCTTACTTTAACTCTGCTTGGTTTAAAATCATATACATTCACTAGTTGGATGCCCTTGTTGTGGGAGGTAAATCCCCCCTCTCGCGGACAGAGGCGATCCCTACTAGCCCGTATCGGGTCTAGCAACAATCAAACACGCTACAAAGCAGGCAGTTCCCATCGCAAATAAACCGTAAATCGATGAAGGCTTACTCCGAACTAACGTCGTCGCTGTAAACGAGGTGGTGCTCCCGTCTCTTCGCGCCGCCGGCGCATCACAATCCTCACGATCTCCGTGGTCGGACACATGCACATGCAAGAAACAACACAAACGCAAGCATAAAATCCAGTATATACAGCTATATGTCAGTCGAAGAGGACATAACTCATGAACATAATCAAGAACAAGAGTGGAACCATAACCAATAGTCGCTTATCATTAATGAGTCAAAAGCAAAATACAACCAAAGCTTCGACGCCGAATTCTCCTTTGGTGGGTCGTCAACAGAACATGTCTCGATAAAGCCCGTCAAGGATGGGACAAGCCTCTCTCTATGGATACTTGGCAATAGTCTCCTTGCTTGGATTTGGCCTTAAGGGAATCAAGAAGGCTCTTGCAGCATAAGTATGTGAAAGCTCTTGGAACTTGGAGATTAGCTTGCCATGGAGATGAGCAAGCTTTTATAAAAGGAGGAAGAGGAGTTGGCATCCCTATAATTATGGGATTGGCCCTATCATCAAGGAAGCTTCCATGAGAGGTGGCAAACCACTTCCTCTCTATGGAAATCCGTAGCCAAACCTCCCAACTCGAGATAGATATCAGTCCAGGAATTTGTTAGGACGAAACTTCCGCCATTTATTTTTAAAAAACACTCCTTAAAATTGGCTGCGCGAGTGCGACTCGCGATTGTGAGCGCCACCGGTGCGACCTCTTCAAGGATTTTCCCTATCAATGCGGTATCGAACTTTCGCTCGCGCCAATGCAAAAAGGGCCATTTTTAGGGTTTTTCACAAGGAGATGTCTTCAGGGCAATGGAAGCTCTTGCTCAGAGGGATGTCATGAAAGTGATTTCAAGTTTTGTCTCTGCTCACAGGTCACGGAATGAGCCGTCCAATGTGCAAAAGGATGGGGATTTCGTGATTCGGTATAAATTACTCGTGTAAATGTACCAAAACAAAACATGAGGCCCGAGAGAGAGAGAGGGGTGAAATGCTTTACGAGAACGTGTCCGACCGAAAACTCCGCCCCGAAAACTCCGTCGTCGGAAAACCCGTGCATGAAGAAATACAATCGATATCTCGTATACATGATATATATAAAGCAGATGTGGGCGCACCTATCCATAACAGAGTATACAATAATCCAGATCCAAGGCATGGACGTAGCCATCCAAAGGAACAAGGAGGATCGATAAATAGACCCGTATCGCAGCCATCCAATCGTGAGTCATGTAACCAATCATAATAATCCACAAAATCGCGCCTGGATTATAACATACACAATCCAGTCTTACGTCCATCTCGACTCCGAACAAAGTACAAGTTCAAGCATGCGAATATGTGAGCTGAAGTCGAACATGCAAGAACATCGTCTGATTACCAGCCAATGATGAAAGCTGTTAACAGACGCGAGAGGAACCACCAATAATGACGATGGCCCTCAAGGTACTACAGGTACAATCTACGACATGTGAATCAATGAGCTGGCGTCGAACACCCGTAGAATCACTCAATCGGAGGCCAATGATGAAAACCTCACGTCGAATGCGACGAACCTGCCATTGAGGCATGCAGGCTCCAAGGTACCATAAGGGAGTCTCTAGATCATCTTCCTGGATAATGAGCTGAAGTCGACAGGAAGTGACCTTGATCGAAGGTGGGCCATAATGTTTCCCACATCATCGACACGAGACAGAGTAACATGATGTTTTGTTGTGAATCAAGATCGTATGAAAAACAGAGGAAGGTTGATATTCATAGAGGTCAACTTCTCTTGAACATATGAATGGCACGACAGTGGACTTGGCAGTATTTGACATCAACGGATCAGAGGTCATGGTGACGAGGCAGTGAGCAGATGAGAGGTCAAAAGGGATTATCCAAACCCACAGAGGCAAAGTGAAGAAACGAGATGAGATGTCCCCAACCCGACACGAATGCAGACAAGTGCCATGTTCAAGAGCGACATACTGCCGACGACAACGACGATGGTTCCATTTTTCCCCCACCATTTCTGGCGAGTACCCCAATTATTTTTGATAACAAGCTTGAAGGGGATAGCATATGCTCGTGATATAAGTCCGCCCTTCGGGCGAATCCATCCTAGTGCATTTAACGAGTCCTAGGAAGGAGAAACTCGGAGAACGTCATTTCGACGAAATCCAATGTCATAAGGGTTTAACGAGTCTGACAAAGGAAGAACTCGGCGTCTTTTCATGTTTAGAGAGTTTGAAAAGACAGCGGAAAAGAAAACTCCACCGGTCCCTTTTCGTAAATAGTTCCCCAGATCCGAAAAGGTAGAAAACAATATCCGGAAAAACCTCCTAGTCGCGATAGGCTAGGGTATTCCTTTTTCGTAATCAATCCATCCCAGCCCGAAAAAGGGTTAAACGTATACTGGGTGAATGTCGATTCGTGTCCATTTTAACGAGATCGAAACGACAAGGGCCTCGGCAATCTTTTCATGTTTAGAGAGTCAGAAAAGAGCTAAAAGATGACTCCTCCTGGAGGAACGAGTGGTATAAAGGGTAGCAACTGGTTCCGGTAATGGTGGAACTACTCAAAACAAGTAAAGGTTAAGAGGCTGGCTAACAAGACCACTCATCGCAGCGGTTCCTCAGGAATGGGTAAAACAACCAAGTGAAGGCATATGATCGGCCAAGCAGATAGTGACGATGGAGTGAGAAAACCAAGGCTCATTTGGCAAAAACAGGCTGATAAAATGGAAATCACAAGAGGTAAAATGGGAATGGTTTCATTTTTACACAAGCTTGAAATCAAAAAACTTTGCTTGAAGTTGGTTTCATTTTTACACAAGCTTGAAACAAAGATAAACTATGCTTGAAACCGGTTTCATTTTTACACAAGCTTGAAACAAAAAAAAACTATGCTTGAAAAAGTTAAGCATGCCCCCAGCATGGTGACTCAATTCGAGGTACATGCCCCCCAAGCTTCAATCCATATGAAAGGCAGATGGAGTGAAGGTTCAAGTTACGAGATCTAAGAAAGACTCGACTTGGATTTTACGAGATCTGATCAAAGACTCGAATTGAACAAGAACGTGTTTCATTATTTTAATGAGGTTGACACATTAAAAGAACTATCCTCAGGACACCTTGTTTCATGGTTTAAGGAGCTTGGCACAAGACAAGGAACTATGCTCCGGCAACCTTGTTTCATTTTTTAAGGTGCTTGACACAACACAAGGAACTCTGCTCCGACAACCTTGCTTCATTTTTAAGGAGCTTGACACAGACAAGGAACTCTCTCCATGAGCTGAGCCATTTTTAAACGAGCTTGAAACAAGAAAAGGAACTCTTTAGCGACATCTTGTTTCATTTTTTAAGGAGCTTGACACAAGAAAAACAAATTTGCTTTGACATCTTGTTTCACTTTTTAAGGAGCTCGACACAAGACAAGGAACTGTGCTCCGACAACCTTGTTTCATTTTTTAACGAGCTTGACACAAGACAAGGAACTCTACTCTGACAACCTGGTTTCATTTTTTAACGAGATTGACACAAGACAAGGAACTCTGCTCCGAATGACCTCATCATAATGAGCAAGAAGTCATCGCTTCCAAGAGTTCCACTCTCGATGGAAGGAGAACATCCTGGAAGTCAGGACCCAATGCCCCCAGCACTTGATGCACAACGGCACTATCACTGAGTACAGTACCTGGGTAGGTAGCCACATAATCCGACCCACGTGCGTATACAACGGTGGATAAAAACCAGGAAGGGATGATGGCGCGCTCTGCCACATCAGACCAAAGAACGAAAGCCGATCAATGGTCACAATCCGTCCTTCATGTGGAAAACACCACACGAAAAAGGGAGGAGACAAGAGCTCCCATGGCATAGGTGTAATCGCGCCCCAAAAGCAGAGCTGAAATCCAAGGGGCCTGGAACAACCATCATGTCCATATGGACGGTTTTACCTCCCAAAGTAACATGTAACCTTGGAAGGATCCCTAACGGTTGACTAATTCTTTTGTTAAATGCCAATAGATTTTGTGTAATAGGCACAAGCGATGGCAAGCCAAAATCTTGCCAAGTAGTTGAGGGTAAAACACTAACAGACGCGCCTTCATCTATAATGGTGTTGGGTATGACCAGACCAAAAGCCTGTACTGTGATCTCGAAAGGCACATAAGACGGAAGGCGGTATCCTATAAATCGATTCCAATCAAAGGAAGCGACCAAACTACTCGAAGGGGTTACCATTGAACCGAGATGGTCTTCCCTTGGTGTTACAGAAGAAGAAAGAGCATCTTCCACGACTTCCATCATGGAGTCGGGAAGAGTATCCTCTAGGACCTCCATCACGGGAGGTGGAGGAGCAACTTCTTGTGGTATAGGGACAAGATAATCTTTCTCCAAGTCCGAGCAATCTGAAGAAACAAGAAGAACCTGAGGGGTGTGAGGTCCACTCTCAACGGAAAAGACCTGGTGCACCATAGACGGGGCCAGCTCAACCGATCCCACAACCAATGGTTGGGCGGGAACGAATTCGTGAATCAGAATTTCTGGGGGAGCAGGATCGACCAAGGATGATTCTTGACCAATCGTAGGATCAACTAGTAGAGGACTCAAAGACAGCTACTTATAACCAGCCGGGAGGCATGGTGTAGAAACAGCTGAGTTTTCCAAAACTCACTTGGCTTCATCCATATACGAACAAAGGTGAATGGCATGGTGCCCTTCACACAACTTATAGGGATTGGTGATCTTACCCTGTTTCTTAGGAGCCTTACCAGCACCAATTGAAGAAGTGCCCCCAACTTGACTCCCGGAAGCCAAAGGCAACGGTGGATGACCGTTGGACCATACTTCGAGCACCTTGGGAATACCAAGGCAGTCTCGAAGAAGATGGTTTCCTGACACAACATGCAAGGGAACTTGACTTTCCGTGGAGGGTTGGGAGGTTTATTAAGAGGAGATGTTTCAGAAGTAGTAGCTGCAGCCTTGGCCTCTCTCTTATCAGACTTCTTCTTCTTTGTCTTCTTCTTCTTCTTCTTAGCCAATTGGTTACTAGAATCTAGACTTTCACCAAGCGAAGTAGAAGAGGAGGACACTTAAATAGGCGAAGAAGGGGAGAGGTCCACCTTGGAATCAACGTGATTTTGTTCAGGCGGAGGAACTGATTGAATAGTAGTCGAGACATTCGGGACCACAGAGGTTGAAAACAACCAAACAGGAAACCCAACAGTTAACCCAAGAAGGGACAACATCGCCATATAAGGAGCGCCAACATTTCCAAAAGGAGGAAAATGACCAGGATTCCCATTGGAGGGGATTCCTTGGTTGGTGAACTCTGGAAAAGTTGCCATCAACAACTCAAAACCGCACACGGGCTAAAAACCAAGGCACACAATCAAACGGCCAACAAGCAAACTCTAAAAGGGCATGTGATCGCGGGTGATTTATTTTACCACATTGAAACTTAGAAACTTCACCGTTTCATGTTTTAAGAGTCGAGAAACAGATGAAAGGTGACTCTATCTCTTTTAGTTTTGAAGCAAGCGTGAAAGGACAAGCGCTTGGTGATCCTTTCAAATTTAAAGAGTCAGAAAAGATCAAATGACTACTCAGGAATACTAGGCAAAGGGTGTACCAAATAACCGTGAACTGCAATATACACCTTGGTTTCAAAAATGAAAGAGAAATCAACCAAGGACTTAACGTACGTGCAGGCAATCTCCCCGAATGCTGTGTCCGGTGTATCACGGGTATAAGGCGGCAGACTCGGCTTCCTACGGATAAAGGATAGCAACCTAGTGGGGTCTCCCTTTATATACGCGACGGTACGGGGAGCACAAGTCCATACTAGTGCTGTCTAAAGCCAAGAGGCGAACGACAACTACTAGGTTTTAAGACGCCGGAACACGTCTCTAGCCTAGACCTCTAAATGTGTTTCGTTAGATTTCAATGCTGCCTTAGTGTAAATTGAGTAAATTTTAAAGTTTATCTTCAATTACATTTCAGTTTTCAGGCCCTAATGAATGTCATATGACAATCTCCTATATGCAGCTATATGAGAAAAGAAAACTTTTCAATTTGATGAATGCTATCTAGTTAAGGGAAGAGCTTCAAACAATGATGCAACAAACAACAACACTGTAAACGAAATTTTTCCAAACTAGATGACTTTCACTATCCAAAAGTAATTTCAAACATTCAACGATGCAAATAATGCAATGTAATCTATGCAAAATCCTCTTTTTCGAAAACTATGCAATTGTAATCTATGCACAATTTCCTTTTTTTCGAAAACTATGCAATTGTAATCTATGCACAATTTCCTTTTCCTTTTCAAATGATAAGAATGCACTCAATGCATTTTTCGATGAAATGAGAATCTACTTAATGCATGCTTTTAATGAAAGGGAATGCACTCAAAGCGATTTTTAGCTTTCAATCATTAAACAATGCGATCTAAGTTCAATGATAAATCTCAAAAATACTTTTCAATGCAATGTGATCTAATGCATTTAAACAAAAAGAACACTTTGAGACGAAAACTAAATAAACGCAAATCTTCTTAATGAAGGATGAATGCAAAAGAGATGTAAACAAACACTAAGAATGCAATCGTTGTTTTAAACACTTTGTAACGAAATCCCTCAAAAGGCGACAAGACATATGAGGTCAAACACAAAGAGGACTTCCAAAGCAAGAGATCAAAACAAGGCATTCATTCCCTTTTACATCAAGCAATCATAGCAAGAAGACATCCCAAACAATGAGCAATGTAATCTATGCTCATACAAGGAAAAGACCGGAAGGGAAAGACACACTGATGAATGATTTAGGGAAAAAATCTCAATTTTCACACACCCTAAAATTGGCTCGACTTGTACATTGACAACTAGCGCCAACTGGTGCGACTTGCACATTGACAACTAGCACCAATGGCCAATTGGCGCGGGTTGCTAACTGACAACAAGCGCCAACGCCTGAAAATGAAAAAATAAAGAATTTCTCCCAACCAAGACCAGACTTCACCACTTCAAGTAGAATCTCCAAGACTCAAATGAACCATGTGATCTAGGCTCAAAGCGAGACAGACACAGATCAAGCTCAGAAAGCGCAAAACAGAGTAAACCCTAGTACCTTATAGGATTGGCGCGACTGTAAGGCTGAAACTAGCACCAGAATATAATTGGCGCGGATAATACACTAGCAACCTGCGTCAATGGGCACGACTGTCAAGTTGAAAAGTGTGCCAGTCGAGTTTACCATTCAAAAATAAAAAAGAGCAATCCAACAAGCATACCAGTGATGGTCAAGCTATCAAAAAACCAAATTCACAGAAAGAACCAGCCCAAAAGAGCTGATCAAGCAAGGAGGATCAAGAATCGACCGAAAAGACAAGACAATGCTCCAAGGGTTCAGTTTACAAACTAAACCGGAGATTGACTGAAGCAGCTTTGATCTACTTCGCAATTGCAGAGCAAAAGCGTTTCGAAGGCTATCTGGCCAACTTCAGGCTCCGTCTATAGCTTATAAAACGAACAACAACAAGCTAACGATCCCCAGTGGAGTCGCCAAATTGTTGAGGAGGTAAATCCCCTCTGCGGACAGAGGTGATCCCTACTAACCCAGATCAGGTCTAGCAACAATCAAACACGCTACAGTGCAGGTTCCTAATTGCAAATAAACCGACTTGCGAGGAAGGCTTACCTGGAATATGACGTTGTCGTTTGTAGAAGAGGTGGTGCTCCCGTTCCTTTGCCCTGGCAGATCACAATCCTCACGATCTCCGTGATCGGACACCTGCACATGCAATAAACAACACAAACGCACACATAAAATCCAGTGCATACAACTATATGTCAGTCGAAGAGGACATAACTCATGAACATGATCAAGAACAAGAGTGGAACCATAACCGATAGTCACTTATCATTAAAGAGTCAAAAGAAGAATACAACCATAGCTTCGACGCAACACTCTCCTTTAGCGGGTCGTCAGCACAACATGTCTCGATAAAGCCTGTCAGGGATGGGACAAGCCTCTCTCTCCGGATACTTGGCAATAGTCTCCTTGCTTGGATTTGGCCTTAAGGGAATCAAGAAGGCTCTTGCAGCATAAGGATATGAAAGCTCTTGGGAACTTGGAGATTAGCTTGCCATGGAGATGAGCAAGCTTTTATAGATGGAGGAAGGGGAGTTGGGATCCCTATAATTATGGGATTGGCCCTATCATCAAGGAAGCTTCCATGAGAGGTGGCAAACCACTTCCTCTCTATGGAGATCCGTAGCCAAACCTCCCAACTCAAGATAGATACCAGTTCATGAATTGGTTAGGATGAAACTTCTGCCATTTATTTTTAAAAAACACTCCTTAAATTGGCTGGCGCGAGTGTGACTCTGGGACAGAGCGCCAATTGGCGTGACCTCTTTGAAGGATTTTCCCCATTGGCGCGGGTACTGAACTGTCTGCCCGCGCCAATGCAAAAAGGGCCATTTTTAGGGTTTTTCACAAGGAGATGTCTTCAGGGCAATGAAAGCTCTTGTTCAGAGGGATGTCATGAAAGTGATTTCAAGTTTTGTCTCTGCTCACAGGTCACGGAATGAGCCCTCCAATGTGCGGGATGGGGATTGCAGGGACGGTGGATACCATCGTGTAACACCCCGATTATGCATCTTTGCATAGACTAATTAAGATTTTGCTTAACAAATTGCTTTCCACTTCAAGGGTGACACTTTTTTTTCTTCTATTGTACCAATTCCATTGATTTTGGAGGTGACAAAAAACACGGAAGTTCTATTTCATTGAATTAATTCTTCACGGAATTGAAGAATTATCTTGATTTCTTGTAGCTTTCTGAAGTCCCTTAATGCTAAAACAAAGTCAGAGTATTGGTCCAAAAACAAAAATTCAACCTAAACAGGTCAACAAACTCACATAACTGCCTTTAAAAATTCCCCAAATTGATTGGTAGAGAGCCTTAAACCTAATGCTAGAGAAACCAAGAAAACAAAACACCAAGGCCGAAGAACAAATTTGTTTCTTGAATTAGGGTGAACCATCAAATACACAAAACCTCCAAAAAAGTTCCCCTTAATTGATAGCTTTGAATAGAAGGTAAGAAAAACCAAAGAGATTGTCCACATAATTTAAGTTTCACTACTTAATAAAATGAAGTAGTCTAGGCTAGGGATATCAAGATCCAATTTAAGAAAAACTTGAAAGGGTAAAAGATCCCTTGCATAGATGGAACTCAAAAAAAATTGCCTCACTAAATATCCTTTAGACTTCAAGTTCACCATATTAGGAATGATCATTAGTAACTTGTACATAGTAACAATTCTCACCGAGAAATGGAAAATTGGATGAAATAGATTTTCACATCCTCCCGCGACACCTTGCTCAACAATTCCCCATTGTCCCGCCTTACTTGCGATATATTCCATCCATAGGATCAAATCCTCTATTCACCGTGAGTTCAAGCATGTGATGGGGAGGCTTTAGTCTCTTCAAGTTAATTGAATTACATTGGAAATCATTCAAGCATGTGATTGGCATGCATATTGTGCATGTGATAATACTTATAATTGGATTCATAAAAGTTTTCTTATAGTATGGCTTGGTGATTTGCTAAATCATTAATCCTTAACTCCCCATTTTTAGAGTAACGACTTCATTTGCAAGAGAGTTTGCCTATTGATTGTTTTTTTCCCTTAAGACCTAGTGGAAGGAGAACCTTTAAAAGCCATTGGCCCCCAACTAAACTTGAACTAATATGGAAGCAAGTTTATAATCATTTGTGGAGTATTGTGTGGTCATCAATTTTATGATTGTGCTTGATTCTCCCACCATTGTAAGAGATTGAATTCGAGAGTCTAAATCTGTGCACAAACCTTGTAACAAGGTGCATGCCTCAGCTTGATTATTGGAAGAGGTACCAAGACCCTATCGAACTTGAAATGATATAGAAGAAAACTTATAATCAATTGGGGAGTAACACATGGTCATTGACTTTATGATTGTGATTGATTCTCCCACAATTATAAGAGATTAAATTTGAGAGTCTAAAGTCATGCACAAACCTTGTAATAGGGAATATGCCTTGGTTTGATTATTGAAAAAGATACCAAACCCATATTGAACTTGAACCAATATTGAAGCAAGCTTATAATCAATCGCATAGCCATTAACTTTTATGATTGTAATTAATTATCCCACCATTATAAGAGATTGAACTTAAAAACCTAAAATTATGCATAAGGCTTATAATAAAACATATACCTTAACTTGACTAATGAAAAAAGATTTATTTCCAATACATAAGTTAATTGAAAAATATTAACCATTTATCTCCACTAATATAATTACATTTTAAAAAAAAATTATAAATACACCATATATTTAGTTTTAATTAAAAATAACTAAAAATTATAATAAAAAATACATATATAAAAAAAAATTAAAATTAAAATTATATTCTTATATTTTAATTAAACTTTAAATTTAAGAAAATTTATAATTTTGAATCAATAATTGAATTTTCAGTCTATTAGAATTTTATACTATAATTTAAATAATATAAATTTCCATCCATCGAATTTGATTTTGAATATATGCGAGGAAATCTTAATATATACTATCAAACAAAATGTGAATAAAAAACCATAATTTGTCTGTACACATCAAACACCAAACGAATCAACAAAGTAAACCAATTTCTAGTCGGAGAGGTGGCTGATTCTCCCTCGACCAATGACTCGAGGAAACTACAAAATTATTTGAATCACATTCGATCAGGGTATAAATTTGATGTTTGATTGTCAATCTTAAAGTAAATTTGTTTGTCGATGATATATATATATATATATATATAATTTTAATTTACTTAAAAAATATATAGTTTGATCATAAAATATAATTCAATTAAATTACTTTAGATTTTTTTTAAAATTTGATTTATCAAGAATCTAGAGGGATCAAGTCTAGATTTAAAGATAGATTTAAATTGTTACTATTTCATTTCATAATGTATTTCCTCAAGAAATTAAATAGGCTTCATCATAGCAAATGTCATGGGCTATCCAATACTATGGACTTGTAAACCCATCAAATATCTGATTCAAACTTATATTAATTATTAATAATTAATATTTTTATTTTAAATAGTTTCACTGAGTCAACATAATATTACATTATATAATGTTTTACAATATCATTGTCATATTAGGTTGTATAGTGTCTGCGTAATAATACACAAATGTACATGTTTTATATTACTTTGAAAAAATCAAACATATTCAATAATGTTCATTTATAGTGTCAAACTAATCAATTACTTGGTTCAATTATGTATATTCATTGTTTATGTAATTTTAAATATTTTACAAATCAAGTAACTTGGTTAAATCCATTAATTATATTATATTTTGAAGAGAAATGATCCATCTCAACTTTTAACATGATGACTTGGACTGAAGAAGGATGTTATAAATATTAAAACAATTTTGAAACCACTTTTAAATAGGAATTTTGGAGGACTCTAACACTTCAAGTAATAATAATGTGTGTTGAGCCTCAAGACTGTCTTTATTTTGACATCCATTTCACTACCTTTCATCTTTTTTGACAAAATCCATAAGCTCAATCAATGTTGGTTTGTACATTTTCAGTCTGGAAAGGTATTTAAATGATATAATTTTTATATTCTAAATGTTTCTTATTATTTGAATAAAATTTGTATTTAGCTACAAAATTCATCCAATTCTTTAGCTAATCTCTGTTTTTGCAGCTACTGACAATGTTTAACAAGTTACGAAGAAGGAATAGAGGAGCTAAGTATATGGGCAGTTTTGAAATGATCCACTTATGGATTCTATCCTACCTACTTGTCCAAGATCGAGAAGGATAACGCCTAAAATCATGGTGAAAGGATTAGTCAAAGCCGAGAGCCGACGCAATCGAGCGAAGATGAAAGCTTCACAATTTGCTCTCCACGTAGCAAATCATGAAAGCTATGAAGATCACATTTTTTTTTAGAGTTCTATTCCTAGTTTAATTAGTATTTTTAGGTGAGATCACCTCAAACAGTCAATTCGACTTTGTTATAAATACCAGGTTGTATAAACCGGAAACAAGCTTAATTTTTATTGTAATACTGTTATACATTAAAACTCTATTTTTATCAATTCAAGGAGAAGGCGTTTTCAGAATCATCGATGCATAATTAGTTGCTAGTAAATTGAGAGCCATTATGTTGTGGAGGGCCCCTACACAAAAAAGTTTTAGTAGTTTAGTCTTCTGTTATTTCGTAGTTTAATTCCTCATGCTTTTTGTCGTGTTTTCCGCATTGTTAAATGTTTTGTTTGATTTGCTTTCCTTAACATACTTAATAGTATAACTCTGTTAGAATTTTCATTTCGTATTTTAAAACGTTCATTGCATTCTCTTACACAGTAATACATGCTTCTTTTTTCATTTTAGAGATTAAAAATGAATTCTAGTTTTGCACAGTAGATACATGCTCTGCTTTCTTTCCTCATTGCAAATAGTTTATGAATCTCCTTAGCATAGTTACTTAGATTTAATATTGTTGGTTTGATATTTCCATTTGCATAACTTCGTTAGATGCTTTGCTTTATCATTGAAAACACTTAGAGTTGATTCAAATAGTTACTCTGCTTTATAGGAATAATTTAGATATATGTTTTACTTAGTAGATTAAAGATAGTTTCAATATATATATATATATATATATATATATATTGCTAGACTTAAACATAGTTTGGATTAATGTTTTGTTTAGATTTAGAGATGATTTAATTGGATGTTTTGTTACTTAATTAAATAGATTTAAAAGTAATTTAGATAGATGTTTTTGAGATAATTTTATCATAGTTGCCAACATAGATTTATTTGACATAGCTTAAGGTTTATCACTTAGATTTATTTCTTTTGATACAATATAAATTTATCATGGATCAATTTTCTTTCTTAGAAGAACATTTCATTTTCTTCCTTCTTGTAAGTTTTTCAGTCATTAGAATATATTCTTTAAGAGTAATTTATAGATTAAATTCCTTTCTTAGATTAATATTAAAAATTTTATTTTCTTCCTTTTTAGTTTTATTCTTCAAGCATAAAATTATTCTTTGGGTGTAGTTACTTTCTTGCTTTTTCATAAAAACTACAAAACATACAAAAAGATTAAAATCCCTTCTTGTTTCTAGTTTCCTTGAAGTTAATCATTCATCTTTAGATAAGCTAAAAATATAATTCTCATTAAAGTTTTTGATAGTTAAATTTAGACTTCATTTTACAAATCATTTATTAGTTTCTCAATTTCATTTAGACACTCAAGATAAACATAAAATCCTAAAAACAACATACAAAACCAACACAACGAATTAAGTAAGAAAAGGCTTCTATCATATATAGTGCACCTACACTTCATAAGATTACTAACTCCGGTCGATAATTTATGATAGAGATTTAAGACATTAAATTGACTAAATATTTTGGTGTCGTTGTCTGGGAAGTGTAATTAGGATCCCTATCCCTTAAATAGAGAAAGAGATTTTAGGGCCCCAAACTCACATTCTATTCTTAGTAGTAAGACATAGACTTCTTGAAGTCTTAAGATCAGAAATTCAGCCTAAAGACTTCAACTTCATCAACTAAAGCAGCTCTAGAAGAAGAAGACCCTAGATACCCAACAAAAGGAGTAGTATTTTTAACCTCTACTAGAGAACAAATCTTAGCCCAAGTGCTATAAATCCCTAGTGGAGAAGAGGAAGAAGTCTTCTTCAATATACCATTGATAGAGGAACCAGAAGAATCAGAAGAGGAACAAATCACTCCAAATCTAGAAACCTATATTAGTTCTGAAGAATCTATAATGGATGGAGAAGGAGGAGAAGGAGAATTACACAATCTGAATGATGAAAAATTAAGACTGTGGGGGGTATACTTAGGATTGGATGAGGAGGTAGAGGAAGAGGAAGGGGGGAACAAAGAGAACAAAGAAGAGAAGGAAGAGGAAACATGGAAGAAGTAGATACTGTTGGATTTCCTATATTAGATGAAGATACAACTTCTAGAATGAAGAATATCTCACCATCCATCCTTCCCAATTTTCATGTATTAAGGAGTGAATATCTTGAAACATTTATGTCTGAATTCAAAGTTCTATGTAGATAATATGACTACTTACTCGATTCTCAAAAGTTGAAAATTTTTCTTGCAACACTTAAGGATGCAGCATTAAAATGGTTCATGGGCTTAATAACACATTCTATCAGGACATGGGAAGAAATGAAAAGTTAATTCTTACAAAAATACAAGGATTATTGCACACCTTATAATCAGAAAGATAAAGTTTTTAAGATGATGCAAAAAGAAGATGAAAAATTAGAGGCCCTAATTGAAAGATTCAGTTATAATCTAAAAAGGGCTAGAATGGAAAATTTGGATGAAGATACTTTAAAATATCTCGTGTTGAAAGCCATTATAGACGAGTGGATAGATATTATTAATATTCTAAATTATGCATACATCTTTCAAGAGGAAAGCCAAGAATTGGGTGAATTCCAAGAGATCCTATTCTCTCTAGATTGAATAAATTTATAGATGGAACGGTAAGTAGGGCAGAAATAGGAAATTTGCTTGATGAATTTAAAAAATATATTTTAGGGAGTCTTAGTGAAAAAATAAATACCTTAAAGTTACAAAACAAGCAAAGAGCTAAAAGTGATGCCATATCTATGTTCTGTCCTAAATGCAGAAAGAAACATAGTAAAGAGAATGTCCTCTTGATTTAAAAATCATAGAGACATGTGTCATATGTACAAAAAATCATGAAACAAAGAAATGTCCTATACCAGGTCTTGAGGTTTTTTTCCAAGAGGAAATAAACCCACATCCAGTAGATCCTCTTTTTTTTGTTTCTAGAAGACCATGGCAAGGGCCACAAACTCAAGGTTTTAACACTTATATGTATACTCAACCCCCACAGAATAGCTAGAATTCATCAATGCCATGGCAACAACCCTGGTCTCAACCTCAACCTCGGACACAAGGAATGAAAAATCCTTATGGTAGATATTCTCAATATCACCAATATCCACAATCTTATCTAAAATATCCTCCACAACATTTTCCTCAAAAAATTCAACAACCTCAATTTCCAAATCATAATCCACAAATTTCATTACCATTTCCACAAAGGCTAAACCAACTACCTACTCATCCACTTCCAAACCCAAACAATCAAAATGCACAACCCATTTATAACCTGGAGGGACAAAAAATTTAGTCTTATATGATAACCCCACTAGATCTTAACAACGTTTAACTTAGATCTGTTAAGATATTAGAAAAGAAAAAGCCCTCTCTTGTTATTTAGGATAAAGCTGATCACTTTGATGAAGAGACTTCTCTTCATCAAGATCAAAATCTTCAAAATAATAATGATTCTAAAGAAGGGACATATCTTCATAATAATCAAAATTTTCAAAATCAAACACAAGAAAATCCAATAAAATCAACTCCTATCATAGAGCAACCTTCAAAAGATCTATATTAAAGGTCCCCAATCTTACCTACCATAATTATTATAGAGAAATATTATATTAAATCAAAAGCGATATATATATATATATATATATATTTTATTATTATTATTTTTTTTTTTATTATTTTTTTTATTTATTTATTATTTATTTATTTATTTTTATATATAGAAGTTATTGGTGTCCTTTACACTACACCCTAAATTCTTCCAACTTATCTTCAAAGCTACAAAGTTCAAGGTTTATCAAGATCCAAAAAATACAACCATAATACTTGCTTCTCAAGACTAAAATCACCCTTAAAATATAAATGATTTAGTGGGATGAATAAATGTCAATCTTTATGAACCACAATTTACAATAAGCTAATTGTTAATTCTATTGTAATTAAATGTGTTCAAGAGTGAATAATATCATGCTTATGAATTATTTTCTTAAAAGGATAATTTAAATTATATAGAGTTGGCATCCCATAATTAGGAATTCATATGTGAGCTGATATTTCAACAAATTACTTACTGCAATTTTGAATTTTCAGCAAGACCCTTTAACTCAATGAGTTATTATACTAGAAATACCTTGATTGCAAATCTGAAATTAGCTTAAGCCTTTTGTTTTATGGATGGTTTATAAACGTAATTAGATGCATCCATTGAACATTATGAAAACTAATTTACAAGTATGAAATGTACAGCCATTGAGGCATTTTGTCAAACACTTACAACCATTATCTCTTTAAGGTGTTTTCACAATAATTAGCTAACATGAATCCAAAGTTAGATGACTTCTTTTTTTTTTGTAAGTTGTATCAATGATTGAACTTAAGATATTAATAGGCTATCAGCCCTATTCATTGTTGAATCTACATCAATGAATATAAATATTTAAAAATTTCAAACATAGCTCACAATGTTTTAAGGTACAGCCATTGAAGACTTTTGACAAATAGTTGGCAGTCATAAAACAAGTTGCCATAAGGTTATTTAAATTTTTAAATTATTAACCAATTATACTTTTAAAAACAATTTCCAAGTGGTTAGCCTATATCAGATTCATCACTATAAATTATCAGGCAGTTCCAATATAAAAAAAAAACCAAACAGCAAAACAAAACAGGCGTTTCTACATGCAACAGCAAATCTGCAAAACAGAGCAGATTTGAGAATTGATGTCCGAAACCTTGATTTTTGGAATCAAACTTGGGGTGAAATGGCCTATTGGTACGGATACCCCCTGAAGTGGAGCTGAATCGCAACAGGGAGGCCCAGAAATGCGATTCTTGAAAACAACAACTACCCAAGAATCCTAAAATCTCTTTTATGACTTCTGTCAAACACATGGTATGAAAAATTATCTAGAGCTGTAGAAAGAGAAGGAGAATAGAATTTAAGTCATTAAAACATTTTTATCCAATTCATAACAGCCTATTGGATTCATCCATTATGACTTTCTTTCAATCGACTCAACATTATACAAGCAAATACTTCAACAATCGTTACTAAATTTCCTCACATTTGGTGCAACACTTCATATACATGTAAGTTTCAGAAAACAACCAAACAAGCAAAAGCTTATAAACTAAAAAAAATGCATGATATAATTTGACCCACATACCTGATAGTGAATTTGTACACTCGAAGAGGCTGGATGTATGCTCCAACTCCAAGAAGAGTATGCTCCAATGCCAATACCCTTACCAAATCATCATGAACCACCCGGTTTTCCTCCCAACCATATCCAAGAAGAACTTCTCCCCTTGGAACCCCCGAGCTGCAAAAGCTCACAACCAGTATCACAATACAACAGTAGAGAGAGAGAGATGCAAGGCCACTCAGGAAGGTAGTTTTCACTTCCTCTAAATACCACTCATGTTCAACCTCAATAGAAACTTAGTAGATTAGTAAGGAATCAAGATTTGCTTTGGAAGAAATTGGATACTCTCCATATCTCTCACAACCTTCCTCAAGTCTCTTCCACTCTTGGCATCCTCTTCCCCCCAAGTGAGAATACATGAGACTCATATATAGGAGGAGAAAACCAATTTTTGTCATAAAGGAGGAGTAATATGCATGCATTGTATTCCATTTAGAGGAGTGTAACTTATGCCATTAAGGAGAGGTATGCATGCCTTATTTAAGGAGAGTGTAACATATGCATTAAAGTGAGTGTAAGAGGAATATTTTATGACACATATTTAATGAGTGTAAGAATATTTTATGACATATATTTAATGAGTGTAAGAGGAATATGCCATTCCTTGATGAGTGCACAAAAGAGAGTGTAATGTAATATTTAAATTAGAGAGAGTTACATAGAGCCATGAGAGTCATGAAGGAGAGAGGTGTGAAGTGATTGAGGAGATATAATTTCCTTTTAGTAATAATATCATAGTCTCATAAAAGATAATAATAATATTAATAATATTAATAATATTGAGGATTAAGTTGAGATTGAACTATTACAATTGATTAATCATAATTTAAGTGATTTTCCTTCAAGTATATTTGTTTACCCATTGATTGGAGGTGATTTACTATTTTTGGAAAGTCATACTTGAAATGGTAGACATGACTTTCTATTTTTAGAAAGTCACTCCAAAATTTTTAGGAATTAGATTATTAAGGAAATTCATCTACGAGTTGCCCATGAGTGGTATTTTTCTTCCGGATAATAGGGATTCCACACCCCTATTGTATGCATCTTCATGCCTTAGTAGATTGAGGACTCCGCGCCCTGATCTACTCTAAAGATCCAAGATTCCACACCTTGATCTTTTTAAATATTTAGGACTCCGCGCCCCAAACAATTCAAGACTCCACGTCTTTATATTTCATGGATTTAGGACTCCACGTCCTAATCCTTTTATCATATATCCAAGACTCCACGTCTTTATATTTCATGGATTTAGGACTCCACGCCCTAATTTCCATGCTTTCTCATCTACTGTGCTTTGAAACTCCACGTTTCTCCTTATGATACTGATTGTGAGCTTTTACCCATTTGATGGTTCATTGGTAAGGCCTTGTTTGAAGACCTACATACATCACAACCTCATAGATCAAATGAATCATATGAATTTAAAAATGAAATTAACTTAACCACATTTTACCATGAATGGTGCATGACTTCCACAGTCATTTATCCTTGAAGATGATATGGTCCCCTACCACATCCTGCTCATTACAATGTTAGACATATATATAATCATGCAAGTCATGTATCATCCATAAAAAATAATTTAACCATTTTTTTCTTTTCTTTTCTTTTTCCACATAACCATGAGCATCCATGGGTTTATGTGTCTCAATCCAGGTTCTCCATCCATGTCATACACCTGATACACAAGTCAGATGCAAAAAGAGAGACATATGCATACCATCATATAAAACACATAATCAAATATACCACACATAAGGGAAAATACAACTACATAAAACATTTTTCCCAAACCAAGGGTCAATCTTCCATACATAAACCATGGATATAAAACATTTTTACCCAATATAGTGATCACTATGACATACATAAAGATAAAGAGGAAATACAATCATATATTTATAAAATGTTATTCCTCAATCTAGTGATCAGTATTCCATATATATATAACTCATCAGAAATAACCCTAAATAGGAGTGACAAAATATACTAGGAAAAAAATAGGACACTACATACTCCCCCTCTTGGGCTAAACTTGGCCCGAAGTTTTTCCTACGGTCATAAGATACTTAGTTCTTTTAGATTCTCTTATCAATAAGTTGTTAACCTTATGTATTTGATATATATATATATATATATTTTCATGCCAATCCATAGTTTGGAAGCAACTCCATGAAAACTAAACATACCATTCTTAATCAAGTAGAAAATATATCCACGCCATATTAGAAATGTGTTGATATAGAATACCAAATATTTCTATATCAAAACCAGCCATACAATTTAAAAATACCATTGTATGTAATTGATATGATATCTACTTAACTTATCTATAATAATTTGATATTCTACATGTTCTTCTTTCTCATAGTCTATAGAATCCCACATGTGTCATCTTCTTGGTTCTGTAGGATGTTGAGCTTCCCAAGCTATAAATAGAACACACATTGGTTGTACACACAACAATGATGGTCCATACCATATCACAATCAAATTGGCATAAAATAATCCACATACAATTGTGAGTGAAATTATGCAACAAAACATGATGTTATATATAAAACCCACTCTTACCCAACAAAACATGACGTTATATATAAAACACACTCTTACATCCTACTTGCTTTATGTCTTTTCAATCCAATTTTCCTCTTTTCATTCCATAAGACATCCTTGCAATCAAAATATCTAGGATTTATCTTTAATTTTTACCAAACGTTTACTCTTTAGGCAAAAATACAATATGAGGTTCAAGGCACCAAATATATATATATATATATATATATATATATATATATATTAACAAAAAAACCTAAGGTTAAATACATTCCTCATTGACCCACTTATGTATTATAGATCATACATTTAGTTTGCATAATCTTCATTATTATTCACTTCTCTAACTTGAGAATCAATTATGAAATGAATCTATTAGAAAATCTTCATCTAAAAGCAGATTAATGATATCTTTTTGAAAATGACTTTTAATCAATAACAAATCTCACAATTATGCAAATATGGTATCTATATTACTGAATCTACCTTGATAACTCTAAGTCAATTTGTTTTCCAACTATGAAATCGCTCATGATTTCTATTCAGTAATTAATCAATTCGTTTGCTTTCATGTTTTATCCCTTACTATTAATACGTATGCAACAACAAACCATGAAAACCATAAATTTCTCAAAATGTGATGAATCTTGTCAAATTTAAATAAGATTTAGACTATCACAAGGGAATTTCTAGCCTAAAGTTAAACCCTTTTGCTTTAAGGATAATTACCACCCTCTAAAATTATTACAACATTATGTAGGACTAATAAATACTCATACAACTATACATCCCAACACAAAATTTCTAAATCAAACAATCTCCCCCATTCCACATACAATACAATCATCATCCAATAATCCGAATCAATCAAATGTGATCTCACTCTCCTTCAATTTCCCCCTCAAAAAATATCACAAGCACATATTCTTTTAAAACAAGAACTCAACTAAGCTTTTCATTAATCACATGCTTAATTTTTTTATTTATTTATTTTTTTTTAAATAAAACAAGTTCTCACCACATAAAATATTTACCTTCTAAACATGTTATTCTCTTCAAAATTTATAAATAATTTGAATTTTGATGCGATCGCCTAACTAACAATAGTTTAGAGAAATACATGAGTTCAATCCTCATAATTTCTCTAATTAATTTGGTTAAATAGAATGCAACCAATATTCAACTTATAAGATCATTAAAGAGACTATTATGGCTTTCCTAGACCTAATTTGTCTTAAGCCAATAGAAAAGTTATTTCATCAACTTATCACAATAATCTTTTTTTCTACATTTCAATAATTTGAAAGACATTTTAGTTCTACCTAAATTCAATATATACAAAAGGATTACAATACTAGAGGATAGATATCTAGTTCACACTTCCATATATCAAGTCAATTATTCCAAACATTCTAAACCACCTAATGGTGTTTAGTATACCAATCTTAGTACCTTCATCTGTAATAATAAAAATAATGGATTTAAATCTCAAGCAAATTTGTGTTACAAATCTCTATCCATAATTACACATAATCATTCCTTAATCATGAATATCAGATTCCATCAAAATATTCTAACTAGAAGAATTACTTAGCTCATAGATATATTTTACTTTGGATTCCACACCCATACCTTACCTCATTACTTATCTCATAGATATATATTAGTACGGATTCCACACCCATACATTTTCTCATAGATATATACTAGTATGGATTCCACACCCATACATTTTCTCATAGATATATGCTAGTATGGTTTCCACACCCATACATTAGATCATAGATATATGTTACTATGGATTCCACACCCATACATTTTCTCAAAGATATATGCTAGTATGGATTCCACACCCATACATTAGCTTAAGGAAAACATAACATTCAAGTGTTCCTTAAAATGGCTTCCACAACCCTTCATGCACCAATCATTTAAGCCTCTTGTTTATTAGGAAGGTCATACCTCAACCTAGTATTTGAGTAATTTAAAGTTATTTGATGCCTAATGTCAACCCAAAATACACAAAATCATGTCAAAGAAATCAGAGAAATTTCATTCTTACTCATTAATAATGTATTCCCAAATCATATTTTAACACATCTAATTAATACACATACATTACTCTTGAATCTACATTCACAGTTAAAAGTGACATCCTTCAAGGTAGATTTTAGTTAAGTTTCTTTTAGTGTAGGTATGAAAAGATTCAAGATTATCATGATGAACTCAATCATCAAGTTAATGGAATCTCACCCTTACACTTGTTACTCATTGCCAAAACATACACACCAAGGTCATCATACTATAGTCCAAATTAAGCCAATATTCTTCTTGGTAGATATGATTTCAGCTAGTAAAGATGGCTACTAAGCCCATATCACATTGAAAATGATGCATTAAAAATATATGAAACCATGCATGCACTCCACATATCTCACTCATTGATTGAAAATAAATTCATTCACATACTTGGGTTTAACCCAAACTTTCTCAAGCACATCCTTTCCCAGCATGTATTTAAGCATTTTAACATATTGTTGATAATATGTCTTAACAAAAATATAAATGAATATCAGAAATATTTATATATATATATATATATATATATATTTCATGAGTTTCTAAATGACATAATGATAATAATATCCTCTATGCAACCAATATGCTTCCAAGTCAAGATATACAAGAACTCAACTCGCATGCAAAATCAACATTCAAACATCATCAAACTACAAATAAGCATGTTGGCCCATTAGGCCTAGTGTTGTAACTTGCTCTGATACCATATGTAAGGTCCCACCTTACCTACCATAATTATTATAGAGAAATATTATATTAAATCAAAATGCGATATTTTTTTTTATAAATATTTTATTTATTTATTTATTATTTATTTAATTAAATCAAAATGCGATATTTTTTTTTTAAATATTTTATTTATTTATTTATTATTTATTTATTTATTTTTATATATAGAAGTTATTGGTGTCCTTTACACTACACCCTAAATTCTTCCAACTTATCTTCAAAGCTACAAAGTTCAAGGTTTATCAAGATCCAAAAAAAATACAACCATAATACTTGCTTCTCAAGAATAAAATCACCCTTAAAATATAAATGATTTAGTGGGATGAATAAATGTCAATCTTTATGAACCACAATTTACAATAAGCTAATTGTTAATTCTATTGTAATTAAATGTGTTCAAGAGTGACTAATAACATGCTTATGAATTATTTTCTTAAAAGGATAATTTAAATTATATAGAGTTGGCATCCCATAATTAGGAATTCATATGTGAGCTGATATTTCAACAAATTACTTACTGCAATTTTGAATTTTCAGCAAGACCCTTTAACTCAATGAGTTATTATACTAGAAATACCTTGATTGCAAATCTGAAATTAGCTTAAGCCTTTTGTTTTATGGATGGTTTATAAACGTAATTAGATGCAGCCATTGAACATTATGAAAACTAATTTACAAGTATGAAATGTACAGCCATTGAGGCATTTTGTCAAACACTTACAACCATTATCTCTTTAAGGTGTTTTCACAATAATTAGCTAACATGAATCCAAAGTTAGATGACTTCTTTTTTTGTAAGTTGTATCAATGATTGAACTTAAGATATTAATAGGCTATCAGCCATATTCATTGTTGAATCTACATCAATGAATATAAATATTTAAAAATTTCAAACATAGCTCACAATGTTTTAAGGTACAGCCATTGAAGACTTTTGACAAATAGTTGGCAGTCATAAAACAAGTTGCCATAAGGTTATTTAAATTTTTAAATTATTAACCAATTATACTTTTAAAAACAATTTCCAAGTGGTTAGCCTATATCAGATTCATCACTATAAATTATCAGGCAGTTCCAATATATAAAAAAAAAACCAAACAGCAAAACAAAACAGGCGTTTCTACATGCAACAACAAATCTGCAAAACAGAGCAGATTTGAGAATCGATGTCCGAAACCTTGATTTTTGGAATCAAACTTGGGGTGAAATGGCCTATTGGTACGGATACCCCCTGAAGTGGAGCTGAATCGCAACAGGGAGGCCCAGAAATGCGATTCTTGAAAACAACAACTACCCAAGAATCCTAAAATCTCTTTTATGACTTCTGTCAAACACATGGTATGAAAAAATTATCTAGAGCTGTAGAAAGAGGAGGAGAATAGAAATTAAGTCATTAAAACATTTTTATCCAATTCATAACAGCCAACTGGATTCATCCATTATGACTTTCTTTCAATCGACTCAACATTATACAAGAAAATACTTCAACAATCGTTACTAAATTTCCTCACATTTGGTGCAACACTTCATATACATGTAAGTTTCAGAAAACAACCCAAACAAGCAAAAGCTTATAAACTAAAAAAAAATGCATAATATAATTTGACCCACATAACTGATAGTGAATTTGTACACTCGAAGAGGCTGGATGTATGCTCCAGCTCCAAGAAGAGTATGCTCCAATGCCAATACCCTTACCAAATCATCATGAACCACCCGGTTTTCCTCCCAACCATATCCAAGAAGAACTTCTCCCCTTGGAACCCCCGAGCTGCAAAAGCTCACAACCAGTATCACAATACAACAGTAGAGAGAGAGAGATGCGAGGCAACTCAGGAAGGTAGTTTTCACTTCCTCTAAATACCACTCATGTTCAACCTCAATAGACACTTAGTAGATTAGTAAGGAATCAAGATTTGCTTTGGAAGAAATTGGATACTCTCCATATCTCTCACAACCTTCCTCAAGTCTCTTCCACTCTTCGCATCCTCCTCCCCCCAAGTGAGAATACATGAGACTCATATATAGGAGGAGAAACCAATTCTTGTCATAAAGGAGGAGTAATATGCATGCATTGTATTCCATTTAGAGGAGTGTAACTTATTCCATTAAGGAGAGGTATGCATGCCTTATTTAAGGAGAGTGTAACATATGCATTGAAGAGAGTGTAAGAGGAATATTTTATGACATATCTTTAATGAGTGTAAGAGGAATATTTTATGACATGTCATTAATGAGTGTAAGAGGAATATGCCATTCCTAGATGAGTGCATAAAAGAGAGTGCAATGTAATATTTAAAATAGA
Source organism: Pinus albicaulis (assembly GCA_034641835.2). Classification (NCBI taxonomy): domain Eukaryota; kingdom Viridiplantae; phylum Streptophyta; class Pinopsida; order Pinales; family Pinaceae; genus Pinus; species Pinus albicaulis. The sequence continues at coordinate 1,183,314,636 of CM076583.1, forward strand.
GAGAGTTACTTAGAGCCATGATAGTCATGAAAGAGATAGATGTGAATTGATTGAATGGATAAAATTAATTTGTAATTCCTTTTAAATAAAATATCATAGTCTCATAAAAGATAATGATAATACTAATAATATTGAGGATTAAGTCAATATTGAACTATTAGGATTGATTAAAGATAAGTTAAGTTAATTTCCTTCAACTGAGCTTGATTACTAATTTATGCAAGGAGATTTACTATTTTTGGAAAGTCATGCTTGAGATGCTAGACATGACTTTCTATTTTTAGAAAGTCACTCCAAAATTGCCAGATTGAGATTTATCCATGAGTGGTATTTTTCTTTCGGAGAATAGGGATTCCACACCCCTATTTCATGCATCTCCGTGCCTTAGTAGATTGAGGACTCCACGCCCTGATCTACTCCAAAGATCTAAGATTCCATAACTTGATGTTTTTAAATATTTAGGACTCCGCGCCCTAAATATACAAGACTCCACGTCTTTATATTTCTTGGATTTAGGACTCCACGCCCTAATTTCCATGCTTTCTCATCTACTGTGCTTTGAAACTCCACGTTTCTCCTTATGATACTGGTTGTGAGCTTTTACCCATTTGATGGTTCGTTGGTAAGGCCTTGTTTGAAGACCTACATACATCACAACCTCATAGATCAAATGAATCATATGAATTTAAAAATGAAATTAACTTAACCACATTTTACCATGAATGGTGCATGACTTCCACAGTCATTTATCCTTGAAGATGATATGGTCCCCTACCACATCCTGCTCATTACAATGTTAGACATATATATAATCATGCAAGTCATGTATCATCCATAAAACATAATTTAACCATTTTTTTTTTTTCCACATAACCATGAGCATCCATGGGTTTATGTGTCTCAATCCAGGTTCTCCATCCATGTCATACACCTGATACACAAGTCAGATGCAAAAAAAAGAGACATATGCATAACATCATATAAAACACATAATCAAATATACCACACATAAGGGAAAATACAACTACATAAAACATTTTTCCCAAACCAAGGGTCAATCTTCCATACATAAACCATGGATATAAAACATTGTTACCCAATATAGTGATCACTATGACATACATAAAGATAAAGAGGAAATATCATATATTTATAAAATGTTATTCCTCAATCTAGTGATCAGTATTCCATATATATATAACTCATCAAAAATAACCCTAAATAGGAGTGACAAAATATACCAGGAAAAAAAATAGGACACTACAATCCACATGCACTATATATACCATTAGAAGCTTTTCACAACCTTAACAAATCATTACATACCTGCACATAACATATCTACATTTACTTTAATACACAGACTTTCGCAGCATAATATAACCAAAGAAGAATAAATCCAATCATTCAATATACAGACCTTCGCAGCGCAAAGATAGAGTAATCCATAACACAATAATTACCAGCAATTCATTCAATAGTACTCACAGATTCAGATCCAATAATATTGTATATTCATTCATTCATTACCCTTACAATTCCCTTCCCAGCCTACGCACACAATAGCAGGGTCCACACACAGCTGGACTAGGATCTCCACGCACACAGCCAGCAGGAGTCTATTCCCCAAAAACCACAACAGATCGCTTACACAATAGATCGCATCAATAGCTTAGCCAATTCTTACCTATTATAATCCGAAATACCTCTGTATTTATAAAAATATAGCTTTAAAATTTCTATGGTCCGCAGCCCATGGTTTTTAGACCCCTAGTTTACACTTTAATCCCATTACAATGCTTTTTGGGGCTTTGACCCACCCAAAAACCCCTGCGCTATACTAAATATAACAAAAATAACCATAATGGGCCATTTTCGTAGCTTGTTAGGAGACCCTGTTCCAATACAGATGGAGGTACAGAGAAGGTTGCATGAACAACTAGAGGCAAGGGCTATATTTCCTTTTTTTTGTCTTCCATTCTTTGTACATGATTTTACTATTATGTTGTGAAGTCTGAACTTAAAAAATTCACATTGATTCTGAGCCTTTTTTTTTAGTAGGTTCTAAGACACTTGCAAGGTTGTATAGAATCATAGTGAGAGTACTTGCAGTCAATTCTATAAAAATGAAGGGAAAATCTTGCAGGTTACAACATGGGGTGAACTAGATCGGAAGCTACTCGTCTAGAACCTCTTGAGTTGGCCTCAAAAGTGAAAAGTGAGTTCTTTAACTCTATATTTTCTGCTTTGACCTTATCCACAATGGCTAAAATCCTTGGTCTATTTCGATAATATCAGATTTCTCATCAGAAATCCGAGGTTGCAGAATATTTTGCATATAGTTCCCTCACTTAAATGATAGTTCTGCGAAGACTCTTACAGGTAATTTGCAATTTTTTGGTAGAAAATGCCCAAGGTATTCTTATGATAGCAAAGTGAAGTTTTATAAGGATGAAATATTAGAAGATATGAGGCTTCAAGAAATGACAGGAGAAAAACATATTTCTTCACCTTCCTATAGGACCAAGGATTCTTCAATTGTATTTCACAAGAGGGCTACCAGTGACATAGTACAAGTAGAACAGAATGAAAACCATTTATTAGACAAAAAAGGAAAATATTCTAAGATAAATGGAGCATTTTTTGATCCACCGATATAACTAACATTATCATTTTTTAGTGCTTTATTGCTGCAAGAAAATAGTCAAATGTTTGAGGCATCCAAATTTTACACGTATCAATATAAAACATGTTCCAATGGGTATAACAATTCTATAAAACGAAAAAGGATTTGGACTTGAATTCTAATGGTGATACCACAATGTCCTACAAGCAAATATGGCTTTTTTTGAATGTTTTTTGGTGGCGAAGTTGACCATTGTTTCACATGTGCGTCTTTGGGACATGTGAGTAAGCCATAACTACTTTTATGCATGAGATGCAGAGAAAATAAGCGTTGTATTATGGTTTTATACATTTCATTGGCACGAGAAGTGGAATATAGTCAGTTCTAAGAAAAATGCATAAAGTGGCACCAATTTATACCTTAAATAGATAATAAATTTCCTATCATTGTTCCATTGTTGGATCTACACTTCTGGAATTGTGATAACATGCGTGAAGCGATAAAAGGAACTATTGGAAGCATTGTGTACACAAAGAACAAATTAAAATAAGGGAAGACAAGTCAATTCATGGGTAATATGTCCATAAAGTAGTGAACTAGATTAAAATAATCCACATACTACTTATCATATGATATTTTCCCTTAAAAAGGAATTCCCTACTTCGTGTATTATATCAATATATTTAATTCACAAATAAAACAAATTATTTTAACCCAACACCTTAAACAACCTACCCTCTATCCATACAATCCCATGCTTTTTGAAAAAGATTGTGCACATGCAATATGGTAAGCATCCTCCAATAATATCTTGATTTCCTTACCATCTATGTCTGTCTCACCACTTTCAAAACCTTGATAAGCCATTTCAAGTAGGAGATAGTGAGTTTTCAACTATTAACATTTAACAGATACACATTAATAAGAAGGCCAAAGGATAAGTGGAATATAGTTAGTTCTAAGAAACACACATAAAGTGGAACCCATCTATGCCTTAATTTGATAAGAAATTCCCTTACATTACTCCTCTATTGGATCTACACCTATGGGATTTTTAGAACATGTATGAATCAATAAAATGGAAACATTGGGAGCATTCTATACTTAGAAAAGAATGAAAATAAAGGAACACAAGTTATTCAATGGGTCAGATGTCCAAAACCTAGTGAACTAAAAGAAAATTCAAATTCAAGATGAAAATAATCCACATACTACTTACATTAAAATATTTTTCCTTCAAAAATAATTCCCTATTTCATGTACTATATCAATTTATTTCATTCACAAAGAAAAAAAATTATTGTAACCACATTAGGCAACCTAAAAGCCCATATTTTTTACAAAATATTATGCATGTGCAATATTGTAACCATCCTTTAAGAATATCTTGATTTCCTTAGCATCTCTATCCATGCCACCACTTGCAAAACCTTGATAAGCCATGTCAAATAAGGGATAGCGATTTTACACCTGTCCACATTTAACATAGATACATTGGTAAGAAAGCTAAAGGAGAAGTGAAATATGGCCAGTTTTAAGAAATAAAATAAAATGGCATCGATTTATACCTTAAATTGATAAGAAATTTCCTTCCATTTCTCCTTTGTAGGATTTACACCTGTGGGATTGCGAGCACAAGGAACCATTGGGAGAAGTACACAAATAACAAATGACAAGAAGGAAAAACCTAGTGATCTAGCAATTGGCATGCTACTGTCTTCATCCAAAATTTTTTCATTTGTGATGAATGGAAGAGGTGAAACAAATGGAGGGAAAAAAATACTATCTTGGTTTGAATATTATGAAGGCTTACATAATCAATAATGTGAAGGACTTGTTTGAGGGCATATATCTCAAATATGCCTATTCCAAAAGTTTGTATTGGAAGCCTTTAAGTCCTTGTCTCTAGTGACTATGTAAAACCCTATTTATAGGTTTCAGGTTGAATTGGATCTACTTCATATGTTAACAAAGGGAATAAGAAGTCCTATAGAGTATGAAATCTCTAAGAGGGCTTCAAATATCTCAATAAATAGGTTCCAGACCTGTTGATTTGAGTAGAAATAAATTTTGTAGCTAATAGCTTGAAACATTGTAGCAAAATCTAAATTAATATTCAAAAGAAGTTGTAGTTAGTCACCTTGAGACCTCGCTTGAAGCATTCTACACTTGAAACATTCTTGGGAACCTTGCTCCTTCATCATCTCAAGAAGAAGAGATTGGGATTAATTTTTTGGGTTGTAATTCCTCTCATTTGTTAAGAACTTAGGGTATCCACCAAAGAAGTAGCACTAAATTTTGGTCAAGGTCTACAACCAAAATATGGAATAAAAAAAGTTAATTTTCAAGCCAAGATTTTGAAGAAAATAAGTAAGGATTATTTTCACCATTGCATAACAACCAAAGATCCAAGATTCTGAGGTAAATATATTTATCTTTAAGAAACCATTGAAGAGCTTAGATTGTGAAAAATATTGATAAGGGGAAACTCCAAAAAGAAGAATTAATCCAAATTCATTAAGGTCCTCTTCTTGGCATATGACTAATCCCTATAAAAAACTCTAAACTTGTTAAAAGTTTGAAGCATAGATATTTCTATCTCCGTGATAGCATACATTGCTTCTTCAAATATGTGTCCTTCTGACACTGGTACTGTACTCTTTTTACAAAGTTCAAATCCCATGGTGATCAAGTACATGTGGTAGTCACCAATATCACATATATCTAATCACTGTCATGAATTTTGAAAGATCCAAGGAAAATAGGCCTGAATAAATATAGTCATCAATCAAATGTTGAGGTTAGAATGAAAAAGGGGCATTCTTATAACTATCAGTTTTGCATAAGCACCTATGAAGCTATAAGAAGATCAATCCAAGGTCAATGGCAATCATATACTTGAAAGAATCAATAGAAAATATAGTGAAGGATATCTCACACCTAAAAATAGATTGATGAAGATAGAATCTGGAAATTCAAGTCATCTCTACAAAGATAAGTAACCATAAGGTATGTATGGTATATATTAAGATATTTTTTGGTTGAAGATAAGATTGTAAGTTTTTTTTTGTATTCTAGGGAAAAGGATGAACCCTAGCATGACATGAAGAGGGGATAGAATCTGATCTAGTGTTTAATATTTAGAAGCTCTAATATGACCTCTTGATTTATTGTAAACCCTAAAAATATTGGCATCATTTTTTTGTATCGTATACTTTTCTTAGGGTGATTGTCAATAAATATTGTAGGTACAAGAAGTAAATATGGATGGAGGAACCTTTTTTCTAAGAAACGTGAGGGAAGAAGGAATTTGTATAACTATGGAATTGTGGATCTGAGCTAGATGGAGAGTAGGGTGAAGAAGGCATCCTCTAAGGAAGTAAAGAAGAAAAGCATTATGATGGGATGCATAATCTAAGGGATGGCATCATAAATTAATACGATAGAAATAAGAGATCTTGACATCATCATAAGAACCTTGAAAGGTATTTGAAGTAAAAGTCTATGACAGTTAGCAATATAAGGAAGGAGCTCTTGGTAACCTCATTAGAAGTAGAAGTAGTACTTATGGGTAGAAGGAAGACATTTAGTATAGACATCATCATACATCATTGGAAAGGAGAATTTTCATGACGAGTATAATCAAGATCCTCCATCGTAATCTTCTTTAGAAGGTTCATCTCTTGGAAGAATCAAGTGTCTTGCTAAGAATGCCACCTTGGATATTATTCACTATTTGAAAGAATGATGATATGATGAAAAAATAATATAGCATGTCAAATATGATTGAAGAATTCTCAATCAAGGACATGACACCACTAAAGGAATTCTCTATGACCAAATAATAAAAGAGGTATGTATGCATATGTTCAATGAGCCAATTCATGTCATTATATAGTTGAAGATAGTAAGGATGCATGTTGTACCTCATGAGAATGATGAAAGGAAAATGATATCTTTCACTAAAAGGATACATGAAGGCATGGTTCTCATATCAACTAGATGAAATTAACATAATATTTCCTCCTATGGAAAATGAGATGGTTGAAAAAAATGAAGGAACTATGATTGGGAGTTCTTGGAAAGTAATATGTGAATAAAGAGAAAATAAGAGATCATGAAAAATGAAACTATGGAGAAGGAAATCAGCATCCAATGACTAGAAGGATTGAGTATGATATCTCCATGGGAAAGATATGAAGACCTTGGAAAATTATGAAAATAAATAAGACTCTTTACTAATGAATATCTTGGAGAGGTGTCATTATGAATGCAGTTTGTTGATGTTGCAAGAAGCAAATGTCATGATAAAGGGCCGTCACAAAAGGAAATTTCTGATTTGATGTTCATTTGTAATTTTTGAATTATACCTAGATGGGATAATACAAGGATACCTAAAGATAAGTGTGGATGTTATCTAAAAATTATACTCATCTGGAAGCATGTAAGATCCTGAAGGAGACATAATGTGAAAAAGGTAGTTGTATAAGAAAAAGTGAGGTATGATCCAATATCTTCTGAATCCATATTTTCACCTCATGTTTGAGGTTGTTGAATTTACGACTAACAAGGTCCATTTTATGTGTTATATATAATTCCATAGGATTCATCCATGATTTTTTGACTAGATCTAGAAATTATTTGTCTTCCAACCATGTGTGATTAAATTTAAAAGGTAAAGAAATGTGTTTATTTTCTCTTGACCATTCAAGAAAAATTACATCATGATTAAATGTGCCAAGGTACAAGTTCCATGTTTTAAAATTCCCGAACCTTTTGTAAATGGAATATCCACTCTTTTTACTATCCCTTAAATTATTTTTCTTTCGTTCCTCCAAGTGGGGAACATAGGCCACAGTTTGATGTCTCTTAGCTATTTTTGTGAAAAAAACAATGTGAAAAATCTAGCAAGCGAATCAGAATTAGTGTGCTCTCCCCTGACCTCCTTCAGGCTTACTGTAAGTTTTAAGTCATCAGAAATGATTAGCCCATGGAGATCTAGAATCCCACAGTCATCAAAATTTTCCAAAAGTGCTTTTAATTCGAGTATGGGGTGTAGATATTAAGAATACGTACGGAGTGTGTTGATCCCTTTCAGAAACCAGAAAGCACTATCCCTGCTAAAAATATGTAGCCTTTAAGGGATAAAATGATTGGGTTCCAAAAAGTTGCAAGTATACCAAATTTTCTAACTGCATTGATGGCACACATGGCCCAAATTTAGCATAAATTAGAGATTAATTTGATGGCCTTGTCCCTGTCAAGCATTTTTTCTTGGAGAAGAATCGTTGTGAATATTTTATTTAGAATTAAATTATGAAGTGGTCACTTAGAGGATAACAACCCTATCCCTTTGATTGTATTGGACACGATTATCATTTGGGATGGTCAACCTTGGGGATTTTTTCTCTAAGGCCCTAGATGTTAGGCACATGAGTGGCTCCTTCCTTGTCTCCAAGACAACATGGATCAAATGTTGGACATAGGGTTTCTTCCAAATTTTCAGCAAACCTATTATTGAGATTGAAATCTTGTGAAACATGAATATATATTCCTATATTTGAGAGGTTTTCTTTTATTGGATGTGCCAGGACTTAGTTTCTCAAAACTGGAAACCCCCTCACTGTTATGGAAAAAGGATATTTTTATAGTTAATGGTTCCACACCCTTCATGTCATCATTAAGTGTGTTCTCTAGCTCTAAGTCTACAGGAGGAGGAAAAAATGATTCTCCATACCTAGGTTTGTGTTTAGGATGAGGAGAGGCAATATGATCTCTCACATTAATGCCAATGGCCCCAAGTTTATTATTATTCCCAAAAACTAAAGAGGAGGGGGCCAAGCATGAAGGATTAAATGGAGCATCATTCCTATCCCTGACTATAAAATCATGAGGATATGATTTTGGGTCATTATTATTTTGGGCCAGATTCAAGGTTAGATTCAGAGAATTTTTTTCAACTTCAAGAAGAGACCCATATTCAAAGGGTGTGTCTTCTAGAGAAGGAATGTATGGGTCAGATTGTGCCTGAGAACTAATCCAATGTCCATGTCCAAAATATGGGCTCTTTTTTATCCAAATGAAATAATTTTTCCTGCTAGATAAAAACATGCCAAGTATCCTTGTGCACCCTAAAATTAGATGTCCAACTTCATGGTAGCCAATACACTTGAAACGGATGACCCAATAGTCCACTTGTTGTTTAATTGAGAAGGTTTTCTACAAAATATCCAAAGATGCAGGGATACCTTTGGAAAAATCCACTTCAATCAAGAACAAAGACACTCTTCTGTCCAGTAATCTTATGGAGGCTTCATTCACATAATACAACCTCCCAATCATTTTTCTATCTCAAATATTTCCCTTTTGGACCGAAACTCAAGGGGGAGCCCTGCTAATTTGACCCAAATATTTTTTCTCTTCAGCTTCTCTTTGATGGGATCAAATTCAATGTACCATTTTTGTAATATTAAGACCCCTATGCCTCTCACCCATGTCATTTTCCTTATATTTTTTGCATCCTCTAAGGCATAAAATGGATACCAAACCACCCATTTAATAAAATGCTAACATTCGGATGATATCCAACTATAGATGTCCAATTTTTGTAAATCTATTCTTTCATTTATTCTCCTGTCATTTTTAGGTAGTCCCAATGACCCACCATAGCTCTTTCCTTTAACCTAATAGCATTATCCCAGTAAAGATCAATTCCCATATTAAGTTTTTCAATTTCCTCTAGAGCTTTGACAGGTTTCTCCTTCCTCCTTCCTTAGCGTGAATCACCTCCATCGCAGGCCTGAACAACATAAATGACTTCTTGTTCTATATTATTATATTCATAGGCTCTAATTTTATTTTTCACAGTTGGATTGGAAATTAGGGTTGTCCTGTTAGTTGCGAATTCATTTTCACCAGCTATTGTAATGTTGATGAGCGGTTGTCATTGATGTCAACCCAATCAGCACTAGGGGCTACCCCAATATTGCATGGGAATTTTTACCTACCAAATTAATATATTATAGGTCAAGAATTATTTTAATGGTTTTTATTTTTCGAGATGTTTCCGTTGATATATGGCATGGCACATAATTCTTCATGGTTTGAGATATATTCATGTATGAAGTTTCTACCCCTAGTTAGTGGGCTAAACCCCCATGGGGTTGTGGCATGGGTCATTGAAAAGGCATAATTAATACTTTTTAAGCTCCTAATATCCCTCCCACGTTCACTTGTTTAAGCCCCTCTCAACCTAAGCATTTATATAAATTGTGATCCTCATATCCTCCTTATGTAAGGATTTCACTATCTGAAACAGGTGATCATGGAATTTTTTCTCTAAATGTTTTTCTGCAAAGTTTCAAAAGCTGAAATTTTTATGAGGTGAAGAAAAAAACTTGAGGAAGCTCCTGTAGAAATTTCATATCAATGTGCGAAAAAATTTCAGAGATATGATCTGTGGAACTCTATATTTTTACAAGCTCCTTAAATTCATCTCAAAGATGTGACCTTTGGAAAATCGTCATAACTCTCTCTCTGAGTATCGGATTGGAATTCTATAATATGTGGCAAATATTGCACGAATCATACCTTTTGGTGTACCAATTTTAGAGCTGAATAAGGAAACAGTGACACGTGGCATGCCGTACAAGTTTGCTCTACTGAAACAATCCATAATTAGTGGTTTGTGAGAGATTTTGTATAAATCTCCCTTGAAGAATCCAAATTGGGTCAGAACTGTGGCATTGGAAAGACAACTCAAAGGAATACTACAAGACCAAAAATCACATATTACAAATCTGAAATAGCAGAGATACACCAGATTCAATATCGAGCTCATAGAATGCAAGAAAAATCTAGATCATGTGTTGTCAAGGGCTGCAAAGGACCAGACTTTCTAGGGAAGAAAAGAAAAGAAAGGTGCAACAAATGGTAGCATGACAAGATAAGCAACCAAGGTGAAGAACAAAAGCAAGAATTTCATCACATGAAGTCTTCAGGTGGAAAGCACTGCATATAGTCATTGTAAAGGTATCATTGTACTAAGTCATTGTAAATAAAATGTTGTAAAAATTCTACTAGTGTCTATCTTCCAAGAGTTGAAGAGGCAGTGTCGGGAGCTCTAAGATCATCATTAGGTGGTCTTGTCATAGTTGGGGTTATAGTCTACTGTGTCTTCTTCTTCTACATCATTCTATATCATTATAAAGTAGACCATTTTCCCTGGTACGGGAGTCCATTCTTCTTTTATTATTTTATAGGGTGGTACAGTCGTTGTATGGTGAGTTGTAGCCCATTGGGTGTTGGGACATCCATTCAGTTGACTACTAAAGAATATCAGGCATTGGAGCGTCCATCAAGTGGGAGCTGGAGAAGAATGATTTTCTAGATTCTAGGAAGTTGGAGCTTTATTTTCAATTGGAGTTGAATATTAAAGAATTCTTAGAAAAGCATTAGGTGGTTTTTGTCTCGTAGTGGGTTTCCACCTTAAAAACTATGTGAATTTTTGTTCCTTTTGTTTACTGCTATCATTGTAAAAACACTGATAATAATTCAAGATTAACTAATGCTCTAATTGAAAGTAATATTGGTTTACCCCCCCTCTCAGTATTTCCAACAATTGGTATCAGAGCTTGGTTCCTTCAATAGCAATTTAACAGCTGGAAGGAGGTCATGGAGCATACCAAGAATGGTGTACCTCTGTTCAATGAAAATATATGCACTTTGGAAAGGAAGAATGGAGGTCCATCTCTTGATGTAAGCTTACGAAGTATGGGACACAGTTCAAAATGGATTTACATCAACCGCGGATGAACAAGGTAAGAAGAATGTGGTAAATGATGCAAAAGAAAAGAATATTATTATCAGTGGACTTATTGAATCTTTTTACCATAAGGTGTTGGGTTGTAAAACCACCATAAATGTATGGGAAAATCTTGAGAATATATATGCAGGTGACTCAAATATCAAAGAAGCAAAGCTTCAAATCTATAGAGAAAAATTTGAGCAACTCAGGATGAAATAACATTGCAACATTGCTTCATACTTCCAATACGTTGATGAAATAACCAATACTCTGGAAGGATTGGGAGAGCCAGTTGATGATAAGACTATTATACGAAATATTCTTAGAACGTTACCATAGAGATTCAACACAAAGGTATCGATCTTATATTACAGTGAAAATCTGGACAAACTCAACAAAGAGGAATTACATGGAGTTCTCATAGCATATGAAATTAGACTTGATGAAAAGAGGGCACTTCACATCTAGAAACTGTGTTTGTTGCATCTAAGAAAACCAATAAGGAAAAAAAACCTTCAATTGAAAATACATGCACCTACAAGTGTGAATAAAAGGGAGATGGTGGAGAAGGTCTTTCAGATGAAGGATAATATGCTTAATTTATGACAAAACTAAAAATTGGTAAGGGAAAATTCAAAGGTAAATGTCCATTGATATGTTTTGTCTATGGTGAGGTTGGGAATTTCGTAGAAAATTTTCCAAATAGAAGTGATGGCAGCTCAAAAGGATGGAAAGGCTTTAAGAAATTCAACAAGCAAGGATCTAAAATGAACTTTCTCTCTAAAGAAGATAGCTCATCATCTGATGACGACAGTGACGGGAAATAAGAAGCCAATGAAAGAGTATTTTTTATGGTCAAGAATAATAAACAACAGGTATCAAACAACGAAGAGGAAGGATTGACCATAGAAAATTTTTCTAAGGAAGCAATCAAGCTTATAAAATATCTCAAGGTAGAAAAGATCCGTTCCAATACACTTGAAGAAAAAGTTCAAGGTCTCAAAATTTAATTTGGAGAGCACAAATGCATTCAAGAGTAACTTCAAAAGAAGTTAGAAGAAATCAAACAAGAAAGGGAAGAATTAGAAGCCGAAGTAGTCTCGCTGCATAAGGAAGTGAAGAAAGGAAAAACTATCGAAAATGATGCCAACAGCTCAAGGAAATTGGAAAAACTTGTCAAAAACCAACGATCATACAATGACAGAACTGGCATCGATTACAAAGAATAAGAAGCAGGACCTTCTACAACAAAATGCAATGAACCTATGAGATCTGACATGCATGTAGACTTCATTGGATAAGATTCGCAAGAACAACCTTGGAAGACAATTCCTTGACGAATATTTCCATCTAGGCACCAAAATATTTTTTATGGCTACTCTTATTCATGTGGAAAATTTGGTCATAAAGATGTAGAATGTCACACGTACACTAGGAATGAATAAAATTCGAGGATATCTGTCAAATATGAACCTCCTAGGGCTTAGCAAAACATCAATAGATTTGAAAATTTAATAATTAATATTGAATGTTACAAATGTCGAAACTTTGGACACATAGCTAGAGACTACAAACTTGAAAATCCTCAAGAAGAATCTTCGAAACCACAGAATGAACGAACATGGAAGAAGAATAAGACTGATAATTTTGCTCTCGCTCTCAAGGCTCAAAACAACAAATATGTGTGGTATGTTGGTAGTGGTTTCTTAATGCATATGACTGGATATTGAAAGAAATTTGTATCTATAAAAGAGAAGAAGGATGGAACTGTGTCCTTTGGAAATTATGGACCTTCAAATGTTATAGGATCAGGTACTATCACTCTCAGAAGAAAATATGCTCTATCCAAGAATGTTCTATTGGTTGAAAACATGATCCATAATCTGATCAATGTTGGAAAAACTTGTGATCAAGGACACACAATACTATTCAACTACACAAAATGTGAAATCAGGAAAGGCAGGTATGGTGAAATTGTGGCTACAGCAAGTCGAGCTCCAAACGACATATATGTTTCGGATGAAGCAACTAAATAATGTCTAATAGCTAAATAGGATGATATAATATTTGGTATAAATGATGATCGACTAAGTAAGAACTTTTCTACAAAGATGTGAAGTGAGTTCGAGATGCCTTTACTTGGTGAGATGACATACTTCTTAGGGCTTCAAATATCTCAGCAAGAGAAAGGAATATTTATATGTCAAGCCAAGTATATCAAGGAAATGCTCAAGAAATTCAAAATGGAAGATTGCAAACCCATCCTTACTCAGATGGTAATTGGTTTCAAATTGAGAATAGATGACTCATCTAAGGATGTGGATCAAAGGTTGTACAAATTTATGATTGGTAGTCTTCTATATGTAACAGCCTCCCAGCCAGATGTTATGCAAGCAGTTGGACAAGTAGTAAGATTCCAAGTAGCACCAAAACAATCACATATTATTGCCATCAAAATAATTCTTCGATATATAAAGGGAACCATAAAATATGGCTTATGGTATCCCAAGAGTAAAAATTTCATTATTCATGCCTTTAAAAATGTAGATTTAGAAGGAAGCGTTGATTATCATGAGAGTACTCATGGGGCATTAGAATATCTTCGCCAGAAGCTTGGGATTCTCCAAATTTCTCATTAGATTTTCCTTATTCATAATATAAAGGGGGAGTGAAAGTGTGTACAGGTCTGCAGGATGGTTGTGTGTCAGGGGGAGTTACCCTTTTCCATTGATGCCAAAGGAGGAGAGAATGTTGTAGGAAGAGGTGTCATGATCATAGGGGGAGTACTTGTGTTGCCATCAACGCCAAAGGGGGAGATTGTTGATCAAAAATTGTCATTGATGTCAACCCAAGCAGCACCAAGGGCTACCCCAAAATTGCGTGGGAATTTTGACCTAAAAAATTAATATATTATGGGTCAAGAATGATTTTTATGGTTTCTACTTGTCGAGATGTTTTCGTTGATATATGGCACGCAACGTAATTCTTCACGGTTTGAGAGATATTCATGTTTCAAGTTTTTACCCCTAGTTAGTGGGTAAAAACCCCATGGGGTTGTGGCATGGATCATTGAAAAGTCTAAATTAGTATTTTTTAAGCTCCTAAAATCCCTCCCATGTTCACTTGTTGAGGCCCCTCTCAGCCTAAGTATTTATATAAATTGTGATCCTCATATCCTCCTTATGTAGGGATTTCGCTATCTGAAATAGCTGATCGTGGAACTTCTGCTCTAATTTTTTTTCTGTGAAGGTTTAGAAGATGAAATTTTTATGAGGTGAATCTGAAATCCTAAAGAACCTCCGATAGAAATTTTAGGTCAAGGTGCACAATAATTTTAGAGATATGATCTATGGAAGTTGGTGTTTTTGCAAGCTCTTGAAATTCATCACAAAGATGTGACCTTGGGAAACTGGTCATAACTCTCTCTCTGAGTATCGGATTGGAATTTTGTAGAAGGTGGAAAATAGTGCATGGAATTTATTTCTTTCTATGTCAATTTCAAATCCTAATAAAGAAGCAATGACATGTGGCACGCCATACAAGTTCACTCTACTGAAACAGTCCATAATTAGGGCATTGTGAGAGATTGGGCATAACTCTCCCTTGAAGAATCAAAATTGGGTTAGACCTATGGCATTGGAAAAATGACTCAGAGGACTACTACAAGACCAAAAATCACATATTTTGAATCTGAAATAATAGAGATACACGAGATTCAATATCGAGCTCCTAGAAAGAAAGAAAATGCTAGAGCATGTCTTGTCAAGGGCTGCAAAGGAACAAACTTTCTAGGGAAGAAAAGAAAACCAAGGTGCATTACAGGGTAGCACGAAAAGAGCAGCAACCAAGGTGTAGAATGGAGGAAAGATGTTCATCACATGAAGTCTTCAAGTGGGCAACACTGCATACAGTCACTGTAAAGGTATCATTGTACTAAGTCATTGTAAATACATTATTGTAAAAATTGTACTAGTGTCTATCTGCAAAGAGTTGAAGAGGCAGTGTCGGGAGGTCTAGGATCATATTTAGATGGTTGTGTCATAGTTTGGGATATGATCTAGTGTGTCTTCTTCTTCTACATCATTATATATCATTGTAAAGTGCACCATTTTCCCTGGTACGGGATTCCATTCTTCTTTAATTCTTTTTTAGGGTGGTAGGGTGGCTCTAGGGTGAGTTGTAGCTCATTGGGTGTTCAAGCATCGATTCAGTTGACTACTGAATAATCTTTGGAGTTGGAGCATCCATCCAGTGGAAGCTGGAGAAGAATTATTTTCTAGATTCTAGGAAGTTGGAGCTTTATTTTCAATTGGAGTTGAATATTAAAGAATCATTAGAAAAGCATTAGGTGGTTTTTGTCCCAGAGTGGGTTTCCACCTTAAAACCTGTGTGCATTTTTGTTCCTTTTGTTTACTGCTATCATTGTACAAACACTGATAATAATTGAATATTAAATAATTCTCTAATTGAAAGGAATGTTGATTCACCCCCCCTCTCAGTATGTCCAACATGTAATACCTGGTAATTCCATTCATGAAGTTATTATGTTATACTTGGGAATTCAGTTTAGGAATTTGTCACGGTATTTTGGGATTTTTTTGGAATTTCAAAGAACCCAACAGCCTTACCTCATAAGTAGTTGATGTTTTAACACATTTAAGTTTCAATTTATATAAAAGAGAGATATACACAATTAAAGTGTACTCTCTAATTTCCGTATGATGCATTCAAATCCTAGATACTTTATTCCATTATGGTTCAATGAGTAGCATTTCTGTGTGATGGATTCAGCGCCTTGACTTTCAAAACTAAGACACACTCAAGATTTGCAACTATGAGTAGTATTCTCCCCTTGCATGGTTTGAGTTATGTTTTGTATGGTTTCATTTATTTTCATAGTTGTAGATGGTGTGTGTCTTTCCATGTTTTGTAGTAGCAATCATTCATTTAAGAGTGCTACTCCCAGATGTTATAAAATTTTTATTTATCAGTTGATAGTTAGTTGAGTTATTTTCTATTGAAGTTAAATAATATTTTCATAAACCAATGTCATGCATTTATAGAATAATATTAGTGTTCTCCCAAAGGCACAAGCCTTGTAGCTGCATATACAATGGATGACATCTCAAATATTACATTCCATAGTTGAATAAGAATGTCACGATGATCTGCACTAATGTTTTCACTTCATCACACATGATCCATAGGAATTTTCATGGATTGAAACTAAAATTAGGGTAAAGCACACTGTTGGTAACATCACATAAACTCATTCCTCACATTTTACAAAAAACACTAAATCATAAAATGGAACTAAATTCAAAGGATTCTTAATTTAGACAACATTCACACTTATAAGTTGCATTAAACAAATGAAAAGTAATATACATGTTCAAAATCAAAATTTTCAATTTTCTTTTGTGAATTTAGATAAAATGTAAAGATACAATATTTGTGCTATTTAAAGATTAATCATGCTAAATGTCACCTGTCCCAATCACCCAAGACTGGTCTTGCTCGCTCCAGTAACTCTGGCTTCTCTGCCATCTTTTGTAAAGCCATATGTTTTAATTTTAGGCAACTAGGTCCAAAATCCATGTTGCAATGCTCATATGAATATGGTCATTTTCTTTTTTATTCCTCTTTCAGAGAGGTGCAAGATTGATCTAAATAACATCTTGATCGGATGAGAAAAACATTTATTTTGAATTTATTTTTCTGCATGTGCAAGGTTAGCCAGATTTGTAATGTAGGCTCGCATTCCTAATACATGTGTCACACACCCTCATTGATGGATATAAATTGGAGAGACTTAGAGGTAATTTCATCATCAACTCATCACACATTCTCTCATTGTGATCTGATTAGTTTGATAGCCTCTGGAGGCCTTTTTGGCCTCACATGTGTGGAGTGTAGCTGTTGTTTTCTGTGGATCTTTAGGGCCTTTTTCTATTGTGTTGACTAGTGTCAACCATGGTCAACCTTAGTCGTTTGACCTCCATTTTCTGTCAAAAATACGATTTTAGGAGGCAGTATTGTTGGGAACTAAAATCAAGGAATTATGGGTTGTTTGATCGAAGCCCTAATCTACTACGTTGACTTTTATGTTGATGCCAGCATTGAATTTTTCATGTTGACATTGGGTTGACTAGCATTGACTTGTGATGAGTTGTATTTGAGGGTTGTGGGTATGACCCATGGAAGATTTCTTGAGAAAGAAAGAATTTTTTGGTTGAAGCTTCATGTTGACTATCGTAATGCAACATGTTGGAACAGGGCTCCCTAAGCTATGAATTTTGTATGTTTTGGTATTAATTAGTCTAACGCGGGGGTTTTTGGGTGGGTCAAAGCCTTGAATGCATTGTAATGGGTCAAAGGGTAGACCTAGTGTCTGCAAGCCACGGTTTGCAGACCACAAGATAGTGTAGGCTATATTGATATAAATATATGAATAGTTTGAGTTTAGAAGTAGGCATGAATTAAGATTGATGCTACATGCGAACTTTTAGATCTATTTTGGGTTGTTTTGGTTAAGGACTCTTGCTAGCTGTGTGTGTGGAGATCCTCAGTCCTGCTATGTGCAGACCTCGCTAGGCTATGTGCACGAGGTGGTTTTGGTTGTAAGTGGTTTTGAATGTTAATGAATGTGAAGTATTGTTAAAGTATCCGTGTGTTATCTGGATCAGTGATGTTTCCTACTGAAGTGTATCTATGATGGTTAATTAGCTGTGAATATATCTGTGGATAATCCGGAAAGCTCCTTAAAGAATATATCTGTTTTTTGCATAAGTAGATCTATAATTGCTCTGTGATGGTATTTGTTTAAGCTGTGAATACTTATGTTTATGCTATGAATGTATCTATAGCTGGGTTTATGATATTATGTGCTGGTAATTTCTAATACACATGTGGATGCAAAGGTATTGATTAGCTTTGTTGTGATTAATAACTGATGATACTAATAAAAGCCTACAAATAGACTTACTCTGTGTGAATCCGATAACTTGTGAACATGGATCTGCCTCGACTTACCTAATCCCTCTCTCAGGGCGCAGAAACCTGGTTCCAGCACCCTCCCATACTGCTTTGGGTAAGACCTTGGCCTGCATAAGTGGTTCATTTCTAAAATGGCCAGTAGTATAGGGGTTTGTTGGCAAACCTTAACCTCCAAATCTGGGTCAGGACCCCTTAAGCCAACAAATGGTTCTATTGTCGGGGCCAGGAGCATTTTGAGAGAGAGATCGAGTAATTCCACGAGGTCATTGGAGACTTGAGAGGGTGTAAACTGAAGAGTGGTTCAAAATACAGATTCAGGAATTTGTTGTAAAGGAGAATCACATCATGAAATTGACGACTGAGAAGTGGAAGAACAAGTACAAATTCACTAAAGTCTATGAAATTTTCTTTGTAGCCTTTGCGCACAAGCTTCAAGAATAGTTGGCAAAGCTCGTAGATTTCTAGAAGTGTTGGAAGGAAGAGCGGGTCACATAGTGGACTCCAGAGTTGATCAAGCAGTTGGAAAGGAATGAAAATACCATCACCCATACAATAGATCACTCGGTGGATAGGGTGTTGGGAGGATTTGTGATGCAATTTGCAGTCGATCAGTTCATATCTTATTCGAAAGTAGAGTGGAGGTTCTTCAAGGGTTTTTGGGGTAAGTTCTTTAAAATATTGCCTTTGTTAATCAAAATATTATGGTGTGAGAATTGCATTCTATGTAGCCACACCGAGTGAATGACCCCTGATCTGAGTGAGAGCACAACATGAAGTGGCAAGTACTACCGAACTAATCAATAATGAAATAGATCCGTCTACATTCCATTAAGATAATCGGCTGCACATAGCCCTCCAGCTACACCACCTTCAAGTCAGCATAGGGGTGAGAACTCATCCATACCTCCACCACCACCAGAAGACAATATGGCCTTGCACGTGAAGCTAGCTACCTTCAAAGGTGTAGGGGATGAGGATATGCACCAATTTTAGTTTTTCACAAAATTAGTATGGGCTGCGTAGAACATGGCTTCCGACGCTGCAAAGAGGGCGCAACTATCACTTTCCTTTGAAGGAAGTGCCTTGGATTGGTATATTGGGTACATAGGACAACACATAGAGCCATCTTTTCAAGAGATCAAGACATTGTTAAAACAACATTTCGAAAAGCCTAATTCATAGTCTCAGACAGTGGTTGACTTGAAACACTTTAGACAAGGACCCACTCAATCAGTATGGGAATTTGATCAGCGGTTGAAAAAGGTTATCAGAGATGGGGAGGTTCAGTATGATGATAGGCAACATAAGAAATGATTTATTGCTATGCTGCTACCTCAGCTACGCGGACCTATGGGTCAGCAATCGATTGCAACATAAGAGAAGGATTTGGAGTTTTCTATGAAGCTAGAGGCTACGTCGAGGGACGATGCTCAGTTTTGGGTGCAGTAGATACAGGGACAACTGGAGGCAATGCACATATGAATACATAATATGTGAAAGGAACGAGGGAAAGAGGCTAGTCTAGACATATGGTGTATAAGATGTCGGGTATATGAGCATACCAAGGATCAGTGTCCTCTATTGGCAGATTACATGTAGGCTAGGGGACCCAACCCATTGTGCCCTAAGGAGGCTATAGGGTCAATTGCTCCAAAATTATGGTGCACTGATTTTCGCATTTTCGGGCTACATGATACTAACCACTGTCCTTGTGTGGGTGCTTACGTTCCAAAATTGAAGCAGCAATGGTGTCGATTCTTCTCCTCTATGGGGAATGATGAGCACAACTGTCGAACCTATAACTTGATGATAGATCGAGGAAACCTATACAGGGTAGACGCTGACCCTTCTTCACCACTATCTCCTTCAAGAAGAGGAGGCTCCCCGACTAGGGGCAGGGGAGGGGGAAGGGGTGGAGGCGTAGGTTGGGGAAGAGGACAATTGATCTATTACAACTGTGGGGAGATAGGGAACTTTGCGAGGGACTGTATGAACCCTGCGTGACAATATTTCTATTACTGTAGATAACTAGACCATGTGATTGAAGATTGTCTAATTCTGATAGCAAAATGCGGTAAAAATAGCAAAATCCTATGCAAAATGTACATAGCGTTAAGTCGAAACCGCGTGATGAAGGACCTAGTATTAATGTCATAAAGCAACAACATCATGGCTAAGGGAGGAGCTAAGGAGAAAGTCGAAGTTGAACCTCTTATCCAAAAGGTAGCTATCAGAAAGGAAAGCCTGGACCAACAGAAGGAAAAGGAAACATTTCTCGCAGCTCGCAGAGACTTTATTAAGGATGAGGCACCTGTTTCAAAAGCTCATGAGAACCTGAAAACAAATGATGAAGTTAAACCATTTCTACAAGCCTGCATGAAGCTGCAACGCAACCAGAAGGCAGTAGAAAATATGCAAGAACTATAAGACAGTTGCGCAGAGAGAGCTAACCCACCTCTGGAATTTAAGGATGTGCACAAACTTTACAAGCATAAGAAACGCACTAGTAGCAAAATGTAGCTAACAACATAGATTGGTGACTATGAAATGGATCAGGTTATTTTAGAATTGGGATCACATGTGAACATACTGCCCAATAAAATGTGGCAGTGGATGGGCAAGCCTAGGTTGGAATGGTCCAATATCCAGCTGTGCATGCCTGACCAACAGAAGATCATACCATTAGGGAGTCTGTCAAAATTTATGGTAGATATTATAGGAGTTAAGGTCTAAGCCTACTTTGAGGTAATTCGGATTGTGGAAAATGCAAACCCCTATCCTATGCTCTTAAGACATGATTGGGATATAGATATGGGAGGATTCATAAACCTAAGGCAATGAAGCACAGTGTTTGAGAATGAGGGTACAAGAGTGATAGTCCCAGTGGACCCTACAAAAGGAGAGCGGTAGACAGAACTAGTGCGAGAAGAAGAGGATGTGGATCACATCTATAAAGTAACTTCTCAGGATGAAGATTGGATCAATCATACGGCTGATGGTGTGATTTGTTGGGGAAGGACAAAGAATTCTTTTCTGACTCTAATGGGGAGATCAAAAATTGGCAGAATTGGTTACATGATGTATCTGTGCTGCGATGTCTTAGAATCATGAGGAAATTTCGATGCATCTCCTCAGGGGTAAGGGAACTGCTCTAATTTGATGGTTTTGGTAGTATTAGGGAGTTTTTACGAGCATTTGAACCTAACGTCCTAAGGGAACAAAGGCTATGGGCCCTTAACCTAGCCATGCATACAACCCTTGTGAGGTGGTGGGACATGCATAAGGTGGTGTTCTAGGATTTGGAAGAATTTCGTGACATAATGATACTAAGGTTTCAACCTCTGGTCCACCTACGAGTGAAGACATTCCTTGGCCCAGGGGAGCTATGTGAGCACTTGCCAGCATGGACGAAATAATGGGGAAAAAAAACTACAGAGGAATGGGTCCATCTATTCATTCATGCCTTGGGGCCAATCTCGATCGCATGGTATTTAGATGCATAATTACACCAGTGCACCGAGCACTAGGAAACCCTGAAGGATGAGTTTGTAGGGACATTCGGGTTGACAGGAGGAACGTAGGCACTTGAAGAAACCTTGAAGGATATTTATGCATTAGTATTTGATGAATCACGTCCTTATGTAGCACATGGGGCACCAACATGGGAAACACAGATGAGGGATATTTTCAACTGCCACAATTTATCAATAGAGGAGTGTGATGAAGACCCGCGAAATTTCTCTATCACAGAGTTGGAGGGAGAACGGGTATTTTCTAGAGCCCCACTGTAGACCATCGATGTTACTAAACCTCTAAAGTTGCAAGAAGCAGACATTGGAATGGAGGATCAACCTAAGTTAGCTAAAATTGGGGACTACTGGGATGATGATATGGTGTGAAAAGTTGCATAACTCCTTATGGAATACTAGGTCTTATTCTCGACCAAATTTTCATAACTCAAAGTGATTACAAGGGACCTAGGAGTCATGCACATCACTTTAAAACCAGATGTGCACCCTATGAAGAAGCACCCTTATCGGTTGAACCCCAAGTAAAAATGAAAAGGACAAGGAAGAAATCAAAAAAATGCTTGTCATAGGTATCATTGAACCGATCGAACAGTCAGATTGGGTAAGCCATATGGTGGTTTAGAAGAAGAAGACTAAGGGAGAGATCTGGACCCTTGTTGACCTATGCAAATTGAATGATGCATGCATACATGATCCCTTTCCTACACCATTCTTAGATGAAATCCTAGATAGTGTAGGAGGGCAGGAAGCATAATCATTCATGGATGGGTTCTCAAGCTACCATGAGATCAGGATCACAGCAAAACTAGTTTCATCACTGAACGGGGATATTTTTAGTATATGGTCATGCCATTCGTGCTCAATAATTCCACTGCCATATTTTTAGCAGATATCATCAACCTCACAGATTCTACAACTGAGAAACAACTTCGCTCTATCCTTGGATATATAGGCTACTACAGGAAGTTCATTCAGGTATATGCACTGATCACATCACCTATGGAAAAATTTGTAAAGAAGGATGTTTCATTTTTTTGGGATGAAGAGTGTCAGAAGAGCTTCGAGCTACTTAAAGAGAAGATGGTCTCTATGCCTATTCTCATTTTTCCTAAATGGGCGAAGGTTTTTCATGTTCACGTAGATGTATCAGGAATTTCCTTTGTAGATGTCCTTACATAGCTAGGAGACAGAGCCATTGACCATCGTGTTGCATTTTCTAGTAGGAAACTTTCTGGTGCGGAGCACAACTACTCCACTACTAAACATGAGGGGTTGGACATGGTTTATGCACTGAAAAAATGTCAGCATTATTTGTTAGCAGGGCATTTCACAATGTTTACACACCACTTGGTTTTGAAGTACCTAGTGAATAAGCCTCTGTTGGTGGGGGGAATCTGTTGGCGGTTGCTACTATTCCAAGAATATGACTTTGAGATCATTGTCAAGCTAGGAATGTTGAATGCTGGGCCAGACCACTTATCCTGAATAGAGAGCGGCGAGGAACCCACCAACCTTGAAGAAGGATTTCGTAATGTGCAGTTGTTTGTGATTAAGGTGGTTTATTGACACTTCGCTGACATCATTTAGTTCCTGACTACAGGGATGGAACCTACAGAGTATTCAATACAACAAAAGAAAGAGTTGGTATCCCGTGCAGAAGATTTTACTATCATCGTAGGCCACCTGAATAAGATGGGAGCTGACGAGGTGCTGCGAAGATAAGTTTTGGAGCATGAGAGGCACGCTAACTTAGCAAAAGCTCACAGGGGCATAACAGGAGGACACTACGCAGTGAAAGTGATAGCATAGAAGATCTTGAGATTTGGGATATGGTGGCCTACACTACATAGTGACTCTCATGAATATTTAAAAGCTTTCAATACATGCTAAAGAATAGGGAGGCCATCACGCAGAGAAGAAATTCCCTTACAACTGTAGATGGCCCTGCAAGCATTTGAAAAATGTGACATCAACTTCATTGGGCCCATCAACCCGCTAGGGAAGAAGACAGGTGCATGCTACATCATCACTACCACTGATTATGTAACCAAATGGGGGGAAGCACAAGCTATGAAGGATTATACTGCATACACTATTGCGCACTTCATTTTTTGGTAGATTCTGACTAGGTTTGGCTGTTCAAAGATCTTAATGAGTGATAGAGGTACACATTTTATTAATGAAATAATATAGGCCTTGACTGAAGAATTTTGGATCCACCTCATGAAAAGCACCCAGTATCATCCTGAGGCAAATGGAGTTGTCGAAGCATTTAATAAGATCATGGTGCAAGAACTAACCAAGGTCTATAATGTTGATTGCATCGATTAGGACGTGTGCATCCCATCAGTTCTTTGGGCCTATCTAACCACCAGAAAGAAGTTGATGGAAAAGTAGGAAGGATGAGCATGTCATGCAGTGGACTCTAGAGTTTATCCAACAGTTCGAAAGTACTGAAAATACCATCACCCATATGATAGATCATTAGGTGGATAGGGTGTTGGGAGTGTTTGTGACGGAATTTTCATTCGATCAGTTCATATCATACTTACAAGTAGAGCAGATGTTATTCAAGGGTTTCCGGGTTAAGTTCTTTAAAAAATTGCCTTTGTTAATCAAAATATTGTTGTGCAAACATTGCATTCTGTGCAGCCACACTAAGTGAATGACCCCTGATCAGAGTGAGAGCATAACACGAAGTGGTAAATACTACCGAACTAATCAAGAATGAGATAGATCCATCTACATTCCATTAATAGAATCAGTTGTGCATAGCCTTCCTGCTACACCACCTTTAAGTCAGGGTAGGGGTAAGAAATCACCCATACCTCCACCACCACTAGAAAATGATATCACCTCACACATGAAGCTACCTACCTTCAAAGATGTAGGGGATGAGGATATGGACATGTTTTGGTTTGTCACAGAATCAGTATGGGCTGTGTAGAACGTGGCTTCCGACGCAGTAGAGAGGGCACAACTATCACTTGCCTTTGAAGGAAGCACCTTGGATTGGTATATCAGGTATGTATGAAGCTGATCAGTGGTTGAAAAATGTTATCATAGATGGGGAATTTCAGTATAATGATAGGTAGCATAAGGAATGGTTTATCGCTATGCTACTACCTCACTTGCACATACCTATGAGTCAGCAATCGATTGCAATGCAAGAGAAGGCTTTGGAGATTACTATGAAGCTAGAGGCTGTGCCGAGGAACGATGCTTAGTTTGAGGTGCAGCAAATACAGGGAAAAATGGAGGAAATACACATAGAAATAAATAATATGAGAAAGGAATGAGCGAAAGAGGCTAGTCTAGACATATGGTGTATAAGATGCAGGGTATCTAATCATACCAAGGATCAGTGTCCTCTCCTGGAAGATTACATGCAGGCTAGGGGACCCAACCCATTGCGTCCTAAGGAGGCTAAAGGGCCAAGTGGTCCAAAATTATCGTTCACTTATTGTCATTTTTCTGGGCTACATAATACTAACCACTTTCCCCATGTGGGTGCTTACATTCTAGAATTGGAGTAGCAATGGTGTCGATTCTACTCCTCTTCGGGTCATGATGAACATATCTTTCGAACCTATGACATGATGATAGATCGAGGAAACCTATATAGGGTACATGCTGACCTTTCTTCACCACTATCTCCCTCAAGAGGAGGAGGCTCCCAATCTAGGGGCAGGGGAGCGGAAAGGGGTGGAGGCGCAGGTCGAGGAAGAGGACAATTGATATGTTACAAATCTGGGGAGATAAGGCACTTTGCGAGGGACTATCTGAACCCTGTGTGACAATATTTCCATTAATGTGGACAACTAGACCATGTGATTGAATATTTTCCAATTCTGATAGCAAAAATGTAGTAAAAATCGCAGATGCCTACATAGAATATACAGAGGGTTAAGGTGGAACTGCGTGATGAAGGACCTAGTATTAATGTCATAATTCACATCGGCATGGCTACGGGATGATTTAAGGATAAAGCCGAAGCTGAACTTCTTATCCGAAAAGCAGCTATCAAAAGGGAAAGCCTGGACCTACAGATGGAAAAGGAAACATTTTTCGCAACTCGCAAAGACATTACTAAGGAGGAGGCACTTGTTTCAAAAGCTCCTGCAAACCTGAAAAAAAAACAATGAAGTTAAACCATTTCTACAAGCCTGCATGAAGCTACTACACAAACAGAAGGTGGTACAAAATATGCAAGAACTAATAGATGACTTCTTAGAGATAACTAACCCACCTCTGGAAGTTAAGGATGTGCACAAAATTTACAAGCATAAGAAACACACCAGTAGGGAAATGCAGCTAACAGCAAATATTGGTGACTATGAAATGGATCAGATTATCTTAGACTTGGGATCATATGTGAACATAATGCCCAATTAAACATGGTAATGGATGGGTGAGCCTAAGCTGGAATGGTCCACTATCCAGTTGTGCATGCCTAACCAACAGAAGATCATACCATTAGGGAGGCTGTCAAAAGTTATGGTAGATATTATAGGAGTTAAGGTCTGACTTAAATTTAAGGTAATTCAGATTGTGGAAGATGCAGACCCCTATCTAATGCTTTTAGGATTGGATTGGGCTATAGATATGGGAGGCATCATCAACCTAAATCAAAGAAGCATGGTGTTTGAGAATGAGGGTACACGGGTGATAGTCCTCCTGGACCCTGCGGAAGGAGAGTAGTATACAGAACCAATGTGCGAAGAAGAGGATGCGAATCACATCTATAATTTAACCGCTCAGGATGAATATTGGATCAATCCTATAGCTGATGTTGTTCTCTGTTGGGAGAAGGACAACGAATTCTTCTCTAACTCTGATGGGGAGATCGAAAATTAGCAAAATCTGTTACATGATGTATTTGTGCTGTGATGTCTTAGCATCATGAAGAACTTCTGATGCATCTACTTAGAGGTAAGGGAAATGCCCTACTTTGATGGTTCTGGTAGTATTCAAGAATTTTTGTGAGCATTTGAATGTGAAGTCCCAAGGGAACGAAGGCTATGGGCCCTTAACATAGCCATGTGCGCAACCCCTACGGGGTGGTGGGACACGCATAAGGGGGCATTCTTTAATTGGGAAGAATTTCACGACATGATGATTCTATGGTTTGAACCTCTGGTCCACCTATGCGTAAAGACTTTCCTTGGCCCAGGGGACCTGTGGGAGCACTTGTCAGCATTGATGAAATAATGGGGTGAAAAAACTACAGAGGAATGGCTCCATCTGTTCATTCACGCCTTGGTTCCAATCCCGACCACATGGTATTTAGATGCATAATTACACCAGCGCACCCAGCACTAGGAAACCCTGAATGGTGAGTTTGCAGGGACATTCAGGAAGATAGGAGGAGTGGAGGCACTTGAAAAATCCTTGTAGGCTATTTATGCCTTATTATTTGATGAATCACGCCCTTATGCAGCACATGCGGCACCAACATGGGAAACAAAGATGCAGGATATTTTCAACTGCCACAATTTATCAATAGAGGAGTGCGATGAAGACCCATGAAATGTTTCTATCCCATAGTTGAAGGGAGAATGTGCGGTTGCTAGAACCCCACTGGATACCATCGATGTTACTATGCCTCTAAAGTTTCGAGAAGTCGATATTGGAACGGAGGATCAACCTAAGTTAGCTAAAATTGGGGACTACTGGGATGATGATATTGTGTGAAAAGTTGCAGAACTTCTTATGGAATACCAGGTCTTATTCCTGACCAAATTTTCAGAACTCAAAGGGATTACACGGGACCTAGGAATCATGTGCATCACTTTAAAACCATATGCGCGCCCTGTGAATTAGCACCCTTATCGACTGAAACCCAAGCATACTCATTCACGAATGGGTTCTCAGGCTACCTTCAGATCAGGATCGCACCTCAGGATCATAGCAAAACTACATTCACCACCTAATGGGGATATTTTTAGTATATGGTCATGCCATTCGGGCTCAAGAATGCCCCTACCATGTTTTTAGCAGTTATCATCAATCTCACAATTCCTACAACTGAGAAACAGCTGCACTCTATGCTCAGAAATACAGGCTACCACAGGAAGTAGATTCAGTAATATCACTGATCATATCACCTATGGAAAAATTGCTAAAGAAGGATGTTTCATTTTTTTGGGATGACGAGTGTCAAAAGAGCTTCAAGCTACTTAAAGAGAAGATGGTCTCTGTGCCTATTCTCATTTTTCTTGACTGGGCGAAGTTCTTTCATGTTTATGTAGATGAGTCAGGAATTGCCCTAGGACATGTCCTTATGCAGCCAAGAGACAGAGCCATTGACCATCAAGTTGCATTTTCTAGTAGGAAAATTTCTGGTGTGGAGCGCAACTACTCCACTACTGAACATGAGGGGTCGGCCATGGTTTACGCACTGCAAAAATACCGTCATTATCTATTAGGAGGGCACTTCAAAATTTTTATGGACCACTCAGATTTGAAGTACCAAGTGAATAAGCCTGTGTTGGGGGGGGGGGGATTTGTTGGTGGCTGCTTATATTCCAAGAATATGACTTTGAGATCATTTTCAAGCTGGGAATGTTGAATGCTGGGCCATACCACTTATCCCAAATCGAGAGTGGCGAGTAACCCACCAACCTAGAAGAAGGATTACATGATGTGTAGTTGTTCATGATTAAGTTGTTTGATGTGCACTTCGCCGACATCATTCAGTTCTTGACTACAAGGATGGCACCTGTAGAGTATTCGGTAGAACAGAAGAAAGAGTTGGTACCCTGTGCAACAGATTTTACTATCATCGTAGGCCACCTGAATAAGATTGGAGATGACCAGCTGTTGCGAAGATACATTTTGGAGCATGAGAGTCACGTTATCTTAGCATAAGCTCACAGAGGCATAGTAGGATGACACTACATATGGAAAGCGAAAGCACAAAAGATCTTGAGAGCTGGGCTATGGTGGCCTACACTGCATAGTGACTCTCATGAATATTTCAAAGCCTGCAATACATGCCGAAGGACAGGGAGGCCATCGCACAGAGAAGAAATGCCCCTACAAATGTAGATGGCCCTGCAAGAATTTTAAAAATGTAACATCGACTTCATTGGGACCATAAACCTTCCAGGGAAGAAGAAATGTGCATGCTACATCATCACTGCCACTGATTATGTAACCAAATGGGGTGAAGCGCAAGCTGTGAAAGATTTCACTGCATAAACTGCTGCGCACTTCATTTTTAAATAGATTCTGACCAGGTTTGGCTGTCCGAAGATCTTAATGAGTGATAGAGGTATGCATTTTGTTAATGAAACAGTACAGGCCTTGATTGAATAATTTCGGATCCACCACATGAAAAGCACCCTGTATCATCCTCAAGCAAATGGAGTTGTCGAAGATTTTAATAAGATATTGGTGCAAGCACTAACCAAGGTCTGTAATGTTGATTGCAATAATTGTGACATGTGCATCCCATCCGTTTTTTGGGCCTATCAAACCACCTGCAAGAATTTGATGGGGAAGACACCATTTAGGATGGTTTCTGGCAAGGAAGCCATTATGCCCATGGAGTATATTATTCCTAGCCTATGCATTGTTGCCTTTATGAACATGGTGGAGCTTGATATCATGAAGGAGCATTTAGCGTAGTTTGTGGTGTTGGAGGAAGATCATTTCATTGTTAATTTCCATCAGTAGTTTCAGAAGGCTCATGATAAGGCATGGCATGATCGACATATTTGGCACAAGACATTTGTGAAGGGTGAATTGGTCCTGCTGTATGATAGCCACTTTATGAAACACCCGAGGAATTTCTGAGAGCACTAGCTAGGTCCCTATATGGTAAAATAAATCACTGATGGAGGAGTTGTTCAGCTAGCTACCCTGTGCAGTGATATGGTACCAGGATATAAGAATGGTAGCTGACTCAAGCCATATCGGATAAAATGACTATATGGTCGGAGTAGTTGTATGGGGTAGAATACACGCACAAAGGGAAGTAACTGTAGGGAGGACTATGGTACACACATGGATCGATCGTAGGTTTGGAGGACGAGAGAGGTGCGTTGGGTGCACAAGGGTGTGTTTATAGCATAGGAGGTACGATGGGAGCGTGGGGGTTTGTTGGGCGCATAGGAGATGTGAAAAATAACAGTTGGAATAGCAAGTCTGGGTAAAAATCAAATTTTACCATTGAAAGGAGCAGGCAGCCAACAATTAATGAGGCGATTTCCAAATATTTTTTACTGTTTACTTGATGGTAAGTTCCAAATCAATTTCACCCAACCGTTGTTTGATCTCCAACGCTATAAAAGTAGAAGGATAACTCATAAGAGTTTTCCATGTATCTTGAGTAGTTGGTGTTCTGTGCGAGTTTGTGATTATTGCGCCTTCTTCATGTCTGATCGTTCTTCCCTCCTTAGATGGTAGCCACCATGAGTTCATATTTCACGCTAGAATGACTGAATCTGATCTCGCTGATTTGTCTCAGCCTATCAACTCGATGGAGAGAGAATCTTAGGAAGTATTGGAAATTGACCCTGAAGTGGAGGAGGTTATTTCCACACCAAGACCGAGGAGGCAGAAGGGGAAAGGAAAGGTTCAAGGGTTGGGAAAACTTGAAAAATGGGCTGGGATAAATCCCTGCACCTATCTTCTAAATGTGAAGTCCCCGTGAGCAGTTCCCTAGGTGCATTCACCTAACCCATTGAAGGGACCCCTGTTCACTCAAGAAGAGGCCCAGATTACTGAATTGATCAACTAGCTACCAACCTATTCTAATATTCCTACTTTAGCAAGCAGCTAAGAGGAATATTAATTTTTTATTTTTTCACTTTGTAGTTGGATAAATGGTTAAGGAGGCCCATGCATAATAAAAAATTGAATAAAATTCATCATAATGTAAAAGGAGATCATCACAATAGTTGGATTTTACACTTGTGTGTGTGAACAGGGGAAAATGAATGAGGACATAGTCAAGTTTGACTAAGTCAACATGCATGAATGAAGAAGAAGATATCAGACATACATCTAGTTCACTGTAAAAAAGGATCAGCATAGAAAGACATTTGAGGGCTGGATTGGAGGCACTTGAGTGTGTAAAGGGATGAGGCAGATTGAAGAGGTCAACCTTGACCAACTCACAACACTGTCCAAATACATTCAACCTCCTTGTTGATCAGTGCAATTTTAGATGGAGGGTCTTCATGTGAAAGGAGCTAGAATTTTGAAGGTGGTTTAGGGTTTATCAAGCTCTCATCTTATAAAAGCAAGGGGAAGGCCCAAGTGAAGGTTGTTCATGAGATTTTATTTTGAGGTCTGTTTAGACAATTTGAGTTCTCTTGGCTGTTTAGCAGATACTTGTGAGAATTTCCTGTTCAGGGATTCTCTCTCCTTCCATTGAGTAGATCTTGGAGGGAGTTGTACTTATTTTCCACTAATAATCATATTTCCAAGTTCCATATCCCTTATACAACGTAAATCTTGTTGGGGTTTACTTGTTTCAGTGAGCTGTAGAAAGTGGAGACTAGATCTATTCAGATCTAGACTATACTAGTCCCTCTTCTCAGTGAGTGGGTCTTTTATCCTCCTGGAAGAGTGTATTAGCACCTTGGGATGATATTCAGATCTTGGCATGTGGCCAATATATTCTCCATCTATTCCAGCGTAGTTATTTGCAGGAACTACGTTATTTTATTTAGTGTTGCAGTAGCAGGGTTTATACCCTTGCTTTTTGAGCTTGTTCCTTGGATGAAGGGACAACCCTTCTCCCGAAAATAATTGTACTTCATTATTATTCTCTCTCATATATTATTTAGATATTTTATTATAAATCTGTAGTATACTACATTTTTCCAGATCCATATTCTACAGATCTGTCATTCTCACACTTGCAGTTTCATGAAACCCTTGTCAGGTCACTTATAAAATGTGTAAAAGAGACTGATACTCTATTTTTATTCATGATATATTATAATACACTCCATATAGGCTACTTAAATAATATTTTATCATAAACCCTCTAAAAAAAACGCTATGAAGGCTTCAAAAAATTATTCATTAGCTAAGTCATGGGGTTTGGGCCTTTTGAGCCATACTGAGACTGGGAGATCTGTTTAACATAGCTAGAGTGATTTTTTTTTTTATGAAATTTGATATTTCAGTCCCCTATAACATATTATAAGCGATCCAACCATTATTTTCCTCTTTTTTATGCAGATCTCTGAAATTAACCTTTTTAAGGCTTAAATTACTTCTTTTCCCCACTTTTTGGGTCCTAAAATGAAGAAGAAGTTGTTGTTGTAACATAAACTGATGATAATGTGTTTCTTGACATATTACATGGATTATTATTTTTTTTTAGCTCTAGCATTGTGTTTACATATTGCTTCAGTCCCATTATTGGGCATTTTTCGGCCATTCTAGGTCTGAGAGGCTTGTTTATCTCACCTAGTTTGCTTGGTTTTTGATTTCCTCCTGGATTTGGATATTATATTATCATATATAAGATATACAAGGGCTAATATTTTTTTTAGAATAATACATTCCGAAAAATGTGTTTTTCAGGCATGCCTTGCTAGCAATCCCAATTTGGGGATATTACAGTGGTATCAAAGCATGATCTCTGGCTTAGCCTGTGAGATCCAACTATTAGAAGAATAAAAATAAGAAGAATATAACAAAATTATGGAGTCGATGAGATTACTCTCATCATTTTTGAGATCCAAGAAGAACCTCTCCAAGGAGGTATAACAAATAAAGAAGAAGAGATGTAGTGAAATTCCTAGAGAGTTTCAAGAAAAGGAAAAGCCATGCACTTCCTATTCTGAAAGAGGGGAAGACTAGAGGCATGAAGGGAATTTATAATCTAATATTATAAGAGAATACCTTTCTGAATAAAAAGCTAAATCTAGATCCCGCAAGGAGACTCTTGCTTTACCACAGTTCACTCAACTACAGGAAGGGAAGAGACCTTACAGTTATGGGGTGATGAGAGGCAATAGGTTTATATTTCCCACTTTTGATGGATCACTAAAATGTGCAGCAAAGACTTGGGTGATGAAACTAAAGGGCTTCTTCCTACAACATCTAGTAGTAGAGAGAGAGGCTGTAGAGATTGCAGCACTGCACCTTGAAGGTGAATCAAATGTTTGGTGGTTCAGCCATTTGAGCCATGCAAGGGTATCTACTCTTGTTGAGTTGTCTCAAAGACTGATTGAAGCATTTGGAAAAGAAAGATCAGAGGAAGAGAGACCCTCACCATAACTTGAGGAAGCATGTACCAGCGCTGTCACAACCTTGGAGGAGTAGCCTTCATGTTCAGTAGTGGAGGAAGACAACATAGTTGAGAAAGGAGCTC
Organism: Pinus albicaulis; assembly: GCA_034641835.2. Classification (NCBI taxonomy): domain Eukaryota; kingdom Viridiplantae; phylum Streptophyta; class Pinopsida; order Pinales; family Pinaceae; genus Pinus; species Pinus albicaulis. The sequence goes on from CM076583.1 coordinate 1,183,347,935, forward strand.
TTGCTTCTACATTTCACCAAGGTATGCTTGCATTTCCATGTCTTGTCATTTTTTCAAATCATATGAAGGGATAAAAATATTTTCATACTTCTATTTTAGATCAATAGAGTTTCACTGCACTGTACAAAGGCTGTGACAAAGAAAAGAGGACCCATGCCTTATGCGAGCATTCACATGGCAGCTTCATTCATGAAGCCATGGAGGAAGAGATGTCAAAGGATAGACATCTTGAGATGAGAAACTCTTTCTCCTCTCTAAATGAAACTCTCTCAATGAGAATGCCACATCTGAAAGAACGACTTATACTTGCAGTAGATCCAAGACCTCATTGGTTTTGGAAGGCCATTCATGAGGAGGAGGTGTCATCAAGAGATCCCATTGGAGGTGCACTTCAACATTTCATGGAGTGTAAATTTATTCAAATATTGGAGTATCATGGTGTCCTACCATGGGAGGATACCAAACAATATCAGAATGAGATCCATCACCCACATTGGGATGAGTGGATGGTGGTATGGAGCAAGAGGTTTCCAAAACCCTTGCAGATCTATGATTCAGGCCAGTAAGAAGCATGGTTGCGTTGGTTGTTTTTGGGTGAGTTTGGTCACTACCAAAAAATTTCCATTTCTTTATCTCATGCCTTGAGTCTTAATGATAGGATACATAAGAGGAAGGCATGGTTGTTGTGGTTGTTAAGAAGATAGTTTGGACATCATATGTCAAATCTTATGTCCATATATTTTCCTTTGTTTGAGATATATCTCCTGGGCTCACATGTATTTATGTTCGAGATGTATTTCATGTATGTACATTGTTTTGGGAGGAAGGATAACTTCCCCATGATGTATGAGGGAGTTGGTTTGAACTTTGTTGATGAGACAACTCACATGTCCATCATTATATTATTTCTCCATGATCTAAATTTTGATAATGCAGGCAGCAAGAGTCCTTGTTTCTATGGCTATTGTTGAGAGAGTATGGGCTAAAATTTTTCCATACTCATCATGATGTTTTAGGAGGAGAGTATGGCACATTTTCGTGTTATTTTGATCATGTATAGATGATATATATTGTTGTTTACTACCACATAGTAGATGAGCACTCATGCACAACTAGTATGTTGTTGAAGGCCAACCTTCCACATGATATTCTCAAGCAGCAGTTGGGAAAACTGCATTGTATCCACTTAATAAACCATTGGTATCATGTAACCTTCAATACGTTTTTGATTTGGATGCCAAATGATGATGATGTGCCTTTCCTTTTGGATGGGATGATTTGGTCTAGTTTGATCCATGATATGGGAGAGAGGGTCTTTGGATATTTATCGCCCATCTTGCCACTTGAGGGCAATCTGATTGTAGCCAAAAATCAACATGTTCTCTACACTTTCTATAAGTGGAGAGAAAGATAGCATGGGGTAGGTCTATAATAATTTAGAGGGGAGGACTATAATATTCCTACTTTAGCAAGCAGCTAAGAGGAATATTATTTTTTTATTTTTGCACTTTGTAGTTGGATAAATGGGTAACGAGGCCCATGCATAATAAAAACTTGAATAGAACTCATCATAATGTGAAAGGAGATCATTACAATAGCTGGATTTTACACTTGTGTGTGTGAACAGGGGAAAATGAATGAGGACATAGTCAATTTTGACTAAGTCAACATGAATGCATGAAGAAGAAGATATCAACCATATATCTAGTTTAGTGTGAACAAGGATCAACATACAAAGACATTTGAGGGTTGGATTGGAGGCACTTGAGTGTGAAAAGGGATGAGGTAGATTGAAGAGGTCAACCTTGACCAAATCATAGCACTGTCCAGATACATTCAACCTCCTTGTTGATCAACATAGTTTTAGATGGAGAGTCTTCATGTGAAAGAAGCTAGAGTTTTGAAGGCGGTTTAAGGTTTCTCAAGCTCTCATCTTATAAAAGGAAGGGGAAGGCTCAAGGGAAGGTTTTTCATGATATTTTATTTTGACGTATGTTTAGACAATTCAAGCTCTCTTGGCTGTTTAGCAGAGACTTGTGAGGATTTCCTATTTAGGGATTCTCTCTCATTCCATTGAGTAGCTCTTAGAGGGAATTGTACTTCTCTTCCACTATTAGGAATATGGCCAGGATCCATATCCCTTAGAAATCGTAAATCCTGTTGGGGTTTACTTGTTTGAGTGAGCTGCAGCAAGTGGAGACTAGATCTATTCAGATCTAGACTATACTAGTGCCTCTTCTCAATGAGTGAGTCTTCTATCCTCCTGGAAGAGTGTGTTAGCACCTTCAGCTGATATTTTGATCTTGGCATGTAGCCAATTTATTCTCCATCTATTCTAACATATTTAATTGTAGGAACTGTGTTATTTTATTCATTGTTGCAATAGCAGGGTTTATATCGTTGCTTTTTAAGCTTTTTTCTTGGAGGAAGGGCCAACCCTTCTCCCGAAAAGCATTGTACAACAACTCCTAAAGCTCAATTGCAAAGGTTACAAAGAATAATTCATAGCTTTCAGTAAGAACGTACCTATTCTTCCAACTTTCTGCCGTCAATTTTTCGCTTCATTTTTCTCTTACTGCAAACTCTTGGATCTACCTTTTGAAGCAACCCTCAATCTATTTTCTTTCAGGCTTCCAATATTCTCTTGTCATTACATGATCCCTTTCTCATATCTCTTCAGGTCCTGGCAATGGAACCATTTGTTGGCTTGAGGGGTCCTGACCTAGGTTCAATGTGCAAGGTTTGCCAACAAAACCCTATACTACTAGCCCTTTCAGCAGTGACCTGCTTGCACAGGTCATAGTCTCACCCAAAGTATTATGGGTGGGTGCTGGAACCAGGTTTCCGCACCCTGAGAAAGGAAGGGTAAGGCAAGCAGGGTTGCGTTCTATTCAAATTATCTCTGCATAGGGTCAAGTATATGTCCAATTGCATCCACATGCACTATATATACCATTAGAAGCTTTTCACAACCTTAACACATCATTACATACCTGCACATAACATATCTACATTTACTTTAATACACAGACTTTCACAGCATAGTATAACCAAATAAGAATAGAACCAATCATTCAATATATAGACCTTCGCAGCGCAAAGATAGAGTAATGCATAACACAGTAATTACCAGCAATTCATTCAATAATAATCACAGATTCAGATCCAATAATATTGTATATTCATTCATTCATTACCCTTACAATTCCCTTCCCAGCCTACGCACACAGTAGCAGGGTCCACACACAGCTGGACTAGGATCTCCACGCACACAGCCAGCAAGAGTCTGTTCCCCAAAAACTACAACAGATTGCTTACACAACAGATCGCATCAATAGCTTAGCCAATTCTTACCTCTTATAATCCAAAATACCTCTGTATTTATAAAAATATAGCTTTAACATTTCTATGGTCCGCAACCCATGGTTTTTAGACCCCTAGTTTACACTTTAGTCCCATTACAATGCTTTTTGGGGCTTTGACCCACCCAAAAACCCCTGCGCTATACTAAATATAACAAAAATAACCATAATGGGCCATTTTTGTAGCTTGTTAGGAGACCCTGTTCCAATACAGATGGACATACAGAGAAGGTTGCACGAACAACTGGAGGCAAGGGCTATATTTCCTTTTTTTTTTCTTCCATTCTTTGTACATGATTTTACTATTATGTTGTGAAGTCTGAACTTAAAAAAGTCACATTGATTCTGAGCCTTTTTTTTTAGCAGGTTCTAAGACACTTGCAAGGTTGTATAGAATCATAGTGAAAGTACTTGTAGTCAATTCTATAAAAATGAAGGGAAAATCTTGTAGGTTACAACATGGGGTGAACTAGATCGGAAGCTACTTGTCTAGAACTTCTTGAGTTGGCCTCAAAAGTGAAAAGTGAGTTCTTTAACTCTATATTTTCTGCTGTGACCTTATCCACAATGGCTAAAATCCTTGGCCTATTTCGATAATATCAGATTTCTCATCAGAAATCTGAGGTTGCAGAATATTTTGCATATAGTTCCCACACTTAAATGATAGTTCTGTGAAGATTCTTACAGATAATTTGAAATTTTTTGGTAGAAAATGCCCAAGGTATTCTTATGATAGCAAAGTGAAGTTTTATAAGGATGAAATATTAGAAGATATGAGGCTTCAAGAACTGACAGGAGAAAAACATATTTCTTCACCTTCCTGTAGGACCAAGGATTCTTCAATTGTATTTCACAAGAGGGCTACCAGTGACATAGTACAAGTAGAACAGAATGACAACTATTTATTAGAAAAAAAAGGAAAAGAGTCTAAGATAAATGGAGTGTTTTTTGATCCACCCATATAAATAACATTATCATTTTTTAGTGCTTTATCGCTGCAAGAAAATAGTCAAATGTTTGAGGCATCCAAATTTTACACGTATCAATATAAAACATGTTCCAATGGGTATAACAATTCTATAAAATGAAAAAGGATTTGGACTTGAATTCCAATGGTGATACCACAATGTCCTACAAGGAAATATGGCTTTATTTGAATGTTTTTTGGTGGCGAAGTTGACCATTGTTTCACATGTGCGTCTTTGGGACATGTGAGTAAGCCATAACTACTTTTATGCATGAGATGCAGAGAAAATAAGCGTTGTATTATGGTTTTATACATTTCATTGGCATGAGAATTCCCTGTAGTCTTTTTCCCTTCAGTTTTAAACCTGATTGAGTTCTTCTCTGGTAGACAAGTAGGATAGGTACCATTGTATATGTACTATGATGTATATAATGCAATTATATGACCTTATGCACTGAAAATTATTTGGATTTTATGGTTCTTTGTATTTCTAAATTAGGCCAAGGCTACTTTTAACATTGAAAAGTTCAAATAAATTAGTCTCCTGAAATGTGAAAAATTTAGATGCAAGTCAGGTATATACCTTCCAACAATTCTAGATGGTCATATTTGATGCAAAATTTATTCCTATTGATGTGGAGAGTTTTTTTTTCTCAAACAACTCTCTAGGGAGCTTATGATTATCGAACCATAGATAAACCTTTGAAATCTAGACCCACATCATCTACACTAGCTGTAGGTATGAATGATTATTCTACAACCCTAACAACAAGAATTCTTGGAGTGGTATCATGAATATCTAGGTTTCTACCAATGGTATTCTTCTCAGGAGCTATAAGGAAGAGGTTTCCATCATCCCACTGTGAATAACATGGGAGGACATATAAAGATGGACCTGAAATACTTTCCACATCCTTTCTTTTAAAAGATCCTCATCTGCCATCCATGGGATGATTGGCACGTCAATTTATGTTCTTTGACATACATTGAGCCACATTGATACAAGAAAAGGTCACTTGTTAAGACTTTGATCCATCAAATTGATTTGGGTCAGTGACAGTATTTTAGAAACCAAATGCAAATAAGTTGTTTTACTGGAGCCCAATTGGTTAGCTCAACCAGTTGTCACCAATTTTTTTGAGAACTGGCTAGTTTTTTGACATCAAGTAAATGATTTGAATCCCCCATGCATGATGGTCACTACTCTATGCTAGCAGAGTTACTGGGGTTGTTGTACAATAACGTATGGAAGCATCCCTTGGGTTTCGCCATAAGGTTTTCCTCATAAAATAAATAAATAAATAAAAGTAGTTCTATTTGACTGGAAAAGGAGAAAGTTTCTTTTATTGTATGATTATTACACTAATTGTGGCCATGATTTATCTATAAAAAGGACTATAGAGGGATTTAAAAGGAGGGAGGATGAAAAGCAATGGGAATAGTGGAAAAGTTTCCTATCCAAAATTTCTGACAACTAGAAATTTTTCAAATTTTTCCACATGAAGAAGAAAATTAGTCAACATACATAACATGCTTGAATTATAAAATGTGGAATGTGGTAGACTCACAAGTACAACAATGTGAAACAAATAACCGGGCGAAAATGAAAGGAAGTATAAAAATAACACCCACTGTTAATATATAAACAGATGAACACATGAGAAAAAAAGTTTCCAAGAATTATAAAGGTAAATGTATGAGAAAAAAACTATCTTGTCTTAGCTCAAAAAGGGCCAAACAAAAATCTATACAAATATACAAGTGATTCAAAAATTCATTAAGAAGTTTATGATCTCAAATGAGAAATGGTGAAGTAGTGATGATTAGAAATCACAATAAGATAAATATCAACTTCTTCCTTGTTAGTGAGAATAGAAAGATGTGATAACCTTTCGTTTTGAACAACCTTATCATAGAAAAATTGAATATCAACCAAATAATCTTGGTTCCAAATGCATATATTTACAGCTGGTCGATCCCAAATGTTCATTCTGTCTTTTTTTTAACAATGCAAATTTAAGACGAAAATAATCCACATACTACATACTGTACAATATTTCCCCTTAAAAAGAATCCCCTATTTCATGTACTATATCAATTTCTTTCATTCAAAAAGTAAAAAAATATTGTAACACACCTTAGACAACCTACCCTCTATCCATACAAACCCATTATTTTTTCAAAAGATTGTGCACATGCAATGTGGTGACCATCCTCCAAGAATATCCTGATTGCCTTAGCATCTTTTTCCATGTCACCACTTGCAAAACCTTGATAAGCCATGTCAAAGAATGGATAGTAATTTTTCACTTGTCCACATTTAACGTAAACACATTGATAAAAAAGCCAAACGAGAAGTGGAATATAGTCAGTTCTAAGAAAAATGCATAAAGTGGCACCAATTTATACCTCAAATAGATAATAAATTTCCTATCATTGTTCCATTGTTGGATCTACACTTGCGGAATTGTGATAACATTCGTGAAGCAATAAAAGGAACTATTGGAAGCATTGTATACACAAAGAACAAATTAAAATAAGGGAAGACAAGTCAATTCATGGGTAATATGTCCATAAAGTAGTGAACTAGATTAAAATAATCCACATACTACTTATCATACGATGTTTTCCCTTAAAAAGGAAGTCCCTACTTCGTGTATTATATCAATATCTTTAATTCACAAATAAAAAAAATGATTTTAACCCAACACCTTAAACAACCTACCCTCTATCCATACAATCCCATGCTTTTTGCAAAATATTGTGCACATGCAATATGGTAAGCATCCTCCAAAAATATCTTGATTTCCTTACCATCTATGTCTGTGTCACCACTTTCAAAACCTTGATAAGCCATTTCAAATAGGAGATAGTGAATTTTCAACTATTCACATTTAACAGATACACATTAATAAGAAGGCCAAAGGATAAGTGGAATATAGTTAGTTCTAAGAAACACACATAAAGTAGCACCCATCTATGCCTTAATTTGATAAGAAATTCCCTTACATTACTCCTCTATTGGATCTACACCTATGGGATTTTTATAACATGCATGAATCAATAAAATGGAAACATTGGGAGCATTCTATACTTAGAAAAGAATGAAAATAAAGGAACACAAGTTATTCGATGGGCCAGATGTCCAAAACCTAGTGAACTAAAAGAAAATTCAAATTCAAGACGAAAATAATCCACATACTACTTACATTAAAATATTTTTCCTTCAAAAATAATTCCCTACTTCATGTACTATATCAATTTATTTCATTCACAAAGAAAAAAAATTATTGTAACCACATTAGACAACCTAAAAGCCCATATTTTTGCAAAATATTATGCATGTGCAATATTGTAACCATCCTTTAAGAATATCTTGATTTCCTTAGCATCTCTATCCATGCAACCACTTGCAAAACCTTGATAAGCCATGTCAAATAAGGGATAGCGATTTTACACCTGTCCACATTTAACATAGATACATTGGTAAGAAAGCTAAAGGAGAAGTGAAATATGGCCAATTTTAAGAAAAAAAATAAAATGGCGTCGATTTATACCTTAAATTGATAAGAAATTTCCTTTCATTTCTCCTTTGTAGGATTTACACCTGTTGGATTGCGAGCACAAGGAACCATTGGGAGAAGTACACAAATAACAAATGACAATAAGGAAAAACCTAGTGATCTAGAAATTGGCATGCTACTCTCTTCATCCAAAATTTTGTCATTTGTGATGAATGGAAGAGGTGAAACAAATGGAGGGAAAAAAATACTATCTTGGTTTGAATATTATGAAGGCTTACATAATCAATAATGTGAAGGACTTGTTTGAGGGCATATATCTCAAATATGCCTATTCCAAAAGTTTGTATTGGAAGCCTTCAAGTCCTTGTCTCTAGTGACTATGTCAAGCCCTATTTATAGGGTTCAGGTTGAATTGGATCTACTTCATATGTTAACAAATGGAATAAGAAGTCCTATAGAGTATGAAATCTCTAAGAGGGCTTCAAATATCTCAATAAATAGGTTCCAGACCTGTTGTTTGATTAGAAGGAAATTTTGTAGTTAATAGCTTGAAACATTGTAGCAAAATCTAAATTAATATTCAAAAGAAGTTGTAGTTAGTCACCTTGAGACCTCGCTTGAAGCATTCTACACTTGAAACATTCTTGGGAACCTTGCTCCTTCATCATCTCAAGAAGAAGAGATTGGGATTAATTTTTTGGGTTGTAATTCCTCTCATTCGTTAAGAACCTAGGGTATCCACCAAAGAAGTAGCACTAAATTTTGGTCAAGGTCTACAGCCAAAATATGGAATAAAAAAAGTTAATTTTCAAGCCAAGATTTCTAAGAAAATAAGTAAGGATTATTTTCACCATTGCATAACAACCAAAGATCCAAGATTCTGAGGTAAATATATTTATCTTGAAGAAACCATTGAAGAGCTGAGATTGTGAAAAATATTGATAAGGGGAAACTCCAAAAAGAAGCATTAATCCAAATTCATTAAGGTCCTCTTCTTGGCATATGACTAATCCCTATAAAAAATTCTAAACTTGTTAAAAGTTTGAAGCATAGATATTTATATCTCCGTGATAACATACATTGCTTCTTCAAATATGTGTCCTTCTGACACTGGTACTGTACTCTTTTTACAAAGTTAAAATCCCATGGTGATCAAGTACATGTGGCAGTCACCAATATCACATATATCTAATCACTGTCATGAATTTTGAAAGATCCAAGGAAAATAGACCTGAAGCAATATAGTCATCAATCAAATGTTGAGGTTAGAATGAAACAGGGGCATTCTTATAACTATCAATTTTGCATAAGCACCTATGAAGCTATAAGAAGATCAATCCAAGGTCAATGGAAATCATATACTTGAAAGAATCAATATAAAATATAGTGAAGGATATCTCACACCTAAAAATAGATTGATGAAGATAGAATCTGGAAATTCAAGTCATCTCTACAAAGATAAGTAACCATAAGGTATGTATGGTATATATTAAGATATTTTTTGGTTGAAGATAAGATTGTAAGTTTTCTTTTGTATTCCAGGGAAAACGATGAACCCTAGCATGACATGAAGAGGGGATAGAATCTGATCTAGTGTTTAATCTTTAGAAGCTCTAATATGACCTCTTTTTTTATTGTAAACCCTAAAAATATTGGCATCATGTTTTTGTATCGTATACTTTATTGGGGTGCTTGTCAATAAATATTGTAGGTACAAGAAGTAAAGATGGATGGAGGAACCTTTTTTCTAAGAAACGTGAGGGAAGAAGGAATTTGTATAACTATGGAATTGTGGATCTGAGCTAGATGGAGAGGAGGGTGAAGAAGGCATCCTCTAAGGAAGTAAAGAAGAAAAGAATTATGATGGGATGCATAATCTAAGGGATGGCATCATAAATTTATACGATAGAAATAAGAGATCTTGACATCATCATAAGAAGCTTGAAAGGTAGTTGAAGTAAAAGTCTATGATAGCTAGCAATATAAGGAAGGAGCTCTTGGTAACCTCATTAGAAGTATAAGTAGTACTTATGGGTAGAAGGAAGACATTTAGTATAGAGATCATCATACATCATTGGAAAGGAGCATTTGCATGATGAGTATAATCAAGATCCTCCATCGTAATCTTCATTAGAAGGTTCATCTCTTGGAAGAATCAAGTGTCTTGCTAAGAATACCACCTTGGATATTATTCACTATTTGAAAGAATGATGATATGATGAAAAAATAATATAGCATGTCAAATATGATTGAATAATTCTCAATCAAGGACAAGACACTACTAAAGGAAGTCTCTATGACCAAATAATAAAATAGGTATGTATGCATATTTTCAATGAGCCAATTCATGTCATTATATAGTTGAAGATAGTAAGGATGCATGTTGTACCTCATGAGAATGATGAAAGGAAAATGATATCTTTCACTAAAAGGATACATGAAGGCATGGTTCTCATATCAACTAGATGGAATTAACATAATATTTCCTCCTATGGAAAATGATATGGTTGAAAAAAATGAAGGAACTATGATTGGGAGTTCTTGTAAAGTAATATGTGAATAAAGAGAAAATAAGAGATCATGAAAAATGAAACTATGGAGAAGGAAATCAGCATCCAATGACTAGAAGGATTGATTATGATATCTCCATGGGAAAGATATGAAGACCTTGGAAAATTATGAAAATAAATAAGACTTTTTACTAATGAATATCTTGGAGAGGTGTCATTATGAATGCAGTTTGTTGATGTTGCAAGAAGCAAATGTCATGATAAAGGGCCATCACAAAAGGAAATTTCTGATTTGATGTTCATTTGTAATTTTTGAATTATACCTGGATGGGATAATACAAGGATACCTAAAGATAATTGTGGATGTTATCTAAAAATGATACTCATGTGGAAGCATGTAAGATCTTGAAGGAGACATAATGTGAAAAAGGTAGTGTATAAGAAAAAGCAAGGTATGATCCAATATCTTCTGAATCCATATTTTCACCTCATGTTTGAGGTTGTTGAATTTATGACTAACAAGGTCCATTTTATGTGTTATATATAATTCCATAGGATTCATCCATGATTTGTTGACCAAAACTACAAATTATTTGTCTTCCATCCATGTGTGATTAAATTTAAAAGGAAAAGAAATGTGTTCATTTTCTCTTGACCATTCAAGAAAAATTGCATCATGATCAAATGTGCCAAGGTACAAGTTCCATGTTTTAAAATTCTCGAACCTTTTGTAAATGGAGTATCCACTCTTTTTACTATCCCTTAAATGCTTTTTCTTTCGTTCCTCCAAGTGGGGAACATAGGCCACAGTTTGATGTCTCTTAGCTATTTTTGTGAAAACAACAATGTGAAAAATCTAGCAAGCGAATTAGAATTAGTGTGCTCTCCCCTGACCTCCTTCAGGCTTAGTGTAAGTTTTAAGTCATCAAAAATGATTAGCCCATGGAGATCTAGAATCCCACAGTCATCAAAATTTTCCAAAAGTGCTTTTAATTTGATTATGGGGTGTAGATATTAAGAATACGTACGGAGTGTGTTGATCCCTTTCAAAAACCAGAAAGCACTATCCCTGTTAAAAATCTATAGCCTTTAAGGGAGAAAATGATTGGGTTCCAAATAGCTGCAACTATACAAAATTTTCTAACTGAATTGATGGCACACATGGCCCAAATTTAGCATAAATTAGAGATTAATTTGATGGCCTTGTCCCTGTCAAGAATTTTTTCTTGGAGAAGAATCGTTGTGAATATTTTATTTAGAATTAAATTATGAAGTGGTCACTTAGAGGATACCAACCCTAGCCCTTTGATTGTATTGGACATGATTATCATTTGGGATGGTCAACCTTGGGGATTTTTTCTCTAAGGCCCTAGATGTTAGGCACGTGAGTGGCTCTTTCCTTGTCTCCAAGACAACATGGATCAAATGTTGGAAATAGGGTTTCTTCCAAATTTTCAGCAAACCTATTATTGAGATTGAAAGCTTGTGAAACATGAATATATATTCCTATATTTGAGAGGTTTTCTTTTATTGGATGTGCCAGGACTTAGTTTCTAAAAACTGGAAACCCATTCTCTGTTATGGAAAAAGGATATTTTTATAGTTAATGGTTCCACACCCTTCAAATCATCATTAAGTGTGTTCTCTAGCTCTAAGTCTACAAGAGGAGGAAAAAATGATTCTCCATACCTAGGTTTGCGTTCAGGATGAGGAGAGGCAATATGATCTCTCACATTAATGCCAATGGCCCCAAGTTTATTATTATTCCCAACAACTAAAGAGGAGGGGGCCAAGCATAAAGGATTAAATGGAGCATCATTCCTATCCCTGACTATAAAATCATGAGGATATGATTTTGGGTCATTATTATTTTGGGCCAGATTCAAGGTTAGATTCAGAGAATTGTTTTCAACTTCAAGAAGAGACCCATATTCAAAGGGTGTGTCTTCTAGAGAAGGAATGTATGGGTCAGATTGTGTCTGAGAACTAATCCAATGTCCATGTGCAAAATATGGGTTTTTTTTTATCCAAATGACATAATTTTTCCTGCTAGATAAAACCATGCCAAGTATCCTTGTGCACCCTGAAATTAGATGTCCAACTTCATGGTAGCCAATACACTTGAAACGGATGACCCAATAGTCCACTTGTTGTTTAATTGAGAAGGTTTTCTACAAAATATCTAAAGATGCAGGGATACCTTTGGAAAAATCCACTTCAATCAAGAACAAAGAAACTCTTCTATCCAGTAATCTTATGGAGGCTTCATTCACATAATACAACCTCCCAATCATTTTTCTATCTCAAATATTTCCCTTTTGGACCGAAACTCAAGGGGGATCCCTGCTAATTTGACCCAAATATTTTTTCTCTTCAGCTTCTCTTTGATGGGATCAAATTAAATGTACCATTTTTGTAATATTAAGACCCCTATGCCTCTCACCCATGTCATTTTCCTTATATTTTTTGCATCCTCTAAGGCATAAAATGGATACCAAACCACCCATTTAATAAAATGCTAACATTCGGATGATATCCAACTATAGATGTCCAATTTTTGTAAATCTATTATTTCATTTATTCTCCTGTCATTTTTAGGTATTCCCAATGACCCACCATAGCTCTTTCCTTTAACCTAATAGTATTATCCCAGTAAAGATCAATTCCCATATTAAGTTTTTCAATTTCCTCTAGAGCTTTGACAGGTTTCCCCTTCCTCCTTCCTTAGCGTGAATCACCTCCATCGCAGGCCTGAACAACATAAATGACTTCTTGTTCTATATTATTATCTTCATAGGCTCTAATTTTCTTTTTCACAGTTGGATTGGAAATTAGGGTTGTCCTGTTAGTCGCGAATTCATTTTCACCAACTATTGTAATGTTCATGAGCGGTTGTCATTGATGTCAACCCAAGCAGCACTAGGGGATACCCCAATATTTCATGGGAATTTTGACCTACCAAATTAATATATTATAGGTCAAGAATTATTTTAATGGTTTCTATTTTTCGAGATGTTTCCGTTGATATATGGCATGCCACATAATTATTCATTGTTTGAGATATATTCATGTATGAAGTTTCTACCCCCAGTTAGTGGGCTAAACCCCCATGGGGTTGTGGCATGGGTCATTGAAAAGGCATAATAAATACTTTTTAAGCTCCTAATATCCCTCCCACGTTCACTTGTTTAAGCCCCTCTCAACCTAAGCATTTATATAAATTGTGATCCTCATATCCTCCTTATGTAAGGATTTCGCTATCTGAAACAGGTGATCATGGAATTTTTTCTCTAAATGTTTTTCTGCAAAGGTTCAAAAGCTGAAATTTTTATGAGGTGAATAAAAAATCTTGAGGAAGCTCCAGTAGAAATTTCATATCAATGTGCGAAAAAATTTCGGAGATATGATTTGTGGAACTCTATGTTTTTACAGGCTCCTTAAATTCATCTCAAAGATGTGACCTTTGGAAAATCATCATAACTCTCTCTCTGAGTATCGGATTGGAATTCTATAAAATGTGGCAAATATTGCACAAATCGTAGCTTTTGGTGTACCAATTTTAGAGCTGAATAAGGAAACAGTGACACGTGGCATGCCGTACAAGTTTGCTCTACTGAAACAATCCATAATTAGTGGTTTGTGAGAGATTTTGTATAAATCTCCCTTGAATAATCCAAATTGGGTCAGAACTGTGGCATTGGAAAGACAACTCAGAGGAATACTACAAGACCAAAAATCACATATTGCAAATCTGAAATAACAGAGATACACCAGATTCAATATCGAGCTCATCGAATGCAAGAAAAATCTAGATCATGTGTTGTCAAGGGCTGCAAAGGACCATATTTTCTAGGGAAGAAAAGCAAAGCAAGGTGAAAAAAAGGGTAGCATGACAAGATAAGCAACCAAGGTGAAGAACAAAAGCAATAATTTCATCACATGAAGTCTTCAAGTGGAAAGAACTGCATATAGTCATTGTAAAGGTATCATTGTACTAAGTCATTGTAAATACATTATTGTAAAAATTTTACTAGTGTCTATCTTCCAAGAGTTGAAGAGGCAGTGTCGGGAGCTCTAAGATCATCATTAGTGGTCTTGTCATAGTTAGGGTTATAGTCTAGTGTGTCTTCTTCTTCTACATCATTCTATATCATTGTAAAGTAGACCATTTTCCCTGGTACGGGAGTCCATTCTTCTTTTATTATTTTATAGGGTGGTACAGTGGTTGTATGGTGAGTTGTAGCCCACTGGGTGTTGGGAAATCCATTCAGTTGACTACTATAGAATATTAGGCATTGGAGCGTCCATCCAGTGGGAGTTGGAGAAGAATGATTTTCTAGATTCTAGGAAGTTGGAGCTTTATTTTCAATTGGAGTTGAATATTAAAGAATTCTTAGAAAAGCATTAGGTGGTTTTTGTCTCGTAGTGGGTTTCCACCTTAAAAACTATGTGAATTTGTGTTCCTTTTGTTTACTGCTATCATTGTAAAAACACTGATAATAATTTAAGATTAACTAATGCTCTAATTGAAAGTAATATTGGTTTACCCCCCCTCTCAGTATTTCCAACAATTGGTATCATAGCTTGGTTCCTTCAATAGCAATTTAACAGCTGGAAGGAGGTCATGGAGCATACCAAGAATGGTGTACCTCTGTTCAATGAAAATATATGCACTTTGGAAAGGAAGAATGGAGGTCCATCTCTTGATGTAAGCTTACAAAGTATGGGACACCGTTCAAAATGGATTTACATCAACCGTGGATGAACAATGTAAGAAGAATGTGGTAAATGATGCAAAAGCAAAGAATATTATTATCAGTGGACTTATTGAATCTTCTTACCATAAGGTGTTGGGTTGTAAAACCACCAAAAATGTATGGGAAAATCTTGAGAATATATATGCAGGTGACTCAAATATCAAATAATCAAAGCTTCAAATCTATACAGCAAAATTTGAGCAACTCAGGATGAAAGAATATTGCAACATTGCTTCATACTTCCAATACGTTGATGAAATAACCAATACTCTGGAACGATTGGGAGAGCCAGTTGACGATAAGACTACTATACGAAATATTCTTAGAACGTTACCATAGAGATTCAACAAAAATGTATTGATCTTAGATTACAGTGCAAATCTGGACAAACTCAGCAAAGAGGAATTACATGGAGTTCTCATAGCATATGAAATTAGAATTGATGAAAAGAGGGTACTTCACATCTAGAAACTGTGTTTGTTGCATCTAAGAAAACCAATAAGGAAAAAAAACCTTCAATTGAAAATACATGCACCTGCAAGTGTGAAGAAAAGGGAGATGGTGGAGAAGGTCTTTCAGATGAAGGAGAATATGCTTAATTTATGAAAAAACTAAAAATTGGTAAGGGAAAATTCAAAGGCAAATGTCCATTGATATGTTTCGTCTATGGTGAGGTTGGGAATTTCGTAGAAAAATTTCCAAATAGAAGTGATGGTAGCTCAAAAGGACAGAAAGGCTTTAAGAAATTCAACAAGCAAGGATCTAAAATGAACTTTCTCTCTAAAGAAGATAGCTCATCATCTGATGACGACAGTGATGGAAAATAAGAAGCCAATGAAAGAGTATTTTTTATGGTCAAGAACAATAAACAAGAGGTATAAAACAACGAAGAAGAAGGATTGACCATAAAAAAAATTTCTAAGGAAGCAATCAAGCTTATAAAATATCTCAAGGTAGAAAAGCTCCGTTCCAATACACTTGAAGAAAAAGTTCAAGGTCTCAAAATTTAATTTGAAGAGCACAAATGCATTGAAGAGTAACTTCAAAGGAAGTTCGAAGAAATCAAACAAGAAAGGGAATAATTAGAAGCCAAAGTAGTCTCGCTGCATAAGGAAGTGAAGAAAGGAAAAACTATCCAAAACGATGCCAACAGCTCAAGGGAATTGGAAAAACTTGTCAAAAACCAACGATCATACAATGACAGAACTGGCATCGATTACAAAGAATAAGAAGCAGGACCTTCTACAACAAAATGCAATGAACCTATGATATCTGACATGCATGTAGACTTCATTGGATAAGATTCGCAAGAACAACCTTGGAAGACAATTCCTCGACGAATATTTCCATCCAGGTACCAAAATATTTTTTATGGCTACTATTATTCATGTCGAAAATTTGGTCATAAAGATGTAGAATGTCACACATACACTAGGAATGAATAAAATTCGAGGAGATCTGTCAAATATGAACGTCCTAGGGCTTAGAAAAACATCAATAGATTTGAACATTTAATAATTAATATTGAATGTTACAAATGTCAAAACTTTGGACACATAGCCAGAGACTGCAGACTTGAAAATCCTCAAGAAGAATCTTCGAAACCACAGAATGAACGAACATGGAAGAATAATAAGACTGATAATTTTTCTCTTGCTCTCAAGGCTCAAAACAACAAATATGTGTGGTATGTTGGTAGTGGTTTCTCAACGCATATGACTTGATATTGAAAGAAATTTGTATCTCTAAAAGAGAAGAAGGATGGAACTGTGTCCTTTGGAAATTATGGACCTTCAAATGTTATAGGATCAGGTACTGTCACTCTCAGAAGAAAATATGCTCTATCCAAGAATGTTCTATTGGTTGAAAACATGATCCATAATCTGATCAATGTTGGACAAATGTGTGATCAAGGACACACTATACTATTCAACTACACAAAATGTGAAATCAGGAAAGGAAGGTATGGTGAAATTGTGGCTACAGCAAGTTGAGCTCCAAACGACATATATGTTTCGGATGAAGCAAATAAAGCATATCTAATCGCTAAAGAGGATGATATAATATTTGGTATAAATGATGATCGACTAAGTAATAACTTTTCTACAAAGATGCGAAGTGAGTTCGAGATGCCTTTACTTTGTGAGCTGACATACTTCTTAGGGCTTCAAATATCTCGGCAAGAGAAAGGAATATTTATATGTCAAGCCAAGTATATCAAGGAAATGCTCAAGAAACTCAAAATGGAAGATTGCAAACCCATCCTTACTCAGATGGTAACTGGTTTGAAATTGAGAATAGATGACTCATCTAAGGATGTGAATCAAATGTTGTACAAATTTATGATTGGTAGTCTTCTATATGTAACAGCCTCCCAGCCAGATGTTATGCAAGAAGTTGGACAAGTAGTAAGATTCCAAGTAGCACCAAAACAATCACATATTATTTCCATCAAAATAATTCTTCGATATATAAAGGGAACCATAAAATATGGCTTATGGTATCCCAAGGGTAAAAATTTCATTATTCATGCCTTTACAAATGTAGATTTGGAAGG